>OZ030025.1:17044297-17441797 GCA_964023405.1 Apodemus agrarius | reverse complement strand
CATTCAAGATGGCACCCCAAATCATTGTTTTGTTGGGTATGAGGACAAAAGTGTGTCTAAAGATGCTGGGCGCAGGAGCCCACACCTGTAACCCTCAAAGCTATGGAGGCAAAGTCGGGAGGATCCCTGGGGCATGCCTCTCAGCCAGGGCTCACCCGGGACTCACTGCCTTGTAGGTGTGGTTGGCCCGCTCGGTGGGGGAGGGGCAGAGACTGAGGAGAGACGGGGGGGGGGGGGAGGGTGTCTTCCTCTCTGTCCTTGCTCAATGCCCACTGTGGTCACTGCGGCATCCTGAGCCCCGAGGCTTTGACTCCTCAGTAAGGTGCTCTTGAGGGAAAAGGGAGTTTGGGATGAACGGAGACTGATGGGGGAGGGCCGACAAGCCCCTAGTCTTGCCAGTGGCTTCAGCCACGCTGCTTTCAGATCCAGCATGGCTTTCAAACTGAAGCCACATCTTTCTAAAGAAACCCCAGTGACGGTGAGTGACCCGGGGCCGGTTTCCATGGATTCTACTCATGCGCAGCTCCTTAAGCCACGCCCCTTCGAGCCCCCCCCCCCCGTGTGAAATAGCGTGCCTGAGCACGCGGGTTGAGACAATTTGCCAACCATAAGGTTTGTGTAATAACCAAAAATGTGTCCCAGACCAAGCCTGTCATGACTCCGAGGTGCTTCTGGCTACCCATGGGGAATCATGGGGCCTCAGCAAAGCCTTGTTCTTGAAAACGTACAACCTGTGCCCTTCTGACGGTGCCTCCTGACCCACCACACAAGGCTGCCCGAATCACCTTGGCACAGAACCGAGCCCACTGTCATACACTACAGCTTTTTCCATACCTGCACAGTTGCCTGGTCTTTTAAAAACATAACGGATTAATGATCAAAAACCAGAGTGACTTACAGACATTCCTCAGTGTGAAGGTATCACGAGTGTACCTTGGGATTTCGTTCTGTCCCGGTACTTGAGTTCTAAAAACTGCTGTTTGGAGTGCTGACTTCGGTATCACAAAATGAAGTCCTGGGTTAGGATTGCAGCGGGAATCTCCAATCTTTCTGAAACACCCTAAATGCACCGCTCTCATTTTGTATTATGTATTTATGTGCGGTGGTATTGTCGGCACTGGCAAGTCTAAAATCAAAATGGCAGTGAACTCTGAAAAGCACAGACTTCCTGCTGTATAGCCCGAGGCAGCAAATGCTCAAGACACAGACGACATCATGGGTATGCAGATTTCCTTCCAGCTTTAATTAAAAGGCTAAATCACAAATGCCAGTATACACCAAAGACTTGTCATGGAACAGACTTATTTCCTCCAGGACATATCTGCTCCGTGTGATGGTTTGAACAAAAATGGCCCTCATAGACCCATAGGGAGGCGTACTTTTAGGAGGCGTGGCCTTCTAGTGTGGTTTTGCTGGAGGAAGTGTGTCACTAGGGCCTGGGCTCTGAGGTCTCCTAAGGTCAAGCCTGGTCAGTGTCACACACGGTCGATTCCTGCAGTGCACTGCATGTGGATCCAGATGTAGAACTCACAGCTGCCTCTCCAGCACCATGCCTGCCTGCACACTGCCATGTTTCCTGCCACAGCGACAATGGACTGAACCTCTGGAAGCCAGCCCCAGTGAAACGTTTTCCTTTGAAAGAATCGTCGCGGTCATGGTGTCTCTTCACAGCAACAAAACCCTAAGACACTCTGTGTGTATTCTATATGTCTGTCTACCCAGGGTTGCATAAAAATCTTTTGGACAAGAGGAGTCCTGAGTAGAGAAAGCTTTTATACCCTGCTTTAATAGACCATTTCCATTCTAAAGCTTCTTACTGCCACAGGTCCGTGTTTGGTACCTGAGGCTCTCTGGGCCTGTATCGGTTGCTTTCCAGTCACCTGACAAAACCTCCTTCAAGGGAGGAAGGGTTTATCCTGGCTGAGGGAGCAGTCTATCTTGGCATGTATTAAAGGTTGGCATCTCTGGGCTGGAGAGATAGCTCAGCGGCTAAGAGCCTGCTCTTCCAAAGGTCGCAAGTTCAAATCCCAGCAACCACATGGTGGCTCACGACCATCCATAATGAGATGATGCCCTCTTCTGGGGTGTCTGAAGACAGCTACAGTGTACTTATATATAATAAATAGATAAATATTTTTTTAACAACAAAAAAAAAAGGTGGCATGTCAAATCACTGGGTTTGTTCAGTGGGTATGAGGTCGGAAGTGAATGTGGGAAAGAATGGGGACACAGTAGCCCACATCTGTAACCCCAAAACTATGAAGGCAGAGACAGGATCACCCCTGGGGCTTGTGGACCAGCTAGGGTTCACCCAGGACCAGTAGGCAAAAGCAGGAATTACCACAGTGACAGGTGTAATTGACCCACACACACACCCCCACACCGCCCCCACACCTCCCCACCCCAGTCCACCTTGATCTAGAAACTCCCTCACAGACATGCCCAGAGGTCTGTTACCATGGAGATTCTAATCCCCATCAAGGTAACAAGATCAACCATCCTTCCCTTTTCCTTCATCTTTTCAAGGCATGCTCTTCCGGGAACACCCACGATGGCCTAGTTAGATGTATCTGAGCTCTGCTTCGCCCGTGATTCAACTGACACAAAAGGTCTCAGATCTAAGCTCCTCCAGTTTGAGGGCCGGTGAGATGGGCCCGCTATAAGGGCAACTAATGCCAGGCTTCTAACCTGAGATTGAGCCTGGACCTCCAACGTTAAACGGAGAATGCTGCAAGTTGTCATAAGTTGTACACACACACACACACACACACACACACACACACAGCTGTAGCTTTTTGGTTTTCCAGCTATTCCAGCATCCAGCAAGCCCCAGCTATCCCAGGGCTGGCCTTATAAACACACACAAGTCCCTCTCAGTCTCTTAATGCGGGTGCTGAGTCCTTCCGAGAGCCTAAATTCTCTTACCCACTGAGCTATCTCTGCCAGCCCCAGGTTCCGGATTTCTACTGCTGGTCTGAGAAGGACAGCAGGGAACCCTGTCCTGCTGGGCCTCACACGCAAGAAGCCCTGGGAGGTAGGTGAGGATATTAGCAGGCACCCTCAGGTCTGTCTGGTCCACCAGCCGGGGTAGCCTTGGACCCTAGGCAAGCTAGTCTGTGTGAGCATCCTCAGCTCCCGATTAACCGCTCTAGGCTGCCTGTTTGTCTAGGTGGATCGATGCTCGTTAGAAGAGTTAGGGCTACAAGCTTGACCTCCAGCATCGGCCCTGAGAGCTCACCCGCCATACCCCTGTGTCATTAGCGGCAGTGGGGTGGGGGGGTCACAGTTACTGTGGAAACAGGGACAAGTCACAGCGGTCACGAAGGAAGTTTGGTTTCACGGTGGAACGCCCTCCGGTTCACCTGATGGGACTCAAAGACCCAGATTACAGCGCTGGCTTCAGGTTACAGCTGTTTTCTCACCTTCAGCAGCTGTATCACTCTGGGGTCAGCGTCAGAAATAAAACCCACTCTAATTAAGCAGGAAGTTGACGGAAGGAATGCAGGAGACTGAGTCCAGGCAAAACAGTAGGGAGCAGAGAGCAGCGCTGAGGAACTAACTGGCCTCCGCGGTGCAGACACAATCAAGATGGTGGAGTCAGAAAACTGTTCCTGGGAGACTGACAGCCGCCAGGAGCGAGGCTGCCTTCAAAGCTGTCGCCTTCGAAGCCACGCTGCCGCTACTGCTGCGACTGCTGCTATGAAAACTCTTTACCTGCCCACACGAGGTGCCTCGCCACCCTTGAAGCAAGCAACTGAGTAGCCACTAAGGAAAGCGTATTTCCCCCACACTTGGCGCGCCGTGCCTTCCAAATGTGGCCTGTCTGCGGGGGCCACACTGCACTCGCAGCTGGGACCTCGGCTTCCTAACCCTGGAGGCGCAGGAAATGCTAAGGCACCAGGAGCCTCAGCCATCTTCGTGGTTCTGGAGGAAGGGGGGGATGGGGTCAGTAGGCTGTATACTGAACAGGGAAAAGTATCTCCTCCCTTAAAAACAGAGGTGAGGGGCGCACACAGCCCCAGGGACTTGAGCTGGCCATCAGTCGGAGCCCCTGGTGCCCTTGGATCTGTCAAATGCTGCCTTTTGCTGCCCTCTAGTGTTTGCAGAACAAACTGCTTCTCCGGTTGATAACTAAGAACTCCCCGATACCAATCAGAATCGTGGAGTCTGTTCTGCCTCGGTATCCTGCCTGCCTCCCTGGTTAGGTCCGCAGTGTTGCGTCTGGGGTTCTCTCTGACCCAGTGGGTAAGCCTGGGACCGGGTTCTCCCAGGTTAGGCCTCCATCACCTTCTCCTCTCTCTCTCCCTCATTATCATTTTGTGTTAAAACTCGAACATGGTTTTAGATCTTCCCTATAAGGAAGATGGCCGGGGGCTGGAGAGATGGCTCAGTGGTTAAGAGCACTGGCTGCTCTTCCGAAGGTCCTGAGTTCAAATCCCAGCGACCACATGGTGGCTCACAACCATCCGTTATGAGATCTGATGCCCTCTTCTGGTGTGTCTGAAGACAGCTACAGTGTACTTACATATAATAAATAAATCTTTAAAAAAAAAAAAAAAAAAGCCGGCAGTAGTGGCCTTTAATCCCAGCAGAGGCAGGTGGATTTCTGAGTTCGAGGCCAGTCTGGTCTACAGAGTGAGTTCCAGGACAGCCAGGGCTATACAGAGAAACCCTGTCTCAGAAAACAAAAAAAAAAAGGGGGGGTGGCTGAGAGTGGGTCACTTTGGACAACTTGGTTCTGACTATACATTTTTATCAAAATATAAAAATATAAAGCACCAACCTGAGACTCTCCCTTTGCTGACAGTCCTTCAGTGCCTACCTCTCTTTAAGTCTCTGTGGGACTCTACCCAGCCGGCTTTCAAAACTGCCATGGGTGTGGTTTCTGTGCCTTTTGTGAGAACTGTCTCTACCCCACCCCGCCCTCTCTGAGACCCGCTAAATATTTGCAAACTCTTTGTTTCAAACCACTGGCAAGCTGAAGATGTCAACAGAAAACACTTCTCATTCTGCTGAGACTGCAAAGCCTTTGAGGGGCCTGGGCTGTTCCCTTCCACCTCTCTGAAGCACTCTAGGGCTGGGGGGTGGGGGGTGGGGGTTGGGGGGTGGGGGGTGGGGAAGGCATTTATTTGCAAACAAGGCCAGCAGGAGATCAGAGGTCTCCTGCAAGGCTTGGGGACACTCACCCCACTCTGTCATCACACACATCTGCTGTTTGCTTTCCTCCCGGGGAAGAGATGGGCTCCCCTTGGGGCTGAGAGGATGAAAGGCTGCAGGGGGGTAGGGGGTAGGCGTGGGGGGACAGGACAGGGTGACAGCAAGCTTGAAGCAGCATGTGGGGTCAGGGCCTGTGCCATCAGGTCTCTTTGGAGGTTCATCTGCTGATCTACTTCAAGCTTTGGAATCTGAATCACGGGATGTGGTCCTGCTGGGTTCCCAGGGGGAAGTTCTCAAGGGCCTGAGGTGGCGGTCTAGGCAGAGAAGTGAGACCGTAGAGGGACAAACACTTAGGGAAAGAGGCTGACGTGATGTTGTTATGATGGGAACAACTGCCAGACCTCTCAGAGGACAGGAGGGTGGCTCCGAGGGACAAGTCAGGGTGGCATAAACAAAATCATTCCTTCGCAGAGAGAAGTTCCTGGAAACAGATCAAGGTAGCTGCCGCAATACAACACGCATTCAAGTTAGACATTACTGGGACACACGCTGCTTAGCTGGACTGCAGCTGGAACAGGCCGTGTCTGCTACTACAGCGCCACAGGTCAAAGTCACGGATGCAAGTGCTAGCGCTCTGCTGTAAGCAATCCACCTGGGTCGTCTAGGCGCACAAAATGAGATGTGCAGGTCTATTCACTGAAGCAGGCCTCTGTAAGCCTTAGACACCACCCTTCAATGACCTGCCTCTGGGATAGCCACAGTGGAAGGAGATGCAGTCTAAAAAGATGGCGGAGCCAGTCAGTGGTGGCACGAGCCTTTAATCCCAGCCCTCGGGAAGCAGAGGCAGAGGCAGGAGGTTCTCTGAGTTTGAGACCAGCCTAGTTTAGAGTGAGTTCCAGGAACAGCTAGGGCTATGCAGAGAAACCCGGCCTCGAAAAACCAACCCAACGAACAAAAAGATGAAGTTTCAGAGCAGACTGTGTATTATGCTATCACTCAAGGCTAACCAAGCGGAGTTAGACAGGGATAAAGAGGGACCAGTTCTTCTGATAAGTCCAGAGGCCCTGGCAGCCTCCCCCCATCAACACATGCATGCATGCATGCATGCATACATACATGCATGCATACATATACATGCATGCATACATACATGCACACATACATACATGCATACATACATACCTCTTTTTCCTGTGTATCACAACTTGCATTTTAATGAACGTAAGACTTATGCAGGGATTGGGGGGGATGGCTCAGTGGCTAAAACACTTACCACAAAGGACCTGAGTTCAAATCCTAGAACCCATGTGGAACCTAGACATACAACAAGAGAGCTTGTAACACAGGAGAATCTCCAGACAGCTCAGGCAATCCAGCTGCCCTGTCAGGCTCGGAGGCAAAACCAGGGAGGGGCTTGTCTCACACAAGGTAGAAGAGGTGGGTAACACCCAGGTTATAATGAGCGGCATCTTTAGAGGCTGTGTTAAGCCTGGCCTCCTCTGGCCTAAAACTGTGTTTGCTAACAGGCTGTTTCATAGCTATTTCCTCCTAATTTAAATATTCTCCTTGGAGAGAGAAATAAAGGGGCTCACGAAAACTCTTGAGAAAGTTATCCCTCCATGATGTCATGCCAGGTAAGTTACCCCAAATTCTATGTTCCAATGTGGCAAGAAGGTTCTTCATAACAAAACAAAGCCATACATCAAGACACCCGCAGATACGTTGGTGGGAACACTTGGGCGGCCAGCTAAAGCAAAATGGAACAGCGTCTGCTACAGGCCCAGGGTGTTATCTGACAGCGTTCCTAGGCCTTTCCTTAGTGGGAGCTAGGGACGTCTCTGTATATTCCAGAGGTGCTGCCCACGTCCAAGGCGAGCCTTTGCTCTCCGGAAAAGCCCTCTCAGATAAACATACCCACAGATGACTCTACATCCAGTCACGGTAAGAGTTAACATCACAGCCATCGCAGAACTCAATGCCAAATGCCACATTAATTAGCCAGGTGACCTGATAAGATAATCTCTAGAAAAGGAGGGTCCTCGTTGCTTTGAATAACCGTCTACGTGGCACCCGCTAGCCGGAAGGGTTCAAACACTGACCCTGGAGCCTGTGGGTATTTTTCCTTATATCCCAAAGGAGAATCCTGGATGAAATCAAGGGCCCATGTTAAAGAATGGGAGAGGGAACTTGGGATGCGGCACAGAAGAAAGACAAAGTAAGGATGGGGTCAGAGACGCAGCCACTGTAAGCTCGGGACTGTCCCCAGAAGCTGGGAGGAACACACAGGGCTGAGAGGTGGCTCAGTAATCAAGAATGCTTGTTGCTCTACTGGAGGCCCTGAGTTTGGATCCTAGCATCTCTATCAGGTAGCTCAAGACCATCTTAAACGCTGATCTGGGGGATCTGATGCCCTCTTCTGGCCACTATAGGACATTTATGCTCACATGTGTTTACATGCACATCACACACACACACACACACACACACACACACACACACACCAGTAAAATTGCCAGAACCAGCCCTAACCCTCTTTAAAAGTCAAGCAAGGAGAGGGTTCCAAAGCAACAAAACTGGACAGCATCTCCTTCCTTCCAAATTGCACCAAAGTGACCAAAATATAGAAGGAAGCAGTGTGGACATCTTAGTTACTGTTCTTCTGTTGCTGGGACAAGACACTGTGACCAAGGAAACTTACAGAAGCTTTTAACGGAGGGCGTGCTTACAGTTCCCGAGGCTATGTCTAAAGTCGTCGTGGTAGGGAGCGTTTGGCAGACAAGCAGACAGGCAGGCGTAGCGTTGGAACAGTGGCTAAGCACTTAGATCCTGACCCACAAGGAAAGCAGAGTGAGACTGGGCCTGGCATGGGCTTTCGAAACCTCAAAGCCCACGCCCAGTGACATGCCTCCTCCAAGACCACGCCTTCTAATCCTTCCCAAACAGTTGCACCAACTAGGGACCTAACATTCAAATGCATGAGCCTCTAAGGCCAGTCTCTTTCAAACCACCACAGTGGATGTCCTAGCTGGCTTTCTGTTGCTAGGACCAACAGTGACTTGGGGAGGAAAGGGTTTAAATTACAGGTTACAGTCCATCATCGAGGAAGCAGAAGAAGGGGCTCAAAGCAAGAACCCAGAAGCAGGAATGAAAGCAGACCACAGAGGCTGCTGCCTTCCCGGCTTGCTTCGAGGTTCAAATTTAACTAGCTGTCTATACAGCCCAGGACGATATGCATAGGAGTGGCGTGTCCACAGTGGGCTGGGCCTCCCATCAATCAGCAATGGAGAAAACTCCCCATAGATTTGCCAATAGGCTAATCCGATGGAGACAGTGTCTCACTAGGTTCCTCCTTCTTCGGAGACATCTCAGTGGGCGCCAGTAGGATGTCGGTGTCTAGGCCTTTCCAAGGCAGCTGGGTAGGGAGTGCCAGCGTACTGAGTGTGATGCAGACACCTAGGTCTCTCCAGTCTGAGCAACAGTGGCCACTAATCAGGATCACCTAAGGTAGTTCCAGACAACCTGGAGGTTGCATGGGTGGGGAGAGGTAGGCGCAAATGACAAGGTTTGCCCAGTTAGCCCAGCGAGCATTGATGTGCTACTACCACATGGATCAGGCTTTCCAGCCAGGAGCTTGGTTCTTGGTTGCTCAGACCGGGATGGGGAGGGAGGGTTTGTTTTTGTTTTTGTTTTTTTTGTTTTTTTTTTAAGACCTCAAGGTAACGATGTGGGAATCATGTGGCTGTTGTGTGGCCAACCCCCAGATTACAGTGCAGAACAGAAGATGTGTTAGGCCAGAAGACAAGCCCAGAAAACGTTAAAAACAAAACATCAGAACTCAGGCACGAGGAAATGTGTGGATTTGTAAACACATGGAATTTCCTATTGCCTTCCTCCATGTCTGACATACCAAAGAAAGGCAATCCACTAGAGAAATAGAATTTAGAGCTGGGCTAGAGAGTTGGCTCAGTCTTTCTAAGAGTACTAAGAACACGTATTGCTCTTACAAGGTGTGGGTCCCAGCACCCACATCAAGTGGCTCCCAAACTAAAGGTCCAGATGAGCCAATTCTCTTCTGGCCTCATTTGGGCCAGTAGAGTTACAAACCTGCCTATATACACACAAACAAAAAAGAATATTAAAAATAAGAAACCTGGGCTGGAGAGATGGCTCAGTGGTTAAGAGCACTGACTGCTCTTCCAGAGGTCCTGAGTTCAAATCCCAGCAACCACATGGTGGCTCACAACCATCTGTAATGAGATCTGACGCCCTCTTCTGGTTTGTGTGAAGGCAGCTACAGTGTACTTACATAGAATAAATAAATAAATCTTTCAAAAAAAAAGAAGAAGCCTAAGTTCTTAAGGCAGGCCAAAGTATTTGAGTTCAAGACCAGCCTGGTCTACAGTGAGTTCCAGGGCAGCCAGGGGCTACAGAGAAACTCTGCCTTCTAAAAGCCAAAACAAGCAAAACCAAACCCCACAAACCTTAAAGCTAAGAAAAACTGACAATGACATAGTGCTACTGTAATGAGAACATCACTGTTTTGTGGAAACAACATACGCATCCAGGCAGATCTCAACGGGGCACCTGAGAGCTAGTCAGGGTAAACTTTATGTAGCTGGAAAGGCAGGCCTGCTTCAGTATTTCTGAGGAGCATTAGCTACTTTTAGGTGTTATTGGTTTGCACCTGCAATGTCCATCGGACCTCAGGTATTGGAGGCGTGGCTCCTACTTTGCAGTGCAGGGGGTGGGGCCAGCTATTTCTACTTCCTGCCACAAAGGTTTTCACTGCATTATCAGTGCTTAAGGTTAAGACTAGGAACATTCTGGATCAAAGGATGCTGGGGACTCCCTAACGTCTAACATTTCCTAGCCCAGGAATGTGCAAATACATCTTTTACCATTTAATCTTCTTGGAGTTCACGTTTATATCAGAAACCACTATAAATTAGTTTCTAATGAGTCTGATTTAAATGATAGGGTGGTTTTAACACATTTCAAATAAATACAATCAGTGATTAAGTAGCAAAAATACTGATTTGTGAATGATAAACAATTGATGGTACAGTTGTGCATAATTTTACTTTTTGCTTAGAAAGTTTTACAAATTCAGAGTAAATACATTCATTTTATTGCTTAAGCTCAATTATAAAAAAAAAGAGAGAGAGAAATATGTGCTGCTTTACACTTCAAAAACATAGACACTGTTTTAGCATCTCCAGACTCATCAATGACAGGCCGGTGGCAAATGCGGAAGGAGAGGGAGGCACGCTCTTAATCTCAGCATTCAAGGTAGGGGCAGCTACGTCTGTGAGTTTGAAGCCAGCCTGACCTACAATGTGAGTTACAGGGCAGCCAGGGCAACACAGAGAAACCCTGTCTTGAAACAAACCAACCAACCAACCCTGGGAGAAGGGCTGCTATCAGAGGAAAAGAATTCTTACACTTCACCACACAGACCTGATGGACACTATGGCTCTGTTCTGCATTGACGCTGCATCTCCAGCGCCCCCTGGTGGTACCGTGAGTGTGGGCGAACCCGGGAAGACTTTCTAGCACCATCCATTTAAAGTACGCTAACACCAGCTTTTAGATTCAGAAGGACACACTTGGACCAACTAGGGTTTGTTGTTTTGAAGGACACTGCTGAAAATGGAGTTGGAATAAAAGAGCAGCCCATTTGCAGTCATGTGACAGTAAGAAAGTAGAAGCAGCCTAGGCCCTTGTCAGCCTCAGGGGATGATCTGAACCCTGATCTCAGAAGTATCCAAGCCCCTGTGATACGACCTAAGGCAGCATCGCCCATGCCTACAGCGCCTCCCGACACCTTCCCAGCTCCTCTGGCAAATGCGTTTTTTGCTGAAAAGGGACTCTGTCATTAGGGGGGAAAAGCACGGAAAGTCAGTTGATTACAGTGTTAACAATAAGCTTGTTTCACAAGCAAGAAAAGCCGAACTGAACCAAATGCCTTGAGAAGGCTTTGGTCCAGGCCTCCCTGCATTTCCCAATTCCTTCCTAGACTGAGCTGAGTTCTTGAGCACTCTCCAGTGTGCCTGGGGAGCCGAGATGAGCTGGTGGTTACACGCTTAGAGCTCTGGGCATCTCTGACATCACTGCACCTCTGTAGTGCCTGCGGCTCCACAGTGGCTCTGGAGCACACGGTCAACGCTGGGTGACCGTTTCCTCCATTCTAAGGACAGCATGGAGTTCCCTTCCAGAGACCATGGGGGTGCAGAGCTTGTGTCTCTCCTAGAATTGCACTTCTGAAAGGAAGGAGATGGCACCAACTCACGCCTCCTTCCATCGCCTTCCAACCATGGCTTAAACCCATGCCATCTACAGGCCTGAATTCCAATCCTCGGGGGAAGTTATTTTTTCTTAAATTTATCTTCAACATTCTGATTATCTCTTCTGGGGAAGAGTTGCAGTTACGGGATTTGGACCCAAGGCCTTGTACATTCTAGGCAAGTTTCCTACCCAGCTCAAATACCCTGTTATATATATACGACTCTTACATCTCTTCTCCATGTGTTCTTCTGTTCCTACCTTGTCAAGTTCAGTGACTGCAAATTTATTTTCCCAAAATGTACAATCTCTAAGCCTCCTAATACATAACATACATACGTGAGTATGGACTCTGTGTTGCCCTGTGTCTGGGATCTGCTCAGGGGTGTGGTGTGGGACGTGCCGGCTCAAAGTCGAAGACACTTTCTCCTGTGCGACAATCAAGGTTAGGAGGGCTCCGCTCCATACAGCGGTCTGCAGACTGTGCTACGCCAGGATTCCAGGCTAGAGAAGAGTTTCCTTGCTAACACCGAGAACAGTTAGGCTTATAGGGACCCAGTGATGACCGCAAGATAGGGTGACAGTATCACAAAAGCACCGAGGACATCTGAGGAAAACAGCCTTGTATGCCCAGCAGCCATGAGACAACATGCTAAAAACCACAGTGACAAAATGTCTGCAGAGGGCCATCCCTGCCCACTGCAGCTTCCCAGGGTCGTCCCTGGAGCACAGAACACCCACACACAGCAAGCCCAAGAACTTCTATTCACAAGCACTAACGATCATAGTAACTTTCACATCGATACTTTCCTTTCTAAAAACCTATTCAGAACATGAATACAGCTGACGGACAGGCCCTGAGAAGCAGTCAGTCAGCAGGCTGGGCTCGGCTGGCTCGGCACAGTGGGCGCTCCCCTGCACAGGCCTTTAGATGTCAAGGGTAATCTTCCAGATTTCTGACTTTGGAAACTTGTTTTTCACATTTTCTCATTTAAAAATTTATACCACACAAGTTCTATGTATGAATACTCTCAAATGAAAATTCATAAAAATAAAGTCCCTACCTAAAATTAAAAAAAAAAAATATGTTAACCAAATGGTTCATCTTAAAATACATAATTCAGAAACATGTTTGGAAAATTAGAGTTTTTATTCTATGCAATAAAACATATGCATAGATTTGGTACATAATTTCTTACTTTGAGAAAGATTGCAAATCTCTCTGCTCCTACTATAAAACGCTATCAGGACATCAGTAATCACTTACTATGTACAAACATCAGCTCTACATGATTTATGTCTAGGAATCACTTCATCTAGGGACGCCTTGGAAGTGTCTCTGAAGACGCCATCATTCATGGCTCTGCCACAGCTGTGAGAGCAGCTCTGATCAGGACACAAGGGGCACACCCATATCTAACGGTCATCAGTGTAAAAACATCACAAACCATATGCAACTGTCACCAGTGTGACAGTCACCTCACTGTCTATCTACTCCATCAAACGCAGAATGATTCACCAGTGCATGTGGATGCACGGACAGTCTCGATTCCAGTTCTCAAGGCAAGGGCAGAACTTGGCATGATCTTCTGTCAGGCCCAGAACATTAACAGAAATGCAGTCAATGGGCAGAAGTCCACAGCCACAGAAAAATGAACTGAATATCAAAGGTTAACCACCTTTATCCTTTCTAGTTTGACAACTTAAGGCTTTGAGACCTAACTGGTTTCTTGTGTCTAATCAACACAATGACAACTCCGTCTTCTATCTTAATTCTCAGAGAGGTCTCCTGAGCGTTTCACACTGCGACGGATGAGGTCGTTTCGTCCAACTTCAGCCATTTGCTCTTCCCAAGACTTCATTTCATTGTCGTAGCGAATTCTATCATCTTTGGCAAGCTGAATATATGTCTGAGGAAGAACGTGACAATGCTTTACTTAGAAAATGGCAATTCATCTCTGGAACGCTTCCATCTACATGGGAATGATTAGCACCAGTCTCCATGCACCAAGGGGGAATACAGAAAAAATTTTTATATGAACTGTTAGGTGAGAAAAGGTTGAGAGAAAGTGTTCTCCAAGGATTGGTGGGTTGTTAGTTTCAGGACTTGGGAGAGAGGAGTGAGGACAGGTGGGACAAGCCATGCTCTAAATGCCAGTTTATTCCTGACAAACAATACTGAGTGACAGGCCAGGCTGGCGCTAACAGCGAAGGCAGCCCTGAAAACCACCATCACTGCTGCTGGGCTGCCGCTGTGAGCCACGCCTAGTCCTAGCACATCCTGGGTGCTCTAAATGGACATGGAAAATCAGGAACGTTCATACCTACCTGCTTTTCTTCAGGAGACAGATTTTTCCAAGCCTGATTTACAATCTTCAATTTTCCCTGTAAGACAAGATAGTTAAGATGGACAGCTAAGACAGCAAAGGAGACCATCCCTCATTTATTCCACCAGGAATACAGCTGCCATTCACAAGCAGCAGCAACTGACCTTGTTTCTACTCAACTGTTACATTTACAAAATGAGAAAATATCTTTTGATTAAAAATGCTTGTATTCAGGTACAATCCCCACTCTATAAGGTATAAATGCATGTGGACAAACCCAACAGAAGGGGACAACACCAACACCACACAAGGACAGTGGCAGGCTGAGTGGTAACTGCACGGACTGGCACTGGAGAAGTGCCACGGCAGTGGGGAGGACCCCACAGCATAAGAGTTACAACAGAAAACCCAGTTTCCTCAGGGCAGCACCAGGCAATGCCACAGAGAAGGTGAGAAGCAGCGTAAACGCCCACTCTGGCAGAGCCCAGGGCACTCACACTCGAGAGTCCAACAGTCCCGGGGAAGAGCAGGCATGCTTAGGGCACCTTGCAAGGAGGCGAGGGAAATAGGTGCGACAGAGTATCTCGGAGACGGGGCCAGGGCTAGAGGAAGGCAGTTCTCGAACAGACAAGGATGTGAGAGACAAACTCTGTATTCAAAGTCTCAACAGCAAGCAGCATGCAAAGGAACCCAAACTGCTTTGTCATCTAAAAATGTCAAATACTACATTTTCCTTGTGTGTGCATACACGTGCACATGAGACGGTCAGAGGAGACTGCAGTTCTCTCCCTCCTCCATGCAGGTCCAGGGCGCAAGCTCCGGACAGGCGTGGCTGCACACGCCTTTGGCCAGCCCAGAGTTTATTTCTTACTCTGTGGTCTTGGGGGCAGCCTTGGATGGCTTTATGTTTATGACCCTCCAGCCTTAACTATCCAAGTGCTGGTTTTATTTCTCAAAAAATCAGAGGCCAAAAAAGCAGTAGTAATTTTGCAATGCTGAAGAAGCATTTCTTCCAAACCAGAACTCTACATCCAATGTAAAAATGTAGGGTTTTATGGCAGTTTTTAAGACATGTAAAACCTGAAATAAAACTCCATGTTCTTAACTAAGGAAAAGCTAAAATGAAAGTAAGTCAAGAAAAACAGAAGCAACCGCACACGGAGACCGACGCAGGAGGAACTGGCATGCTGGCATACACTGGTCAGGTGGCAGCTGCCAATCTGGAATAAACGAGATGCTTCAAACTGACCTAGCATCACACAACGTATGCAGATATGCTGAGTTAGTGACTAACAAACTGAGACTCAAGAAGGATCATAAATGAACTGGGGAATTTGAGTAAAGCTTCTTTTGTAAATATGTGGTAGTATACAACTGCTAGCAAGCACCTCGTGTCTGTTGATACTTACATGTTTGTGTCTGTGCATGTGTCTGCGTGCATCTGTACATGCAGGCCTATGTGTGCATGTGCTTAAGTACACATGTGTATGTGTGAGTCTAGGTGTATGGGCATTAGAAGGCTGGGTGGGGTGTTTGCAGTTCTCATGTGGCTCTTGCTGGCCTGGAATTCTCCCTGTGATCTAAGCTAGCCTTGAAAATGATTTCTCCTGCCTTGGTCTCTCGAGGACTGGGATATTAAACATGAACCCCTTCCCCCAACTCAGCCAGTATTTTTAAATGAACAAAACTATAGTCAAGTTATATTTCCATTACTAAGGCCTGGGCCCATTCAGGCTGCCGGATAATTCTAGGGGACTGCCCACATGCTAGAAGCACTGTATTTAAAGTTCTCCCTGCACAGAGCTTTCCTATCGCAGCCTTTAAAACACAAACCTACCTAAACCCAGAGTAAACCAGTGACTGAGGAAATTCTAATGATCAAAAAGCAAGCCTCCACTTCAGTACCACTGAGTCACAGAAAGCAAAAACCAAAGGAGGTCTCCTGGCACGGCCACAGCTGCCGCCACCACCGCATCTCTGATGCTTGCGGACAAGTGTGCAGGATCATGCACTCACAGTGGAGGCTGGAAAGATGGCTCGGGGGTTAAGAGCACTGGTTGCTCTTCCAGAGGTCCTGAGTTCAACTGCCAGCAACCACAACCACATGGTGGCTTACAACCACCTGTAATGAGACCCGGTGCCCTCTTCTGGCATGCAGGCAGAATGCTGCATACCAAATAAATGAATGAATGAATGAATGAATGAATGAAGTCAAAAGAAAAAAGTAAAAAAAAAAAAAAAAAAAAGAGTTCACACTGAAGAGTGATACACATTATTTTCTAGGACTTGAGAACAGTATGATTCTAGATGATGCTAGATTTGACATTGTAGAAGATGATTTACTAACTTCGATCCATTTTTTGAAGTGGAAATAGATGAACAATATTGGGTCCTGGAAAATTGCCTGAAGAATCAATTTTCTTGACTTATACTAGATTCTAACTTTTTTTTTTTTTTTTTTTTTTTTTGAGACAGGGTTTCTTGTGTAGCCCTGGCTGTCCTGGAACTCACTCTGTAGACCAGGCTGGCCTTGAACTCAGAAATCCACCTGCCTCTGCCTGCCAAATGCTGGGATTTGCCCCACCACTGCCTGGCAGATTCTAACTTTTTAAAAAACTTTTAATGGTTAGAGTCAAAGCTGTTTCTGTTAAAGGAAAATACTTTAGAGATAAACACTCATTTTCTTCTAAGCTAATCTTGGTTATTCTTGAAAAATAGTTTGATTTTACTGAACATTAAAAAATGTGCATCCAGAGCCGGGCATTGGTGGCGCACGCCTTTAATCCCAGCACTTGGGAGGCAGAGGCAGGCGGATTTCTGAGTTCAAGGCCAACCTGGTCTTCAGAGTGAGCTCCAGGACAGCCAGGACTACACAGAGAAACCCTGTTAAAAACCAAAAAAAAAAAAAAAAAAAAAAAAAAAAAAAAAAGTGCATCCAGCACAAGCCTGAGAAGAGCCACACTGTACATATACACTTTAAACATGTGCCACACATCAGTGCACGGCAACAGGACTTGTGATGAGGGAGCGAGACATCTAGTAACTCCAACACATGCCCAACAAGCCCAACCAGTGCCTGTGAGCGAGCTGGACACCTGCACTTCTCTGAGACAACACTTTGTACAGGGAAAAGCTGCCACGATGGCTTGAGGGAAGAGGGACACACTCTGTGTCCCCACATTCATCTGACCTGTGGCACAGGTGTATCCAGTCTTGTAAAGAACAAGGCATGGAGAAGAGGTGAGTCACACCCACGCCCAGGACAAACCAGAACCCTCAGCCCATCCTCTCCGGGGATGCCGCTGGGACAAAGCTTCTAGAAGGCTCTTACCATCTCACAATGTCAAAGTGTTCTCTCTCATAAGAGTAAAGAGTTTATATTAGAGTTGGGTGTCTGTGTGGACCATGAAAACACAAGGATAACTTAATTAGAAATATTCTGAAGTTGTCCCAGTGTGTACCCACAAAGTGTGTACAGCAAATATGGCAGGCACACACATAACTGCATGCGACAACAACTTCTGCCTTTTCCAGTGCTGGCAAGGAAACCCAGGCTTGCGCACACCAGGCTGGTTCCGCAGTGAACCACACACCCAGCTCCAAGGAGACAGTACATTTCCACTTTTGCTATTTTCCCTTATCATGTGACGTGAGACAGACCTACACCGTCCAGCATGACTTTAAACTACAATCCTCACGCACCCGAGGGCCACCTGCAGCCCTGCTTACCTGAGCCGACTCATCCTTTGCCTCCTGGAAGCTCTCAGATACATAAATGTTATATGCTGATCGAGGTCTTTTTGGTTTTCCAAGCAAAATTAATTCCTGAGTAACAAAAATTAAAGTGTCAGTTACAGTCACCAGGAAGCCTAACATGATCTAAAGAAACAACACATGACAGAATCCAAGAGAGCATTAGACTCTGCTGTTTCCCGCCACCCTGGAGCCAGCCTCTACCCTCCACTTCCCAGCACAGACGCACAGACGCACAGCCCGCACCACTACATCCAGCACGGTGGATTGGTTTTTTTTTTAGTTTTTTTTGGTATTTTTCTCGAGACAGAGTTTCTCTGTGTAGCCCTGGCTGTCCTGGAACTCACTCTGTAGAGTGTAGGCTGGCCTCAAACTCAGAAATCCGCCTGCCTCTTCATCCCAAGTGTTGGGATTAAGGGCGTGTGCCACCACCTCCCTGCTCAGCACGGTGGATTTGTAAATGAAATATGTTTGTTACACGTTAGAAGTCAAACTTTTTCAAGTGTAACGTCTTAAAAATCTAATACAATGAGGCATTTATCCATACAGAAAGGTTTTACTCCTTGACATGTTATTTCTATAGCTTCCATGAACTGAATTGTAGCATTTACATATAAAACCTTAAAATATTTTTTGAAGCCCCATTTCATCCTTGCAGGGCATAATCACATTGGCCCGACACGCCAGCTGAACTGATAAATGTAGGACTATTTGTTTAGTAACCTTACCTCATTCCCTCCTTGCATGGCAACATTTAAAATTCAAAAGATATATTCAATTCTTGCCAGCTACCAAGGAGGGGAATGATGGGGTGGGCAAACAGCGTCTCTCAGCCAGGCCCCAGACTTACGGGGCACATACTGCACTGCACCTTCCTATCAACTTCCTGTATTTGCAGAGTAGCAGGGTCTGAACTGAGAAAGTACTAAGGTGGGTGAGAAGGCACAGCAGATAAAGGTGCGTATTGCACAACCCCGGCAAGGGTCAAAGGACACAATGAACTCCACAAAACTAGCCTCTGACCTCCACACTGCTACCCTGCCCCCATTACACACACATACACTTAAAAAAATAAATGGGAGAAGGATCTAGGAGGTGTTAGGAGACCAAGGGTATTACACGTGTAAGGTCTTATCTACATGGGTTTGACATGGAAACTGTAAGAGAATTCCAAAATAAAGAAAAATGTAGCCTGACTGAAATGAAATGGTGGACTCGAGATAAAATTAACAAGTTAAAAAAAAAAACCAAACCTAGCCAGTGGTGGCACATGCCTATAATCCCAGCACTCTGGGAGGCAAAGGCAGGTGGATTTCTGAGTTCAAGGCCATACTGGTCTACAGAGTGGGTTCCAGGATAGCCAGGGCTATACAGAGAAACCCTGTCTCAAAAAAACCAAAAATCCAAAAAAAAAAAAAAAGAAGAAGAAGAAGAAAAAGAAAGAAAGGAAAGGAAAGGAAAGGAAGGAAAGGAAAGGAAAGGAAAGGAAAGGAAAGGAAAGGAAAGGAAAGGACAAGACAAGACAAAACAAAACTTAACCACACACATTTTAACAGTTATTTCTTTGGAAGAAAATAGAATCCTACCTCAAGGCAATTCCTTCCATGAATAAGTGAATTTCTCCTCTGACGTGCTAATGGAGTAATTAGCACCTTTAAAATCATGATCCTCGGGCTGGAGAGATTGCTCAGCGCTTAAGAGCACCAACTGCTCTTCCGAAGGTCCTGAGTTCAAATCCCAGCAAATGGTGGCTCACAACCATCCCTAACAAGATCTGACGCCCTCTTCTGGGGTGTCTGAAGACAGCTACAGTGTACTTACATATGATAAATAAATAAATCTTTTTAAAAAATCATGATCCTCTACAGACAATTCAAATGTGCAAGTCCCTCTAGAAGGTCTTGCTAACCTAGTGCCCAGGAGTACTCTGCTGTCAACCCCACTGTCACCGACAGCGAACGACCCCAGATTCTTTTTTTTGTTTGTTTGTTTTGTTTTGTTTTTTGAGACAGAGTTTCTCTGTGTAGTCCTGGCTGTCCTGGAACTCACTCTGTAGACCAGGCTGGCCTCGAACTCAGAAATCTGCCTGCCTCTGCCTCCCAAGTGCTGGGATTAAAGGCGTGCGCCACCACTGCCTGGCGACCCCAGATTCTTGGCTATGCTGATCCTTCTTCCCAGGGAACAGTGCTTCAGTGATACTCACTCTCCTTTTTATTTGCGCTTTCTTTTTTAGACGTTTCTGCCGGGCTTCCTTCTCAAAACCCATCAGTTGACTTGGCGTCAGCTGTTCTCTATACTTGCTCACGGCCTCCTTGTATGCTTTCCACTCAGCTTTAAAATCCGCTTCATAAACCTGTGAGGAAACCCTCAAATGAGAACCAATGAACCGTGCTGGCAAGCTTGGCCCATCACACGGCAGGGAGGACAACTGGGTTCAGACACGGGAGACGACCAGCCAGGCGAAGATGTGCTCTCAGATGTACTTTTCACGGGCTTGCTAATAATCAAGGGGCGAGGACAGCAAGTGGCCTTCCTTCCTGACCGCGGTCCATCCACACCAGCATCACTTAGGAAACAGGAGGGAGCGCTTACCTGTGTGGGCAGCACTGCTAAGCGTGGAGGTGGTACTGAGGAGACGGGCCAGGGAGCCCAGTGCCTGCCTCAGCCCATGCCTATGTGCCTATGACCCTCATAATGGGGGGTGGGGACGGGCAGACACACCCGTTCCTGGAGCCTGCTGGCCAGTCAGCCTACTCAGTGGGCAAGCTATGGGTACCAGCAAAAACCCTGTCTATCCAAAAGAAAGGTGCTGAGTGGCCCAGTCACTGAGAAACATGCCCTGGCAGGAAGCTGACACCCTGAACGCTCACCTTTTTTTCTGCTTCCGGTAGCTCCCTCCACAGGGCTGCAATTTTTCTAATCAGTTCTGAAAGTTTTGCATCTACAAATCAGAATAGAATAAAAATAGATGTCTCAAGTTTATTTCTTAGGGGCTAACTTCTACAACCTTTTGAAAATAGCCTAGTGGCTCTAAAGGCTGGTTAATTACATGAATCCCCACACCATACAAATACAATTCTATCAAGAAATGCTAAAAAACT
Source organism: Apodemus agrarius (assembly GCA_964023405.1). Taxonomy (NCBI): domain Eukaryota; kingdom Metazoa; phylum Chordata; class Mammalia; order Rodentia; family Muridae; genus Apodemus; species Apodemus agrarius. The sequence continues at coordinate 17,421,177 of OZ030025.1, read as the reverse complement.
CTTATTTAGCTTTAAAAAGCATGTTGTGGCTGAGCAGTGGTGGCGTACACCTTTAATCCCAGCACTTGGGAGGCAGAGGCTGGTGGATTTCTGAATTCGAGGCCAGCCTGGTCTACAGAGTGAGTTCCAGGTCAGCCAAGGCTACACAGAGAAACCCTGTCGGGGGGGGTGGGGGGGGGTGGGGGGGGCCGCCGCAGCGGCGGCGGGCCATATGTTGTGGATTACCAAAACCAGTCCTTGGAAACCCACTACTAGAGTAAAATAAGCACTTGGGTAACCACCTGCTTCAAGTTCATGATGTCTGCATTTCAACTCAAATATTCTGTCAAGTCTTTCAAGGTTTACTGTTATTAAACCCAAGCACACCACAAGTGAGTGCTGCTCGTGCAATAGCATCTTACACTCCAATTACAAAACACCATTCAGATACAGCACTGTTGTAAAAGTAATCCATTCGTCTCCAGCTCCTCATTATTAACTGGGGATACAACTGCTCTATCAACCATGTGTTAGTACCAAGTCTTACATTTCAGAAGACAGGACAGGGGGGTATGGGTATAAGCATCTCTCAATCTCCTATCTACAAGACTAGAACTTTTGTATGATTTTCACTAGCATCCTGTGAGGTACTGTAAGAACTCTGGAAATCACTCTGAACAAACTTATTAATTCAGCTATTACCTTTTACAGTACATATTCAAATGAAGGCCCTATATTCCTTTCTTAGGCTTCCTGGAAAACTTTTCAGTTGCAAATCTTCCCCACCACCTCCCCCCCCCAACCCCCTCGGCTTCAGGAGCTTAGATAATTTCCAGTTAAGTTAATGATTTATACAGACCATTATTGTATTGTATAGAACACTTCCCGATAAGTTATTTTATTGCACCTTAGACGTTACAAACAATATCCTATGGCAGAAGCAACTGGCCAGGACAACTAGGTCTCACTTTGTTATTATTTTTTCTATAGTGCTCTTCACTCTACGTGTTACATTTCTTTTACATTCATTTTATGTGCATGAGTTCATAGTCACTGTCTTCAGACACACCAGAAGAGGGTATCAGATCTCATTACGGATGGCTGTGAGCCACCATGTGGTTGCTGGGAATTGAACTCAGGACCTCTGGAAGAGCAGTCAGTGCTATCTATTTATCCACTGAGCTATCTCTCCAGCCCTCTACATGTTATTTTAAAAACTATTGTTCTCATTTGTATTTAAGGAACTTCTATTAGCTAAAAAAATGTTAAACAGACTACCAAAGAAAATGACTGGATGCTCTGGCAGTGCAAATCAAGATTGCAGTTAAAAAAAAAAAAAAATCACACCAGAGAAGATCCTAAGCCCCAAGCTCCTTACCTGGGTGTTTAGCTTTAAATTTGGGTAGCTGTTCTGTAGAAAATCGAAGGTATGAACTCATAGGTTTCTTTGGATAATTACCCATGCTGGAAAAACACTTCGGAATACAGACAAGGCTACACACGAGTAAAAAGAACCGAATGTCAGATACGTAACATTCATACATAGACCTCAGATTCTAAGTACAAAGTCAGCCAAGGTGCTATATATATATATATCCAACACCTTCACCTAACATGCTAATAACTAGCCCAGCAGTTGTGGCGCAGGCCTTTAATCCCAGCATTCTAGTGGCAAAGCAGGTGGATCTCTGTTCATTCAAGGCCAGCCTAGTCTATAAACCGAGTTCCAGGACAGCCAGGGCTACACGGGGAAACCCAGTCTTTTAAAAAAATGTTTTAAAAAGTCAACCACTCAACCAAAAAAATAAAATGCTAATAACTTTTGAGTGTGTTTCCCTCCCCTCTGCTGTGCTAAGAATTCAGTTAAATGCAAGCATACTAGAAAGTGCTCCACAACCGACTTATTTAAACACCCTGCACTAAAAAAAAAAAAAGAGAGAGAGAGAGAGAGGCTGCAGGGCTGAAGCCTGCAAACAGGGCAGGCATGGGTGACCTAGCCAAACTAATGAGGGGTTTGCAGGGGTGAAGCAAGTCCTTTCATCATGGGTGACCTAGCCAAACCAGAAGGGCCTGCTGGGCTGAAACAAGTCGTGGCATCCAGGGTGACCTAGACAAACCAGAGGGGCTGAAACAAGTCATGGCATCCTGGGTGACCTAGAAAACCCCAAAGAGGAGGCTGCAGGGCTCCAGCACTACTCCTGGCAGCATAGGAGCGAGCGTTCCGCGCCACAACTCCAGGCCCCGCCTCCAAGGCAGAAGGAGAGAGCCCTAGGCGCGGAGGTAGAAGGTGACAGGAAGTGGGGTCGGGTACCAAAAGGCGCGAGACCCGGGTCAGCCCGGAGGACCAGGGTGGAACGAGGGCAGACGGACGACTGGACGAACCGCGTCCCCCGCCCGCGGCCTACCTGACAGGCGAGGGTATGCGGCCCCCGCAGCCCGCGCACATCTCGACCCCCGTGCGCCCCAGTGCTCTTAACACGCCCCACATTCCCCGGAACAGCGCCATCACTCGGGCCGATGACTGCTGGCCCGGCGCCGTCCGGTCGGTCTCACGCAACACGGTGCCTGCACACAGCCACGGTCCCAGCGTGGGAACTCCAAGAGCTTGTTATCATGCCCGCCGCGCGCGGGGCAGTGTGGGAAGGAAGGCTGGACTTCCGGTCTGCGGCAGGAGGAGGGGCGGACGGGAGGTGGTGTGTGTCCCTCCCACCGTTCAGTGGGCGGGGTTGGGGAGGGGGCGGAGCCTGCGGCTAGGCTGAGCCGGCTCGGTGTCGAGAGGATGGTGCTGAGCCGCGCCGTAGCCGCAGGCCCCCCACCCCCGCCGTGTGTTCCGCTGGGCGACCTGCAGGCTGTTGTTCCTGGTCCAGGGGAGGGGGGCTGGTTTGCCTGTTCAGCTTCGTGACGCCGGTGCTGCGGCTTGTGTCACAGTGCCTGGCTCCTGAAGTGAGAGATCCGTGCTACTGCGGATGCCCCAACAGCAAACTGCATGTTTCATCTGAGTCCGCAGGAAAGCACATGAGAGGTAGAAGAGAGGGAGGAGTGGTCTTGAAGTGTATCGCTTTATTTCTCTTTAAAAATTAATAGAAAGGAATGGGGGTTCCCGGGATGACCCGGAACCTGGCAAGCTGTGTTCAATCCCCCAGGACCTACACGATTGAAAGAGAGAACCAGCTCAAGCAAGTTGTCCTCTGACTTTGACACACACACACACACACACACACACACTCGTGTACACAAAAGGAAACCTGTCACACACACACAAAAATTAACTGAACCTGTCTTGGTGGTGCAGGCCTGTAATCTCAGCCCTTGGGAGGTGGAGGCAGGCGTTCAAACTCATCGCCTGCCACATAGCAAGCTCAAAACTACGTGAGACCCTGCCTCAAAATCAGACCAAAAACAAAAACAAAAACCAAGTCCTAATAATAGCGACAAAGCAAAAATATTCTTATATTAATATCTGCTCAGGGAATCCCACTTTGCCGATCACATGGACTAGATGAGTTTGTCCAGTCACACCGCTGACATTGTGTGACAAGGGTGGACTTGAGGTAGTGTACAATTTGCATCCTACAAATACTAGATTTTTGTGGGTTTTTTTTTCAGTGATGTGGAAAAGATTAGGAAGATCTAAAGATGTCCAAGGGCTTCAAGCTGTTAAAATATGTTGCTTAAGGGCTGGGAATGTAGGGGTGCCTGCCAGATTGCAAAGAGATCTCCAGTCGCCTAAACCAGGCATGATGTCTTAAACCAGAATTTGGGAAGTTGAGGCAGGAGGACACAAATTCAAGGTTATCCTTGCCTACAAAGTTAATTCCAGGTGAGTCAGGCTAGAGACTTTGTTTCAAAACTAAATGAATAAATAAATAACATTTCAAATACCTATCTCATCCATCCGGCTTGGGAGTGGATGCTTTTACTCCCAGCACTCTGGAGGCAAGAGATGGGTAGAGATCTGTGAATTAAGAGTTTGGTCTATAGAAAATAAAAATTAAAAAAAAAAAAAAAAGAGTGGTCTAGCGGGGCGGTGGTGGCACATGCCTGTAATCCCAGCACTTGGGAGGCAGAGGCAGGTGGATTTCTGAGTTCGAGGCCAGCCTGGTCTACAGAGTGAGTTCCAGGACAGCCAGGGCTATACAGAGAAACCCTGTCTCGGAAAAAAAAAAAAAAGAGTTTGGTCTATATACAAGTTCCAGGTCAGCCAGAGTTATAGTGAGACCTTACCTGACAACAACAGCCTCTTCTGTTGCATACCTGTACTTTTTTTTTTTTCCTGAAAAGAACAGTAAAATCTTACTCGTGTAACGCTGAGAGCCTACTTCCTCTCTGCAGCTATGAAACATTGTCTCCTTCAAGCCACAGAGGACCACACCCTCTCTACTAAACTCACTCCTTCTAAGCCCAGTTTAGCACTGCTTCCGGTTTCATTCTCCCTTGGGGGTAAAGGGGACTTCCAGCTTGCCCTTTCAAGCCTCCTGTCACAACAGCAACAAAGTCCTTTGTGTTTGGTTTGCCATTGGAGTGTGTCCAAACAGGTGTAAAAACACATTTTCCCACAAGTCCAGGCACCGAGCAATAAGAAATTATAGCGCCTTGCTGAAATGGAGGTCTACATAGGATGTAATTCCTCCTAATCCCATGTCAGGAGATCTCTAAAATAATCTGCCATTATAAGTCATGTAGAACATATCCTTATAGTGTTTTATTGTAGATGCATTACTTAACTGTCTACATTTACATCTACAAAAAAAGTACTGCCATGTCTATAATTCTGACTGTCATAGCCTCATGGTTTCTGTATTCTATGTAATCAAGATCTCTCCTCTTACCTCCATGTCCACAGACCCACTGAGTGCCATTGCTACATGGTCCCTATATTCGATACTGATCACAAACCTTTTAGAGTCCTTGCCTTAGGACATCTCTACCATGATGTCTTACTGAAACCCAAGTTTTAAAATTCTGTGAACAAAAGTAATGATTTTTCCACTGATGTTTCTGACATCCCTGAAGTCAATAACTTCTTGAATCATCTTAGAATCTATCCATTGACACTCCACTCACTGACCCACTGCTGAGGATGGATGATGCTGGGGAGAGATTGATGCTACCGAGGAGGGATGGATGCTGCTGAGGAGAGATGGGTGCTGCTGAGGAGAGATGGATGCTGCTGAGGAGGGATGGATGCTGCTGAGGAGGGATGGATGCTGCTGAGGAGGGATGAATGCTGCTGAGGAGAGATGGATGCTGCTGAGGAGAGATGGATGCTGCTGAGGAGAGATGGATGATGCTGAGGAGAGATGGATAATGCTGAGGAGAGATGGATGCTGCTGAGGAGAGATGGATGCTGCTGAGGAGGGATGGATGCTGCTGAGGAGGGATGAATGCTGCTGAGGAGGGATGGATGCTGCTGAGGAGAGATGGGTGCTGCTGAGGAGGGATGGATGCTGCTGAGGAGAGATGGGTGCTGCTGAGGAGGGATGGATGCTGCTGAGGAGGGATGGATGCTGCTGAGGAGGGATGGATGCTGCTGAGGAGAGATGGGTGCTGCTGAGGAGAGATGGGTGCTGCTGAGGAGGGATGGATGCTGCTGAGGAGAGATGGATGCTGCTGAGGAGGGATGGATGCTGCTGAGGAGGGATGGATGCTGCTGAGGAGAGATGGATGCTGCTGAGGAGGGATGGATGCTGCTGAGGAGGGATGGGTGCTGCTGAGGAGAGATGGATAATGCTGAGGAGAGATGGATGCTGCTGAGGAGAGATGGATACTGCTGAGGAGGGATGGATGCTGCTGAGGAGTGATGGATGCTGCTGAGGAGAGATGGATGATGCTGAGGAGAGGTAGATGGATACTGCTGAGGAGAGATGGATACTCCTGAGGAGAGATGGACGGATACTGCTGAGGAGAGATGGATGCTTCTGAGGAGGGATGGATGGATGCTGCTGGGGAGGGATGGATGGATGCTGAGGAGGGATGGATGCTGCTGAGGAGGGATGGATGCTGCTGAGGAGAGAAGGATGCTGCTGGGGAGAGATGGATGCTGCTGAGGAGGGATGGATGATGCTGAGGAGGGATGGATGCTGCTGAGGAGGGATGGATGCTGCTGAGGAGAGATGGATGCTGCTGAGGAGAGATGGATGCTGCTGAGGAGAGATGGATGCTGCTGAGGAGAGATGGGTGCTGCTGAGGAGGGATGGGTGCTGCTGAGGAGAGATGGATGCTGCTGGGGAGAGATGGATGCTGCTGAGGAGTGGATGGATGGATGCTGCTGAGGAGGGATGGATGCTGCTGAGGATGGATCGATAATGCTGAGGATGGATGGATGGATGGATGGATGGATGCTGCCGAGGAGGGATGGATCTACCTTCCAGTATACATCCTCACTGACGTTATAGCCAGAAACATCCTGGAAAATCACTTCTCTCCAAGTGGAAAAAATACGCTCAAAGTCAAGCAAGGGTAGTCTTTGTAGAAATGGAAGAGGAGGACCAGAAAGTGAATCCATGAGGTTATGGAGATGGCTTGGTAGGCACCTGCCTCACAACCGTGCGGACCTGACTTTGGATGCCTAGCATCCCTAGTCATAAAAGCCAGTCCTGGCAACATGCTCACATAATCCCAGAGCTGGGGAGGTGGGAACAGAGATTCCTGTGGCTGTGGCTTGCTGGCCAGCCAGTCCAGCCAAAGTAATGAGCTCCAAGCTCGGTGAAAGAGAGAAAGAGAGAGAGAGAGAGAGAGAGAGAGAGAGAGAGAGAGATAGCATCATCGTCTGGCCTCCATGGCCTCCATGCACACACACAAGGACACTGCGTGATTCGTACATGCCTCTGGACATGCATGAGAGTGTCTCTAGTAAGGATTGGCGGAGGCAGGGAGCCTTAGCATGGGCAGCACCTTCCAATTAGTAGCCTAGAGACAAAGAGATTCCGGGGGGAGGGGGGTGGGGAAGTGTTGCTGGCCTTCATTCATTCCCTGAGTGTGGACCATTGTGGTTGGAACACAGCTTCTTGACTGTCCAGTGTGGACTGGTGACTGACTGGTCTCCAGAAGTCAACCAGGCCTGCAGCTCCCAGACTGGGTCTGTTGAAGATCCCAGTGTCATAGACGGAGAAGCTACCAACAGCTGTCACACTGAGGGCCGTGGCTGAACTACTCATCCCTGTGGGATAAGCCAGTTTAACCAATCCCCTTTTTGTAATACGTGTGAGCGTGGCAGATGGACAGACAGATATGTGGACAGATAGATGGGTGGATGGCCAGCTGATGATCTGGGTAGATGGAATATACATACATACATGGATGGATGGATGGATGGATGGATGGATGGATGGACAGGTGGACAGACAGGTGGACGGATGGACAGACAGACTGACAGATGTACAGATGAATACATGGATGTGAAAAGATGAGCATCTGCCCAATTGTTCAAAATAAAAACTTGGCCCAATGGGGAATAATGGTTCCTGTTAAAAGTATTTCAGTCGATTGCCAAGTACTATGTGAGCTCAGTGAGAATCTATTCCAGAGCCCAGGGTCGCCCATTCGGACACCCCTGCCTTTTCAGACCCAAGCATGTTTGTCTCCAACTGTCCCTCAAATCCTGTCTTCTGGGGTTGGGCTGCACCCCTCCCTCTGTGACAGAGAGCAAAGTATAAACATCAGCCGAAGAGCATAATAAACATTGTGTCCATGAAAACAGCTAGAAAGTAAATGATGTCTACATTAAGTCTACGCAGGGTGGTTCTACACGCAAAGAGCGGTTCTATGTAGATGTGGGAAGCACATTTTGGGGTTGTGTATATGAACGTGATGATTTCGGTTTTGCATAATTGATACTTGCACAGTGGTAAGGCATAAAGAAGCACTGGTAATTAACATCAGTGACCACAGGCCTGGATCCTCCATGCTGAATAATGGATTTAGGTGCATGCATAATCGTCACGTAAAAGGAAAGACATTCCTAAAACAGAAGAATCTTGTTTCTTTTTTTATTTTATTTTATTTTATTTTATTTTATTTTATTTTATTTTATTTTATTTTGGTTTTTCGAGACAGGGTTTTTCTGTATAGCTCCGGCTGTCCTGGAACTCACTCTGTAGACCAGGCTGGCCTTGAACTCAGAAATCCGCCTGCCTCTGCCTCCCAAGTGCTAGGATTACAGGTGTGCACCACCAACGCCTGGCTGTTTCTTTTTTTTTAAAAGAATATATATATATATATATGTATATATATATATATATATATACACATATATATATATACACATACATATATATATGTACACACACACACACACACACACACACACACACATATATGAGTACATTGCTGTCTTCAGACACTCCAGAAGAGGGCATCAGATCCCATTACAGATGGTTGTGAGTCACCATGTGGTTTCTGGGAATCGAACCCAGGACCTCTGGAAGAACAGTCAGTGCTCTTAACCGCTGAGCCATGTTTCTATGATGGGCAAATACCTTAGCCACAGTGGAGATAAACCCTGGGAGAGCAAGAGTGTGGGAAACAAAGCACAAAAGCCAGCAGTTCCCAAAAGAGAATGCTGAGCAAGAGCACCAAGTCACAACAGAAGAAGAAATAACTGCAGAAAAGTGATGTCATCGAACTGGGGGCTTGTAAACACCCAGCAGAGAAAACTGAGGAAGTCCCACTAATCCCCAGACATTCTCAGTGGGCTCACATGGCACATGACAATCTACTAAAGTGATGCTTTCAAGAGAAACCAGCATTCCCTACTAGGTCAATGCTTTATTTTATTATAGCTGTCTTCAGATGCACCACAAGAGGGTGTCAGATCTCTTTATGGGTGGTTGTGAGCCACCATGGAGTTGCTGGGATTTGAACTCATGACCTCCAGAAGAGCAGTTGGTGCTCTTACCTGCTGAGCCATCTCTCCAGCAAGGTTTTATTTTAAACAATTGGGAAGATGCTTATCGTTCACATCCATGTATTTATCCATCCATCCATCCATCCATCCACCCATCCATCCATCCATCCATCCATCCATCTTCTATCTACCTAACTCATCAGCTGGCCGTCCGTCCATCCATCTGTCCTTATATCCGTCTATCCATTCTTCATGCTCACACACTGGGGAGTCTTGGGTGGAGCAGAATATCTTCTTGGTGGAACTTTCCAGTAGAAGAACAAATAGCAAGATGGCGTAAGAACATCATCAAAATCGGGTTCTGAGAACGTTTGTTTGTTCAGCACACGCCAGCGGTGGAAATCAGAAATCAGAGTCAGCTGGAGTGCCCGGTGGGGAGCTTTCTCTTTACAGCTGGGCTTCTGGCTTCTCTTTCCCACTGCAGGCACTTCTGTGGGATACGCAACAGTGCCATCTATTAGAAATAGAGTGCAGAATAATAATAGAATATTAGAAATAGGATGCAATGTTTTTCCTCTTGGGCTATTTGCTGTTTTCTCTCTGTATAGCACCACCCTTCTGGTGGGAAAGGTGCAGCTCATCCTCAGACAAGAGGACACTTTGAGATGAACATGCTGGGGTCTGAAAGGACAGGGGTGGAGGAGGATATGTGGAATCCTGGCTCCCAGAAGAGACTCTCAGCGAGCTCACATAGCACAGGACTATCTGCTAATGTCATAAAGCCAATGTACAGCACAACCCAATACATGTCACACCATAAACAGATGCTCCTCCCGACTTGAAGGAAGACACACTTCTGCAAACACAGCATCCCCTGAACACCGCTTGCAAAGCTCATTTAGTAGGCAAGCGAGATCACAGAGCAGCGGGGTAGAAACTGTCATCCTTGGATTGGGGGAGGGGGGCAGGATTGTTCACGGGAAAGCTGTAAGTGTAACAACGTGGGCTCGGGTGACAACGTGCTCCGTGCACAAGCTTGGGGACCTCAATTCAGCACCCACACAGGTGACAATCAGATGTGACACGCCGACAGTCTCAGCGCTGGGAATTGGAGACAGTCAGCTCGCTGGTGTTGCTGGCCAGCCTGTCTAGTCTAATTGGTGAAGCTCAGGTCCCACAGAAAAGGGTGGGTGGTGGGTGGATGGCTTCTGAGAAGTGATATCTGTGGTTGACTTTTGGCTTACACAGAGAGAGGGAGAGGGAGAGGGAGAGGGAGAGGGGAAGGGAAGGAAGGAGGGAGGGAGGGAGGGAGGGAGGGAGGGAGAGGGAGAGACAGAGAGACAGAGAGACAGAGACAGAGACAGATAAACTTAAATACATACACACATACCCCTCTTAATGTGTACCTGCCCACAAAGGTGAGTGCATGCATGTGTGTGCACAACACACACACACACACACACACACACACACACATTTTTTCTAAAGTGTAATATCTCACTGTAGTGATATAAAAAAATACAACTAGAGTATCTTGTTTTTTTATTAAATCAAGAGTACAATAGACAGGCAGTTGTGGCGCACGCCTGTAATCCCAGCACTTGGGAGGCAGAGGCAGGCAGATTTCTGAGTTCGAGGCCAGCCTGGTCTACAGAGTGAGTTCCAGGACAGCCAGGGCTACACAGAGAAACCCTGTCTTGAAAAAGCCAAAAAAAAAAAAAAAAAAAAAAAAAAAGTACAATAAACCACATGTACAAAAAGCGACATTCTAACTGTTTCGTTCACCCACAGTCTGATTTCACGTTGCTGGAGCTAACAGTAAAATCAATATGTAAAAGCAGCGGTCCTCGCCCTTCCTGAAGCTGGACTCTCCTGTTAGGAACTGTGATGCAAACATCGTGTTTTCTGATGGTCTTCGGTGACCCCTGTGAAAGGGTCGTTTGACTCCCCAAACAGGTCGCAACCCACAGGCTGAGAACCGTTGTTCGAAAGGAAATAGAGATCAGAGGGAAGAGCTATGGATGTTACCAGTTCCCACCTGGTCTACTTAGTTTCCAAAACGTCCCAAAGACAACAAAATCTGCAAGCAGCCTTAATTACTAAAGGGACATCAGATTAATGTAAATTTCTACAGTGCACTTAAAAATAAACACACCTTCGCTGTCTTTTTGACAGTATTAAGAGATTTATTGCTAGGCAGTGGTGGCGCACTCCTGTAATCCCAGCAGTTGGGAGGCAGAGGCAGGCGGATTGCTGAGTTCGAGGCCAGCCTGGTCTACAGAGTGAGTTCCAGGACAGCCAGGGCTATACAGACAAACCCTGTCTTGAAAAACAAAACAAACAAACAAACAAACAGAAAACAGAGAGAGAGACAGAGACAGAGACAGAGACAGAGACAGAGACAGATTGAGATTTATTCCTCTGCTGGAGAGATGGCTCAGCGGTTAAGAGCACTGACTGCTCTTCTAGAGATCCTGAGTTCAATTCCCAGCAACCACATGGTGGCTCAAAAACATCTGTAATGGGATCTGACGCGCTCTTCTGGTGAGTCTGAAGACAGCTATAATTGTACTCACATACATAAAATAAATAAATAAATAAACAAATAAAGAGGGAGATTTATTCCTAAAGGATAAAACCAGAAACAAGCCAGGCAGTGGTGGCGCACGCCTTTAATCCCAGCACTTGGGAGGCAGAGGCAGGCGGATCTCTGAGTTCGAGGCCAGCCTGGCCTACAGAATGAGTTCTAGGACAGCCAGTGCTATACAGAGAAAAAACCAAAACAAACAAACAAACAAACAAACAAAAACAAACAACAAAACAAAACAAAACAAAACCCAGAAACAGCTGGGGCTGGAGGGGTGGCTCCGTGGTTAAGAGTGCTTACTACTCCTGCAGAGGACTTGGCTTTGGTTCCCAGCACTCACACCGGTAACTCATTCTTGGGGATCCAAGGCCCCCTCTGACTTTGGTGGGTATCAAACATGCGAGCAGTGCCCTTAACATTCATTCCAGCAAAATACTTACACACAGAAAATCAAGCCTTTCTTCAGATGATAAAACCCACCCACCCGCCGTCTAACTATGCATTTGCGGGAGAAAAACCAATTAAATGAATTAAGTGTGCCAATTTGATGCCATAGTGACATGTGAGTGACAAGGAACTGAGCAGTTAGACACACTCCCCACAGAAGAGTCTCCATCATTCCTGGGCAAAAGGTGCCGGGCACATAGGAAAATGTGATACACAATTTCACTGTAAGATCCGAAAGAAAAAACAGGGGTACTCCTGCAGATCCGAAAGAAAAACGGGGGTACTCCTGCACCCCATGCCTCGGAAACCGACACCCCGAAACACTCAGGAGAGATAGACCTGATGCAATTTTGCATGAGGATTTTAATATCCAGAGCTCTGGGGGGTTACAGCCTCCCCGCGCAGGGTAAAGAAGCAAGCCCGCCGAGGACTGGCTTGCCTTGCCTTTTATAGACTTATAACAGAACCCGCCTACCACAAGCTTCTAAGCCAATCAGTTCAAACCATCCGAACCCGCGCTCTCTGATAACCTATCAGCCTCTCACAGAGGCCGGAAGAACTAGTTAAGTCATTTCCGCTTACGTGGCCGCCACGCAGTGTCGCGCCCACCCTCCCCCACTGGCGTTGGGGATCCAAGTGCCCCCCCCACGTGCCCAGGCACGGGGGATTCCTAACTTATAACCTTATCCTTTCATCACTTGTGTAAAAACTAATGTATGGTGAATGAAATCAGACTAGTTGCCTTTCAGATAGACCAGGATGGAAGAAGTCAGCTCTGTGGTACCTAAATCATCCCTCCAAAGTTCTAGATGTATCCAACAACGTCTTTCTGTTTTGTTTTTTGTAGGGTTTCTGGGGTTCTTTTGTTTTGTTTTTTTTGTTTGTTTGTTTTGGCTTTTTCGAGACAGGGTTTCTCTGTGTAGCCCTGGCTGTCCTGGAACTCACTCTGTAGACCAGGCTGGCCTCGAACTCAGAGATCTGCCTGCCTCTGCTTCCCAAGTGCTGGGATTAAAGGCATGTGCCACCACTGCCTGGATTTGTAGGGTTTCTCTGTGTAGCCCTAGCTGTCCTGTAACTTGTTCTGTAAACCAGGCTGGCCTCGAACTCAAGATGTGCGCTACCACCCGGCATGTCCTAAGCCTTATAACGGGTGGATGATGACACTGGATAGGAAACTGAAGATTAATACAATCAGCTGTCTCTACATCAGCTGAAAATAAAAATAGCACAAGTAGCAGCTTTTTTCTCTCTGGAAGTCAATTGTCCGTGTCTGCAGGAGACCTGGAGAAGCATAAAAGATGAGCACTTATGTAAATGTACAGGACCGGGATTTGTATTACAGGAAATTCCTGGACGCTGACTTAAAGATCGGGAGAAACCCATAATGGTTGCATTGATGTAATGACGCTATTAATAAGGCAACAGAGCCTCTGTGTCTGTCTGCCCTTGTGTTCTGGCAAGTGCCTCATGGATGCCAGTGATGAGGATTTATCGCTCATCCTGTGCCCAAGCACTTTACATAACGCACCCCTGAGGGTTTTACGCAGCCTGCAGGGTGCTGGGTTTGTTTTGTTTCTTCCTACTGTATTCAGAGAGCCACACCTGCCAGGACTAGCATTCTCACTCGTGTTAGCATCCATCCGTTAAACAGAAAGGACCAGCTCTGAAAGTATAGTTTACTGATTTTCATTTATATTATATGCAATGAATGTGTGAGATAGGAAAATCCATGAGGTTGTAGGCTTAACGTGTGTGTGTGTGTGTGTGTGTGTGTGTGTGTGTGTGTGTGTGTAGAGATGAGCGGGTGATGTCAGATGTCTTCCTCAGTGCTCCCCTTACTTTTTTTTTTAAAGCAATGTCTCTTGCTGAGTTTGGAGTTCACGGCTTTGGCTGGACTGACTGGCAGCAAGTCCCGGGAATCCTCCTGTCTCCACCTCCTCAGCACTGGGATAACACAAGGCTGCTGGGGATCCAAACTCCAGTCCTTATGCTTGTGAGCCAGCTTCATAGCACCAGGGATTTACTTCGCGTCCTTCCTTTGCATTTTCCAGAAAGACTCTGTATGACTTTGAGGGCACTTTTATCTAAGCTCTTAATTTTCATTATTTCTGTAATATGGCTTGGCTTAAGAAAACAAAAAACATTCATGGGTGCCCATGCATTAAGAAAGAGTACAAGCAGAGGTAACATATGCCAACTGAGCAGGTTCTACTTTTAGATTTAAGCATATGTATGTATGTGTGTGTATATGTATGTGTATGTATGTATATGTGTGTATGTATATATGTGTGTGTATGTATGAATGTATGTGTGTATGTATGTGTGTATGTGGGTATGCATGTTTGTATGTATATGTGTGTATGTATGTGTTTGTGTGTGTATATGTATGTGTGTATGTATGTATGTGTGTATGTATGCAGTTATGTATATGTGTATGTATGTATATTTATATGTGTATGTGTGTATATGTATGTGTACATGTCTGTATATGTGTATGTATGTATGTATTTGTGTGTATGTATGTATGCATGTATATGTATGTGTGTATGTATGTGTTTGTATATTTATGTGTGTATATATGTATGTGTATGAGTGTGAGCATGTATGTGAGCATGTATGTGTGTATGTATGTATATGTGTATGTATGCATTTATGTATATGTGTATGTATATTTATGTATGTGTATGTATGTGTATGTGTGCATGTATGTGTATGTATGTATTTGTGTGTATACGTGTGTATATGTATGTATGTGTGTATGTGTATGTATATTTATGTGTGTATATATGTATGTGTATGAGTGTATGTATGTGTGTATGTGTGTGTGTGTGTGTGTGTATATAACAATAATGAAAAATAGAAAGCAAGGAGGCATATATGGGAGTTTGGAGGGAAGAAAAGGAGAGGAAAAGGTAATTATAACCTCAAAAAGTAAAAGACATTTTAAAAATAAAAGTACAGAATATTAAAAACTTGAGGTATTGGTGATTCTAAGTATTTTACGGCAGGAACAAGTAGACAGTCTCTATTTTTACTACATATATTAGTTGGGCTTTTTTCTAAAATGTAATATTAACGCATTATTTTTTTTGTAATAATTAAAAGCGTTCTCAGTTTCTAAGACAGGCTGGTCTATGTTGGACACTGTGGTACGTTCTAAAAATACCAAGATGACTCAGGCCCGGCCCATCTGTTTCAGTTTGCCTGGGAGAGCAGGAGCCGGCTTCCGAAAGCAGGGGACTCTGGAGCGGCTGCTGTGGAGAGCAGAAGGCGTGGGGTGCTCCCTAGAAAAGGGAAAGCTTCAGGTCACAGTGTGCGCAAGGGCACGGGGCGCTGCACAGAACAGACAGACACGAGAAGGACTGACTGACTGACGGAAGACGCAATCCGAAGGGGTCGGATGCGGTCAGCTTGGGAGGACTGCAGCGTCGTCGGACAGGAAGTCAGCAGACATGGAGGCACAATGGACAGGAGCATTGTGCGCCCACACCGCCCTGCTTGCCCCTCTCCATCTCACAGTGCTCCTGTCAGAGGTTGGCCAAAACCCAGCTTCGCTGCGCCAGCCGTGTGTGGCGCCCTCAGCTCCGGACACTGTAGCAGCTTTTCCTAATCCTGTGGCAAAGATACTACTGGATTTCAGAACCGGTAGCTGCCGTCACACGGTCATCCAAACAAGCTTCTGGGAGGGCAGAGAGAGGCTCGTGTACCCTCTATGACAGCAGGGGCCAAGAGTTTAAAGACTGAAGGAAGTTTTAAAATAAATTTTATCTTAGGAAACATCCAAAACTGATATTTTTTTTTAAGATAATTTTTTTCTTCCTGTTAGGTCAATTCTGCTCACAATTCAAAAGCATATTCTTTTTAAAAAAAAAAATATTTATTTATTTATTTTAAATTATAAAAAATTTGGTTTTTCGAGACAGGGTTTCTCTGTATAGCCCTGGCTGTCTAGGAACTCACTCTGTAGACCAGGCTGGCCTCGAACCAAAATCTGCCTGCCTCTGCCTCCACCCAAGTACAGGAAGACATGTGCCACCACTGCCTGGCTATTTAAATTTTTTTGTTTGTTTGTTTTTTGAGACAGGGTTTCTCTATGTATCCCTGGCTGTCCTGGAACTCACTCTGTAGACCAGGCTGGCCTGGAACTCAGAAATCCGCCTGCCTCTGCCTCCCAAGTGCTGGGATTACAGGCTTTAATTTTTATTTAATGTATATGAGCACACTGTAGCTATCTTCAGACACACTAGAAGAGGGCATCGGATCCCACTACAGATTGTTGTGAGCCACCACGTGGTTGCTGGGAATTGAATTCAGGACCTTTGGAAGAGCAGTCGGTGCTCTTAACCTAACCACTGAACCATCTCCCAGCCCCCAAAAGCACATTCTTATGCAAAAGGACCAGGTAAACAAATTTAAACAGAACAAAATATAAATGAATGATATAAATGATATAAAAATACTGAGATATTTATTGGCTGGGGCTGGAGAGACAGCTTAGCAGTTACAAGTGTTTGCTGCTTTCCTGAAGTTCAGGTCCCAGCAGCCATACAGGATAGCTCACGCTTACCTGTAACTCCAGCTCCAGGGGACCTGATACTGTCTCCTGGCCTCTGGGCACCTGCATTTGCACAGACACAACCACACATATACACATAATTAAGATACAATAAAAAGCCGGGCGTGGTGGCGCACGACTTTAATCCCAGCACTTGGGAGGCAGAGGCAGGCGGATTTCTGAGTTCGAGGCTAGCCTGGTCTACAGAGTGAGTTCCAGGACAGCTAGGGCTACACAGAGAAACCCTGTCTCGGGGGAAAAAAAAAAGATACAATAAAAAGAAATCTTTGGAAGAAATATTACTGCGTTAGGAATTCTTTCTACCACCCAAACCTCAGCTCCTTCCAAAACTTTCAGTCGCCATTACTACTGAAATTCATTGGTGAAGGATCATCAATCACAAGCCTATTATTATTATTATTATTATTATTATTATCACAGATTTCCTCGTGTTGTTCTTCGATCTGCATGCACACCGGTGTAGACGGACACATGCACACGCAAATAAATGTGACTTGAAAGAAGCAGGCAAGGTCTTACATTCCTCTGCAAAAATGAGTGGTTATCTGCAGGGAGTGGTTTTTGTTTTTGTTTTTGTTTTTTTTTGGATTTTTGGATTTGTTTTTTTCGAGACAGGGTTTCTCTGGATAGCCCTGGCTGTCCTGGAACTCACTCTGTAGACCAGGCTGGCCTCGAACTCAGAAACTCGCCTGCCTCTGCCTCCCAGAGTGCTGGGATTATAGGCGTGCACCACCACCGCCCGGCAGGGAGTGTTTTTAATAAATAAAATCAGATGCATTTCTACCAGCTGCCTCACCTATCAAGTTCAGTTGAAGAACCAGGAGAGGATTATAAAAGGCCAGCATTGCTCAGCCATAGGTTACCTGCCAAGTATGCAAGAGGCCCTAGGCTCAAAGCCCAGGGCTGGTCCTAAAAGTGTAACAGTGTAACAGGACTGGGACCCAACGTGGGATCAAATTTTCAAACATCATCAACTGGACTAGAAACCGAGCCCAGTCCAAACAGATGATCAGTAAACAGACACATAAAACACTTCCCAGGCAAGGTCTCTTTTAATTGGGGAAGGAAATTAATCTTCTAATCTTTCCATCTTAAAAACAAAACAAAACAGCCGGGCAGTGGTGGCGCACGCCTTTAATCCCAGCTCTTGGGAGGCAGAGGCAGGAGGATTTCTTGAGTTCGAGGCCAGCCTGGTCTACAGAATGAGTTCCAGGACAGCCAGGGCTACACAGAGAAACCCTGTCTCAAAAAACCAAAAAAACAAAACAAAACAAAACAAAACAAACAAACCCAAGCAAAGCAGAACTAAGGATAGGAGCCTAGCCCCATACAAAAGCCCTCGTCCACCATGTTGAAATTCCATATTGTGAGGAAATAAATATCAATGCCGGTAGGATGTTTACCTGTATCCACAAGGCCATGAGTTCTACCGCACATACCACATGAACCTGTGATCTGGTACTTAGAAGGCAGGTAGAGGCAAGATGACCCACCCTTGACCATGAGTGAGATCTCAACGGTCTGTCTGTGCACTCAAGTCACTTTGGGTCTTTTGAGGTTGATAAGCAGATGCTTAGGTCCCGCCTAGTGGTAGGATTGCAAAGAGGGCGTGAAGCAAACCAGCTAGACACAGCTAGACACCTCACCCGAGCATGTGAGCGAGGCTGGTCTTCCAGGAACCACAGGAGGCTGACTAGGCAGCTCAGGATAGAGAGGAGGTGACATCGCTTCACTTACAAACACCTACAGGTCCACGTTACATGCTCTCAACTACCTGGAAGCATCCTGACTTCAAAGCAATGGAGACCCTAGCTTCCCTAAGACTCTGCTGGATTCATAGTATGAAATCCATGTTCAATGTATGAAAAACCGAGCGGAATAATGCTTTGTAATATTTTATATTTATTTATTTTTGGGTTTTGGGGGAATCCAGAGGACAACTTGTAAGAGTTGGCTCTTTCCTTCTGCTATGTGGATTTTTGGGATGGAACTCAAGTAATCGGGCTTCGTGGTGAGAATCTTTCTTCACTTTCTTCACTATCACCCCGGCCCCTGAGAAGGGGGAAATTTAATGCACGTTCTATGTTAGCATTGGACAAGAATGACAAACCCACGTGGTGATCTGATCTATGCTTCCCCTGGAAAGTAAGATTATTTTTGTTAGTAAAAAAACCTTTGTGCCGGGCAATGGTGGCGCACGCCTTTAATCCCAGCACTTGGGAGGCAGAGGCAGGAGGATTTCTGAGTTCGAGGCCAGCCTGGTCTACAGAATGAGTTCCAGGACAGCCAGGGCTATACAGAGAAACCCTGTCTTATCACAGACCCCCACGGACACTGTGAATTCCACAGGTAAAGCGAAAGTCTCAAAGTGGACACTTTGAATAAGCACTGTCTAAAGTGCAAGGTTCAGTGTACCTTATGAGTAATCACAGTCCCTAAGGGAACAAAGCTGTGAATTTCCCTGGCCGGAAAGGATGCTAATCTCAGGGCAGCTCTATCTTTGCTTCTTCTTTTGATCTATTTCTCAGGTATTTCTGAGATCCGGAGCTATATGCAACCAGGCAAGAATTAAAGATTCATTCCTTAGACTACAGTACTGGCCAAAACACCTCGGTTCTAGGCGCCATCGCTTTGCTTAGTAGTCTACATACTTCTATGGATCTTTTGTGGCTATGCTAATGAGAGTGGCACTGACATTGGGAGACTTTGATTTAACTCTGAGATCCCAGGTTCCCTCAGAGAGAGCCAGGTGATAATTAGGTTACTCACTGAATCTCATTAAGACCTAAGGAGTCAGGCCTGCAGTCCCTGTTTACGGATGTCACACAGAAATGTCTCTACCTGGCTGATTTTACATTTCCTCTTGGTAAAGGGTTATTGCTAATTGTCTTTTGTGCCCGCTGTACTGAATACATTCTTTGATATGTAAAGATCTCATGTTTATAATGCTCTGGCTGAGTGTAACTGGGCGCACTCAGACACCAAATACACGTAGATTCAACACCTTTCCTGTGTCCTGGTGTTCTGTTTGCCACGCCGCCTGGAACCCGTACCCTCCTGCTTAGAAAAAGAATCCTGGCCCCGACCATGAGAGAGTATGGTCCGCAACACTGTCTCGAAAAAACCAAACCAAACCAAACCAAACCAAACCAAACCAAACCAAACCAAACCAAACCAAAACAAACCAAACCAAACCAAAACAAAAAAAAAAAAAAAAAAAAAAAAAAAAAAAAAAGGAAAACACAAGGATACTTCCAAAAATAAATACCATACAAACGAAAAAAAAATTTTATTTGTTTTTGGACATGATCTCTTCTTACACTATAGACCTGGATGACATAGAACTTACTAGGTAGACTAGGTTGGGCTTGAAGTCGGAGATCCTCCTGTCTCTGCCTGCTGAATGCCGACGTTAAAAGTAAGTACTACCATACTTGGCCCAGAAGAACTCTTTAAAATGAAAGATAAGAAAACAAATCTCTCACTTTCAAAATACACTAAATATTATCTAAATATGGGAGCACCCAACCTCAGAAAACACGTAGCTTACACTGACTGGATAGCAACATGTGCTTTGTTTATGCAATGGCTACTTCACGACATTAAGTGATGTCTCTGTTTCTCGAAGCCTGTGTTCCATTACACATCCATCTTACAATTCATTTCATTATTTTACAATCATTCATGACGATATGTTTCCTAAGAGGATAGCCTCTGCTTCAGTAATAACAAATCTTGATAAAATAACAATGATGTTAAGTCTTTTCCTTCCAAGTTCGCCCATCAGATTCTTAATCATTTACATAGCTACTGCGGCTAATCAAGACTACCAACGCTCAGGTTTGACTTGTCCGGTGAACCATTAACAAAATGTGTGTTCACGGACCTCAAACTCTAGAACTTTCTTACTTTAAAAACCTAGAAATATAACCTGCTTGTCTAAATTAATTTTAGGCTGGCAATTTATAAAAACGGAAGCATCTTTTTTTTTAAATGGTTGAAAACACATAGGCATTAAAATTCTATTTTAGAGATTCTAGACTTTAAAACAATGAGTGATATCATAGCAGCCATACAGAGAGTAACTGTCTCAAGTCAACCTGGCGGTTCTTGAGACCCATCAGGACTGTTCTACAGGTTAAGGACTACAAACTCACACTGCTTTCAGGGCATTTACATGTATGTACTCGGCCTCGGGTGTGGATAAACCCCAGTGTCTAAATTCTCATCTACAACGAGGGACTGAAGTGAACCACCTCACAGCAGACAGTCGGATAAAGACCTGCCGCAATCAAGTTTATATGAAAGGCAAATTAGCGAAATGCAAATTAGCGAAATGCCGAAGAAGTCAGAGGTGGTGAGGTGGACGGGGGTTCAAGGTGCTTGCTGCCGAGGCTGACGTCACCTGAAGTGGATCTCAAGGAACCAGCTGGCGGAAAGAGACTACTGGCTCCTACAAGTTGTTCTCTGATCTTCACCACCAAGTGAATAAGTAAAGACATTTATTTTAAATGCACACACAGAGAGAGAGAGAGAGAGAGAGAGAGAGAGAGAGAATGCACATCTTCCAGATAGTTTTCATGCAAAGTTCTATGGAGTTTTGATCCTTAAGACTAGAGCAAGCAGGCCGGGCGGTGGTGGCCCACACCTTTAATCCCAGCACTTGGGAGGCAGAGGCAGGCAGATTTCTGAGTTCCAGGCCAGCCTGGTCTACAGAGTTCCAGGCCAGCCAGGGCTACACAGAGAAACCCTGTCTCGAAAAACTAAAAGAAAAACCAGACAAAAGAATAGAGCAACCAGTTTTGGTTTTTGCATTAAGTCATCAAGATGAATAGTAGAAAAAGCATTTTATTTATATGGAAAAGGCTACAGTCAGATCTGTAAAAGGTGTCAATATAATATTGCCTATACAGGGGGAAAAAAAAAAGGTCAGAGGTGAAGAGCAACAACAAAAAAAAAGTCACACACCTTCCTACCTAACAGTGCAATTAATTCACATTGCAATAAAGTTAAGTCAAGTACAATAAAACTCAAACAAGTGTTTCTCCATCCTAATCAGTATACCGAGAAATACAGTGTGCGGATCAGTTCCGGTTTAGGAAATACACGCATTCAACCCACAGAATATCCTTAGACGAGGGGTGAGGAGGGACAGTTAATTCACCATCAGCTGTTGGGGGCTTCAATACTGTTCACCGGGGGTGGGGGATGGGGGGAGAATCAGGAGTTGACATAGAATATATTTAGTCTATACAGTAAAAAAATACAAATTATAAAGTGAGCTAACGAAGAATGAGATCTGAATTCAGATTTATAAAAGTGACGACATCTTGGACAGCATGTACAGTGTTTCCCCTGTGTGAAAAAAACGTCTCGCTTCAGAGGAGGAAGAAGCGGTCTGGTTGCTTTTCAGTCACATCGCAGATCTTGCTGGAGATGCGGGGAGGGGCGGTCCAAGGGTCTCGGAAACCGAAATAAAGGTCCTTGTCGATGAGCACGGGCTGCTAGATGCTCTCAGCAGAGTTTCCAGGGTATTTTTTTTTTGGAAGTTTGTTTTTTTTTTTTTGTCTTGCTTCATAAACACACTTAAAATGAGTAAAAAAAACCAAAGGGCTCGTGGAACAAAGGACACAGCGAACAGCACCTGCTTACTGCTAACGCTGGAAAAGACAGAGATTTTACAGTACTCTGGCGTGAGTGAAAGTGTCTGAAACTCTACATTGCATATTTCTGAGTCCATTCTCTCGCGTGCCTGTTGTATCTGTAGGCATAAAAAAAACAAAACAAAACAAAACAAAAAAAACAGAGAGATTAAAACCACAGACATTTGACTTTCAGAAAAGCCTCTGCCTGTTCAGAATTGTGTCTTCTGCCTCCACATGGGAAACGTCATGTATACACCTGTCGTTTAGGTTGGCAGGGGGGAGGGTGTGTATGTGGGGGGGGGTAACACAGATACATGCCGACATAAAAGCAAAAACAGATGACTTTTGAAATTCCCAGACTCTTTGAGCAATCTACATAAAATATATATATATATATATATATATATATATATATATATATATGACATTTAAGCCGGGCGGTGGTGGCACACGCCTGTAATCCCAGCACTCTGAGAGGCAGAGGCAGGAGGATTTCTGAGTTCGAGGCCAGCCTGGTCTACAGAGTGAGTTCCAGGACAGCCAGGGCTATACAGAGAAACCCTGTCTCGAAAAAAACCAAATCCACCCCCCTAAAAAAAAAAAACATTAAAAAAAAAAAAAACCCAAAAACTTCAAACAGAAATCTATTGAAGCCGACTCGGAGGGAGGGACACATATCTAAG
The DNA here is from genome assembly GCA_964023405.1 of Apodemus agrarius. Taxonomy (NCBI): domain Eukaryota; kingdom Metazoa; phylum Chordata; class Mammalia; order Rodentia; family Muridae; genus Apodemus; species Apodemus agrarius. Next base: position 17,398,415 of record OZ030025.1, on the reverse strand, counting down.
ATGCAAGAGAACTCATTCTCCAGGAGGATGAAGGGGCTTGAAGATCAGCATGGGTGGGCAGAGAAGTAACTTCCCTTTCAAGATGGGGAAACAATGGCCAATGGTAAACGCCTTTCATGTTTAACTTAGCAGCTAGAAATGATGAGGTCACAGCACAGAACATGTCCTATTAAACCTAAACACTAGCCAAGAAAGAGATTTGGTTGGTTGTTTTGTTTTTTTTAAGACAGTTTAAAAAAAAAAAAAAGTCTACTGGGGGAAAAAAAAATCCTACACAGTTAGATATGGTTCAAATAGCACGCGCAGGTGGTGAGCTAGAAATGCACACACCCAGGACATGCATGGAAGCAGCAGACACTTACTTTTCTTTGTCTGATTTATAGATCTGTGCAATATCTGGTACTAGGGGGTCGTCTGGATTAGGATCACAGAGCAGCGAGCATATCGACAACAAGACTGGATGGGAGAGAGAACATTCCGTTAGGTGACGCCACCGCTACACTGTAAAACACACACACACACACACACACACACACACACACACAAACACACAAACACACACACACGGCTGACCGGGAAGGCACTGGGTGTGAGGAAAATGGAAGGGGAGGGGGACACACCGAGGCGGGAGTGTGGCTCAGTGATAGGAGACTTGACAAACCTGAGGCCCTAGCCAATTAAAAAAAAAAAAACTCCCCCCCCAAAAAAAAACAAACAAAAAAACCCCAAACAAACCAATCACTCACACACACACACACACACACACACACACACACACAAAAGCACTGCAAAAGCACTGCAAAAATAAAAAACACTCACCTGGGGGTTACATTTTATATTAACTTCAGTGGGCAGATAAATATCACTTTTTAAAATTTGTTTATTCCTATTTCATAGGCATTGGTGTTTTGCCTGCAGGTCTGTCTGTCAGATCATTCCTTGAGTGATCCTATTCTGCATAGAATGAGTCTGAAGCCATTTGAATCCTCAGGGGAAAATTTCCCAGAAGCTAACAATACTCATTCTTTGTTTTGTTGTTGTTGTTGTTGTTGTTGTTGTTGTTGTTTTATCGAGACAGGGTTTCTCTGTGTAGCTCTAGCTGTCCTGGAACTCACTTTGTAGACCAGGCTGGCCTCGAACTCAGAGATTCACCTGCCTCTGTCTCACAAGTGCTGGGATTAAAGGCGTGCGCCACCACCGCCCGGCACTCATTCTTTTTTTAAAATTAATTTTGTTAATTTATCTTATGTATGCGAGTACACGGACGCTGTCTTCAGACACACCAGAAGAGGGCATCGGATCCCATTACAGATGAGCTATCATGTGGTTGCTGGGAACTGAACGCAGGACCTCAGGAAAAGGAGTCAGTGCTCTTAATTGCTGAGACATCTCTCTAGTCCCCTAATTATTTTTTTTATAGAAAGCCACAGCATCAGCAAATAGGCATTGGGCACCTTGCCTTCTGCTATTTCGTTAAGTAACATGAACCCTTTAGGGATGGAGCTATTTTGTAACACCATTTCAAGAAAAAAAAAAAAAAACTATAACAATCTGAACAACTACAGACAGAATCTTTCCTTTGCTCACTTTTTGTTCGTTGCTGAAAGATTTTTCTGAAAGGTTGCTACACAGCCATTTTAGGTCAGGAAAATGACCAGCTATAAAGTAATCTACTGGAAGACCTCTCTCTGGCTTTACCCAGGACTTGAAACAGTTACATCTGTGAACCTTGCTTCTGGTTAAAAAAAAAAAGTATCTCTTTTAAGAACAAGCTACAGGGCTGAGATACAGCTCAGTTGATAGCTTGCCTATCATGCCTAGGGGCCCTCCCCGCCGGCCGCGCTCCCCCCCCAGCCCCCCCCCCCCCCCCCGTGCTATCTCTAGCATCTAGTAAAGTCAGGCATGGAGGCTCGTGCCTGTAATCTCAGCACCCAGGAAGAAGGGATGAAGAACTGGGAATTCCGTGCCTCATGAAACCTACAAGGTAAAGCTACCTTGAATGTTATTTAAAAATAAATAAATAAATAAATAAATAAATAAAAGAAAACGTGGTGGTTCCTTCAGGGGTCGATGTGTCACCCGAGCAGTCCCTTGAGCTGCTGGGCTCTCTTCTCTTAGAGGGGAAAGACCAAAAAAATTGCTGGCGTAGTCTACGATACTGGCTGATGGAACAGACTGGTGTCCTTTACGGATCTGTGAGTGCAGCTGACAGTTCAGCAGAGGACGACGCGAGGCCACCTCTGAAGGATGAGCACCAGCGCGGATCAGCGCCAGCCGGGTGCCAATCATGGCGATGCGAACGGTTGGTTATTCAAGCTAGAGAGGCATGCTCTCTGCACAGCATCCCTTTGACGTTCAAAATATACCTTTCCTTCTTAACCCGCTTTTCAAAAATATTTCATGTATTCATTTATTTTTATGTGTATATGTGTGCGTAGACTGTCGCTGTCTTCAGATATACACCAGAAGAGGGCATTGGATCCCACGGCAGATGGCTGTGAGCCACCATGTGTGTAGTTGCTGGGATTTGAACTCAGGACCTTCAGAAGAGCACGTCGGTGCTCTTAACCGCTGAGCTGCCTCTCTAGCTCTTAAAAATTTTTTTTTTTTTAAATTTTTGTTTATTCTAGACAGGGTTTCTCTGTGTAGCCCTGGCCGTCTTGGAACTCGCTCTGTAGACCAGGCTGGCCTTGAACTCACAGATCCACCTGCCTCTGCCTCTCGAATGCTGGGATTTAAAGGCATGCACCACCCCAGACTGGCTTAATTGCTCATTTTATCAGCCAGTCCTGGAGTTGTACTTTTTATTGTTGACAGACACTTTAATAGATGGGACAAGTCCCCAAATCTGTTCGCCACCCCCCACCTTGAGACAGTCAAAATCTTTTCACTACTATTGCTATTGCTTTTCTTGTAAAAGCAGAAGTGCAACTATCAAGAGGTTTACTATAAAATTCCTAACTCTAGCAATTTTTAAAGATTTGTTTTCTGTTTTTAACTATGTGTAGGCCGGAAGATCGGGTTTCCTGGAGCTGGAGTTGCTGGCTGTTGTGAGCTACCCCACCCTGGTGCTGGGAATGCTAATGCAGGTCCTCTGGAAGAGCAGTATGCCCCTGCAGTCACCGAGCCTTCTCTCCAGCCCTTAGTTCCAGTATTTTAAATCTATGGTTTCATTTAGGCTTGCCCATCCATTCATTCATTCCCCCCCTTCCCCTGCCTGATCTCCAGAGTGACTGAAGAATTACTAGAAAAAGCAATATCAAAACAGGAAAAAGCACAGCAGGTTGGGGTGTTTTTGTTTCTTTGTCTGATTTTGTTTGTTTGTTTCAACTCTGGTCCCTAGCCATTGCCCAATCCTCACCAGGCCTATTTCTAAATCTGAAAAAACAAAAAAAAACAAAATTACCTTTCGATACAGTCAAAGCGGGCGACCACTGGGACCTCAGGATGTCAAGACAAATACTCCCGTTACTGTTTATATTTGGGTGGTAGATTTTTGTTGTGAAAGCAATCTGAAGATAAAAACGGAACAAAAAAAGGGTGTTGGTTGTCACAAATAGGAACAAAGAGAACCCATCCACTCAGGGGTAAAAAGGGCTTTGGAACAGATGTTCACCCAGGCAGCTCAGCCCCTGGGAAGCTGAAGGAGACCCACTTAGCTTGACCTCCTTTCCTCCTCCAGGTGCTGGGAAGTGTCTGGGGTGTGATGAGGAAGTCTGCGGTAGCTGATAAGACGGGGCAGAGCAACGACACCCTGGACCAATTGCTCTGGCTTTCATCACACCTCAGAACAGTCCTCTTAACCTGACTAACAGTGATACCCAGAAGGCCACCTGGGCCTATACAGAGGACACACAGTCTTGTCATCGTGGAAGTGGGATGTCTCAGCTTATCATCCGTCCTTTGTGAACCACAGAGAATCCGAGCCTCGACAAGAGCCGCTGTTGCGTGACGTCATTCGTGACGTCATCCGTATGGTTTTTTAAGCTGGGTGTTTCTAAAGCGCTATAATTATTTTCCTGGCGGCATATCGGTTCCTTTCCACTTCTTCACACCTCCACCACTTGCCTCTTCTTTGGATTTTAAACCTCAGAAAACGTGTTTTCACACCCTTTCTGCCTTTTAGTGTCTCCAGTGTGGTTCCCATTGTGAGGGGACCTCGATGGTGCTCAGTGTACGTTCACGGACTACTGAAGTGTAGCGGGTAGTTATAAAAAACAATCCACGTTATGCCCAGCTAGGCACCTGCAATGGCGGTCTCCCCACCCTGTTCCCCATTCGACTGGCTGGCCATAGGCTTGGGGAAGTGTGGTGGGAACCAGGGCAGACAGTCGCTTAGAGACTCCCCAAGGGGGTAGGGATACCACTGTTGTATCGTGGATTTTTGTTGTTGTTGTTGTTGTTTAATAAGTACACGCTACACTTAAGAAAGAAAGCTGGGTCTGTTTTGGAAAGGTAACACTGTGGTTGGAAAAGCCTGCTTTTTTGACTGTTAAAAAAAGTTCCAAACAACTCATATCTCATATGGAGGAAAAGCCCAGGAGCCTAGCAGGCATCGGAAAATAGTTGACTAAGAAAGAGTACTCTGGGGCCGGAGAGATGGCTCAGTGGTTAAGAGTACTGGCTACTCCTCCAGAGGACCCGGGTTCAATTCCCTGTACCCGCATGGCAGCTCACACCTGGTCTGTAAGCCCAGTTCCAGGGGATCTGACGCCCTCATAGAGATCTACATGTAAGCGGAAACACCAATGCACATAAAATAAATTAGAAAGGCAGAAGAGGTGGAGGAGGGCTACTTTAGACCCAGAGGTCACACAAAGGGGTGGGTGTGCACTCGGTAACCTACCCATGGTCTGTGGCATCCCAAGACCACCTCTAGACAAACAGTAAATATCCCTGCCATGGGACAGGTGAGTCACAGGATAAATACCTTTGGTGGTTTAAAGGGATAGTCTGTCGGAAAGTGGACAGTGAGGAAGAAGACTCCACCTTGATAGGCGCTGTCGGGCTGAAATTACACGAGAGGGCGCATCAGAGTCAAGCCACGGCACGCACTCAACCCCTCTGACCGGTCCCCCGGGGCGTTAACAGTGCGAAGGAGAAGCATCTTCTTCACAATTCCACCGGTATCAGCTTGTTAAAAAAGAACCATGATCCTTGCACCATGAGTCGGAGGAATTTATATGGAGAGCAGGCTCCTTCCCAGGTATGAAGTTACCCAAGGCGCCCACCAAGCAGATGCGCATGCGCACAGCGGTGTGCTTTAACCAGACAGACCATGGGTACCAGGGTACACAAGAGGCCTGTGGGGAGGAAAGAGAATTCTCTAGAGCAGTCATCGCTGTTTTTTTTTTTTTTAGGGAGGTGACAACTAATATTTACCTTTTTTATTTCCAAATATTACGTTCTAATGTCCACACTGATACAACCAAAGGGAAAAAGTTAGTAAGAGGATTGAGTGGGCACCATTGTATAATTTACCTCAATATTCATCTGCTAGTACTTTATATTGTAGAAGATAAAACTCCAAAACCAAGCTGGATGAACTCAGTATTTGCGACATGTGGAATTAAGAATCAACTTTAGCAAGGCCTGGTGTGCTGCCTAATGGTGTGTGTGTGTGTGTGTGTGTGTGTGTGTGTACGTACATGTGTATATGTGTAAGTATATGTGTATATGCATGTGTATATGTACAAGTATATGTATTTGTGCGTGTATGTGTGTATATGTGTGTACATGTATGTGTATACATGTATGTTGTGTACAAATGAAATATATATAAACAAAAGGGGAAAAACAAAAATAGAAGTGAAATATATCCCAAATTCTATTTTTTTAGACTTTATGTATATGAGTACATATATACATATATTTTATGTGTATGACTCTGATACCTTCGTGCACACCAGAAGAGGGCATCCCACTACAGATGGCTGTGAGCCACCATGTGTGGCTGGCAAATGAACTCAGGACCTCTGGAGGAGCACTCAGTCAGTGCTCTTAACCTCCGAGCCATCTCTCCAGCCCCCTCACATCGTACTTTGATTCCTTCATCTTTACCAGAAAACATCGTGGGTAATAAAAAACGGGTCTGTCCTTCTTTCAGTCCTTAAAGTTCTGCATGAAGACTATTCTCGATATGTTGCTTAATTCTAGTTCATTAAACGTTAAATTAAAAAAAAAAAAAAATGATGTGCCGGGCAGTGGTGGCGCATGCCTGCAATCCCAGCACTTGGGAGGCAGAGGCAGGAGGATTTCTGAGTTCGAGGCCAGCCTGGTCTACAGAGTGAGTTCCAGGACAGCCAGGGCTACACAGAGAAACCCTGTCTCGAAAAACAAAACAAAAACAAAACAAAACAAAAAAAATTATGTAATCAAATGACAAAGGACAAGCATTCGTCGGCAAGGGCATTCCAGAAGGCGGCGGGGCGGAGCTACGCGGCAGCTCGCAATGCACCGTCACAATTGCTCGCTACCCCTGAGAAATGCCTTGGAGGCCACAGCGCGGATGGGGCGGCACACCTCTGGATGATGGGGCTTTGACGGTTCAGGAAGATAATGATGACCCGAGCTGAAAGTGCTACCGTCTCACTGAAAGCAGTTAGGTAAATACGCTGCACTCTCCCTTGACTAATTTAGTCATGTAGGATCATTCCTCAGGGGCTCTTCTTTGAAATTCAGCATCTTTCATTTATTTATTTATTTATTTATTTATTTATTTATTTATTTCTCAGTTTGGATTATAGGGCAAATGATTTAAAACCCCGATGACTAAGTACGTAAAGCATCTCGGGGGAGCATGTAAGGCCATTCAGGAAGGACATTGCCAGCGCGTTCTCCCGGAGCGCCTACTCTTTCACTATCAGCATTTGCTCCTAGAAAGGTGTGATGGTTTGTATAGGATTGGCCCAGGAAATGAACCTATTAGGAGGTGTGGCCTTGCTGGAGTAGGTGTGTCATTGTGGGTGTGGGCTTAAGACTCTCCCCCTGACTGCCTAGAAGTCAGTCTTCCACTAGCCGCCTTCAGATGAAGAGGTAGAACTCTTAGCTCCTCCAGCACCATGCCTGCCTGGATGCTCCCATGTTTCTGCCTTGATGAAAATGGACTGAACTGCTGAACTTGCATTGGTCATGGTGTCTGTTCACAGCAGTGAAACCCAAACTAATACAAAAAGGAAAAGCCCGTTTCACTGTCATCAATGCCTCTTGGGTGGGGAAAGGGATATAGATAACAAGGAGAGGCCAGTGATAAAACAGTCGTCCGCAGTTTAAGGCAAAGAAGCGAGCTCAAAAGTTGACAGAGATCACCGCACGGCAAGACTCCTCCACTTCAAGAGTCGGGACGAGGCCTACTGCAAATTGATGCTTGCCGGATGCAGCAGTTCCACTCCTGGATCAGTCTTATTCCAAACCTCTGAGAACTGTGGATGTGTGAGGAAAGACGCCACCTCCTTTAAAAACAACTGGTGCTGTATGAAGAACTCATCAGGCCAACACACAGACTGCTGGCACAGAGAGAGCGGGACTTTGCTATGTAAGGAGGAGATATTAGCACAGGTAAATAGCTCTGTGACCCAGTCGGCATCTGCCAGCCAGTCATGCTTCAGAAAAAAAAAAAAAATCACTGCAAACCCTCAATCCGGTTTTGCATCCTAGGTGATTCAGAGGACGAGAATATGTATCGTGAGTCATGAACCTCTCTCTCCTCACAGGTCAAAAGGCAAGAGTGTAGCACAGCCATGGGGGTGGGGCTGGGGGGGGTTAATCCACACGTGTGAGTTGTACTTACGGGCCCCATGATGGTTGCTTGCCAGTGGAACACTGAAACACAGAGGGACAGGAGTCACTTACAGCTGCTCAAAGCCATCCTTTCCATGGTAGCCAAAGCCAGCAATAGAGTGAACAAACTTACGGTCATCTCCCACGGGTCCCGCGGAGCAGTGAGCAGGTGGGTCGCGCTGTAGATCACTTAATTCCTGAAGGAAAGCGGAAAGACTTGCAGTTAATCCTTCCATTTCCGGGGGGGGGGTTGAGGGGGGGGAACAGGCACTGAAGAACCCAGAAAGACACACACACACACTAGCAACTTCTCTTTAAATCATTTTAGGCCGATTCTATTCGCCACGGACCCTGCCATTCTGGATAGACAAATGAAATCATATCAAACTCCTTTATGAGAGAGCCCCAGCCTCTGAAAGGAGGAAGCAGAATGAAGTGTTTTCCTTTAAGACCCCCTACTATGTCCTTATGGAAGATCATATATGTCTTCGCTACACAGATGATACCAATAAGCAGGTCCCGGCTGGCACAGTAACTCATGTATCAACTCCCCAGGTTTCGTTTCCAGTCCCATTAACAAGGTCCGCCTTCCAGGAAGTTACAGTCCGCTGAGGGGAAGTGAGAGCCTGGGGACATGGGTACTTGAGGAATGACTTGAAGGAGCCAAGGATCTGTGCAAAGAGTAGAGAGGTGGGTTGGGAGGGAGCCATGGCTCAGTCCACAAAGTGCTTGCTGTCCGACCAGAAGGACCTGAGCTCAGTACCCAGCGCCCATGTAAAACTCTGCAGGCGGTGGGTGATGCAAGGCTGTAACCCCAGCACTGGTGAGAGAGACTGGAGGATCCGATCCTCAGGATTTGCTGGCCAGCCAGCCTGGTTGGACTGGTAAGTTCCGGGTTCCGTGAAAGACCCTATCTCAAGAATAACTTGGAAAGCAATTGAGAAGCACACTGGATACCAATCAACATCTGGCCTCCAAATCAACATCTGGCCTCCAAATCAACATCTGGCCTCCAAACGCACGTGCGCCATGTACCAACTTCTCCCCTCCTAGTTTTACAGATGTGCAAAGATTCGTTAACTGGGGTAGGGACCTCCAGAAGACAACATGGTGTACATACACAGCATACCAACACGGGGTAGGAAAGCAGTCAGGGCATGTTCTGAAACCCACAACAGTGATTCATGGCTCCTTCTCTAGCCTCAAGTCGCTGAAGGAAAGGGCACCGGTAGACTCCTCTTTCAGGCTGTCCAGCTCTGTCCCAGAAATCCCGAATATAAGTGGCTCCATAGCTTTGGGGGGGACGTCACTTAACCATCCTAGCCTTATCTGGAAAAGAACTGATCTTTCTTAAACAAGAAAGATATGAATTCGGTATTAAGTACCACACACTGGAGAGGGGGCTGGGGCGCTGAGTGCAGGCTACTCTTGCAAAAGACCCGGAGGTCACTTACCAGGCTCACACAACAGCTCTCTCAACAGCACATGCCTGCTAAGAGCTCCAGAGAATCCATTGCCCTCTTCTGGCCTCCACAGGCAATCACATTCACCTAAGCAGGCAGACAGACAGACAGACAGACAGACAGACACACACACACACGCACGTGTGCGTGCTTGTGCGCGCGCATGCCCCTAATTAAAGATGAATCTTACAAAGCAGAACAGTATCAAAGACCATACCTGGCTAGGGATGTGGCTGGGGGGGGGAGCGGGGGGGGGGGGACGGGGAGAGGGGCAGAGTAGTTGCCTAGCTGTGAAAGCCCCAGGATCCATCCTTACCACCACACAAAGAAAAAATTATACCAGAAGAACCTGTGTTGTGGATAGCCTTGGGCTTGTATTTTGATGCTAATTCCACTCCTCAGAGGGGCTGCAGATAAGGAGTTGCCTTGTGAACCTTCTTCCCACCTTAACTTTTCAAATAAAGGCTTGAGCCAATGATTGGGCAGGAGGAAGGGGGAGGAGCTGAGGGTTTGGGGGAGGAGAACAGGATCACAGAGAAGGGGGAGGAGCTACGGAGGATCGAGGGGAAGGAAAAGGAGCTGCGAAGGGGGAGAGGTCGATGAAGAGGCGGCAGAGAGAGAAGCTCGTGGCCAGAGAAACCTCAAGTTCTATGGGATAATATAGATGGGAATAGAGTAGTGTAGTGGGAGATCTGCCCAATCTAGGCGAGTGGCTTGTATTGTTACTGATTGAGTTGGGATTTCTTTTACCGGGTAATTGGGTTGGAAACAAAGTAGCAACAATCCCGTTTTAGTACGGAAGAACATAAGTCATCTATCCCCGATGAAGGCAGTGCAGCCGAGCCACAGGGATGAACGGAAGTTAGCACTGAGGGGGAAGAGTGAGAGAGGAACCTGGGAAGGTAGGTCGAAGCCAGACAGGAAGCAGAACACACCTCCCCCCACCTCCACCCCCCCACGGAGCACAGAGCATTATACAGGGTGCACGGAAGTTGGGTGGGGTAGGAAGAGGGAAGGACCTGGTCAGAGTTGGGAGATGGAGAAGAATCTGACCAAAACATACTGCATGAGACTCTCAAAAAGAAGTGTCGCTCCTATTTAAAGGACCCTGCGATGTCAAGCAAGACAAGCAGGAGCGTAAACTTGGAGTGGCAGGGTTCTAAGACGCGTCGTTCTGACCCAGGACGTTCTAGGGGCTTCCCTACCACAGGAGCTTCAGGAAAAAAGTAAAGAGATGTGTAACAGTGGCGTAGAGGCAGTTGAGTGGCGTAGAGGCAGTTGAGGGGTCTTGGATCTCTGTCATCCTCTGAGGTAGGTGTGTCAGCACATCCTATGTGATCTGCAAACCCAGGGCAGCCCAACATCTCACCTCCTAGTTTTGCAAAGATTGGTCTACTGAGGTAAGGACCTCCAGAAGACAACCGGGTGAGGAAAATGGCCACATTGTATCTGATCCCTGTGACTGCAACAACAACAGGTCTGGGGTAAGACACGCAAACACCCTGCACATTTCATCGACTCCAAAATGGCCCCCAACTGTGGATCATCTGTGTCCGTGCACCCAATAATCAAAGAAGGAAGATGCCGGTTAACGGTAAGATATTACGAACCATGTGTCTAGACTTCAGGAATGCTAAAACCAGAAAGACGGCAGCTCAGAGTGGTGGTGAAACAGTCCGGCTCACATCGATTCGGCGTTCTGATAAAGGCAAGGATGTGACCCCCAGGCATGGCAGGGAGCCTGGTGCAAGCCCAGGGTCTTCCTTCCAAGCTGTGTGCCTTCAATGCCTCTCACTACTTTCATTTCTTTTCCTCCATCCCCCACCCACCCCCATCCGACTCCCCTTATAAACAAGACTGAATTAAGCTCCTGTGTTTCTCCACGTGCATGTTAAGCAATTGGAGACACCGGTCTTCCCCTGTGTCTAAAAGCAAACCTTTGACATTTAAGCCCGGGCGCCGCCCCTCACCTTACCCGGTGACCCTGGGGGAATGAATGGCTTTTGCTTTCCAGGTTCCAATTTCAATTTGTACAGTGTGACATTACTATTTCATCTAGTTTCCATGACAACCGGCGGACAGAATACAGGTCAAGTGTGCAGCAGGGCCTCCCCAGCCCACGACGGCGGTGGTGGCGGCGGCCATTGTAAGAAATGTTTAGACAAGACGGAAGTAGATCTTGCCAATTCTTCAGGAGCAGGAGACAAGGGTTTCAACAGTGTAAAAGAGCGGCAGAGGAGCTTTTCTCAGTTACAGTCAACTGCCAGACTGCCTGCTATCATTTTCTTTCTAATTTAGGATTTGGGAAACACTTCTAAAACTACTTGTGGAGTCTTCTAAACACTAATGTATCCAAACCTTTGTTTTTTTCTTTTAAATCGATATGTAACCCTTCCTAGCCCGGAACTCGTTATGTTGACCAGATGGGCTTTGAACTCGAAGAGATCAGCCTTCCAGGATTAAAGGCACGAGCCCAACCGCCTAGCTGTAAACATTAATGTAAACAGTATTTGCTTGCGCTGGTCAGTCGGAAAAACGCAGGCTCTAACTGCATCTTAGTTAAATGCTATTAATGCCTAAAAGCTATTAATGATCTGCATGCACACATTTGCATCGTGATAATGTGCCAAGAATAAATCAGGTATAGACGCAAATGCACACTAATTACTTTTGTTTATTAACAAGCCAAGCCAACACCGAACGGCAGCTGCGGTAGCTTTGAACCACGTTCAAATCTCAAATGTCAAGCTGTTCTTCACATTTCCCTAAAGTATTACATTTACAAGAAATGTCTTATTCTCATTTTTCTTTTTCCTTTTCTTTTTTTTAAATTCTCAGTTTTCATAAAGATTCATTTTGTTTTGTATGTTTGAGTACACTGTAGCTGTCTTCAGGCACACCAGAAGAGGGCATCGGATCCCATTACAGATGGTTGTGAACCACCATGTGGTTGCTGGGATTTGAACTCAGGACCTCTGGAAGAGCAGTCAGTGCTCTTAACTGCTGAGCCATCTCTCCAGCCCCCGTTATTTATTTGTTTGTTTATTTATTTATTTATTAAAGTTCTGATTCCACTTCCTGTCTGGAAGAGGGAGGGTGATGGATGAGAGCATAAATCAACAAACTTAAGAAGTAAACTCTGAGGCCGGGCGGTGGTGGCGCACGCCTGTAATCCCAGCACTTGGGAGGCAGAGGCAGGCGGATTTCTGAGTTCGAGGCCAGCCTGGTCTACAAAGTGAGTTCCAGGACAGCCAGGGCTATACAGAGAAACCTTGTCTCAAAAAACAAACAAGGAAAAAAAAAAAAAAAAAAAAGTAAACTCTGAGCCAAGCAGCGGTGGCGCACACCATTAATCCCAGCACTTGGGAGGCAGAGGCAGGTGGATTTCTGAGTTCGAAGCCAGCCTGGTCTACAGAGTGAGTTCCGGGACAGCCAGGGCTATACAGAGAAACCCTGTCTCAAAAAACAAACAAAGGAAAGGAAAGGAAAGGAAAGGAAAGGAAAGAAAAGGAAAGGAAAGGAAAGGAAAGGAGTTGGGTTCTTAAGGTATCTGTGGAAAGCTCACTCACAGTAAGGGAGAACGAGCCTGAACTACATCCTGCTAGGCAGTCAGAGAAGATACAACCACAGCCACGGGGTACCGTTCGGGCAGAATGAGCAACAGACAACAGGGTGCGTTCCTCCCTCACCTGCAAAAAACTACAAACCTTAAGTGCAAAGAGAGAGAGAGAGAGAGAGAGAGGAAGGAGGAGACTTAAGAAATTCTGGGATGACCTCACGAGGCAACAATGTAACGCTCTGACTATGCAGTCCATAAAAACTGCACCCAAGCATGTCAGCATCCGCACTGGGCCCTTGAGTCGGCTCGGCATCAGTCAGTGTGGTTTTAGGGGACACAAGGAGTCAAGGGCTGCTCAGCTATGTTCTCTTTCCAACTCCCCTTACAGTCCGCAAGGTACTTTCTCTGTAGTAACTGACACCCCTACACACATCTACTTCTGTCGTATCATATATTTGACGCTTCAAAAAAGAAGTCAGTGAGATAACTCAAGTTTAATCACCTAAATGACTCAGCTGCTCAATCCCTGTAAACTGACTGTCTGACATGCATCCAAAGCCTCCATTATAATAATGCTTGCCTTAGTCTTTTACCTCTTTTCTTTACGTAGCTCTCTTAAATGCAGCAATGATATTCCTGTGTCGTATTTGTGTACTGACGGTGGATTTTTTTTCCCACCGGAACTTTTCATCAGAGAACTACATCAAATTCATTTCACTTGCATTTACCAACGGGGACATAGTTTTACATTAATATGAATGTGAAATATCGGGGCTGGAGAGATGGCTCAGCGGTTAAGAGCACTGACTGCTTCCAAGGTCCTGAGTTCAAGTCCCAGCAACTACACGGTGGCTCACAACCATCTGTTACAGGATCCAATGCTCTCTTCTGGTGTGTCTGAAGACAGCTTACATATAATAATAAATAAGTCATGGGGTTGGAGAGATGGCTCAGCGGTTAAGAGCACTGACTACTCTTCTGAAGGTCCTGAGTTCAAATCCCAGCACCCACATGGTGGCTCTCAGCCATCCATAATGAGATCTGACACCTTCTTCAGGTGTGTCTGAAGACAACTACAGTGTACTTACATATAATAAATAAATAAATATTTTAAAAAATAATAAATAAATCTTTTTTTAAAAAGGAAAGTAAAATATCAACTTCTATACATACAGAAAGATGTTACTTGTTTCTTATTAATCTACTTGAACAGCCTGCAATGCTAATCATGGAGTGATCGTGTTTATTGTCTCATTCATATATATTTTGTTTTTGTTTTTGTTTTTGAGACAGTGTTTCTCTGTATAGCCCTGGCTGTCCTGGAACTCACTCTGTAGACCAGGCTGGCCTCGAACTCAGAAATCCGCCTGCCTTTGCCTCCCAAGTGCTGGGACTACAGGCGTGCGCCACCACGCCCGGCTCTGTATTTGGTATTTTTACTTTCATAACTATTTTAGTAGGTCAATAGAGAAATACGTAGATTTGACACACAAACTTCACTTCTGCTCCAAAAGTAATCGTCTCGGATAGATACCCTATGAGTGTGACAAAATGTATGTTTGGGAGTGTTAAAAAAAATACGAACAACTTAAGTGACGTAACAAGATGACCAGCGAGATGGCTCAGAAAGAGAAGGCTTAGCCGGGCGTGGTGGCGCACGCCTGTAATCCCAGCACTTGGGAGGCAGATGCAGGAGGATTTCTGAGTTCGAGGCCAGCCTGGTCTACAGAGTGAGTTCCAGGACAGCCAGGGCTACATAGAGAAACCCTGTCTCGAAAAACCAAGAGAGGAGAGAGAGAGAGAGAGAGAGAGAGAGAGAGAGAGAGAGAGAGAAGGCTCTTCAATTGAACCCAAGCCTGATGACCTAAGTTCGATCCCTGAGAACTCCGTGGCGGAGAGAATTGATTCATGCAAACTGTCCCTCTGACCCCCACGCCCATCCCACACAGAATAGTGACAGCGAGTTAAATACACTTTAAAACAACAACGATAACACGCTAGGGTTAAGCCGTCCCTCCACTTCTTCTAGTCTTCTGTTCTCTAAGAGCTGACACCGAATCACACACTCTGCTCAAGAGCACAGGGTCCTCATGTGAGCTGACAGGACCTCAGACACACCACAGAGACTCCTCCGGTGTCTGAGGGAACGCTCGGGCTTTAGGCAGACCTCTTCCTAGCCATGCTCAGCCAAAGGAGCTCGGAGTACTCGAGGCCAATCCTTTTACAACGCGTGATGGCATCTACACGTGTGCATGAAAGCAAAGCAGTGTCTTGTGAGGACAACAAAACACGCGCCAGACCACGACCTGAACCAAACCATTGTCAGCAGATGAGAATACACCCATTCACAGCTCATCAGCGATGTGAGCACGAGGCTCGGGCGTGGGGGGGGGGATGGTGAAAGGCAACTTTGGAGAGGGCGACTTGGTAATGACTGTGACACTGGAAAGTGCATTTGGTCCTCGGCCCAGTAACTTAACTCATACAAATCACCGTGCAGATAGATAGACAGACAGACAGACAGACAGATGATAGATGGATAGATAGAGTGTTAGATGCTGGATAGATTGATAGATGATAGATAGATAGATAGATAGATAGATAGATAGATGGATGGATAGATAGATAGATGGATAGATGCTGGATGGATTGATTGATAGATGGATAGATAGATAGATGCTGGATAGATTGATAGATGATAGATGGATATATAGATAGATGCTAGATAGATTGATAGATGATAGATAGATAGATAGATAGATAGATAGATACTGGATAGATTGATTGATAGATGATTGGTAGACAGAGATACTGGATAGATTGATTGATAGATTGATAGATGGATGCTGGATAGATAGATAGATAGACAATAGATACACGATAGATAGATGATGATTGATAGATAGATAGATAGATAGATAGATATAGATAGATAGATAGATATGCTGGATAGATAGATAGATAGATAGATAGATAGATAGATAGAAAGGTACTGGATAGATTGATAGATGATAGATGGATAGATAGATAGATAGATACTGGATAGATTGATTGATAGATGATTGGTAGACAGAGATACTGGATAGATTGATTGATAGATTGATAGATGGATGCTGGATAGATAGATAGATAGACAATAGATAGACAATAGATAGACAATAGATAGATAGATAGATAGATAGATAGATAGATAGAAAGGTACTGGATAGATTGATAGATGATAGATAGATAGATAGATAGATAGATAGATAGAAAGGTACTGGATAGATTGATAGATGATAGATAGATAGATAGATAGATAGAGGATATTCGGCATAGCATCTTTCCTAAGTACAACATATTGACGACAACCATTAATCTGCCGATGAGGAGGTGGCTTACACACCACACACCGTGAAATCCTGACAGCCATAGGAAACAACAACACCAATCCCACAAGCTGAGGACGCTGAGCCAAGGTTATACAGCATTCAAGGAAAATACACTATTTATTACAGTCTCTGCTATTACAATATTTACTACAGTCCCTGCTAACACTGCCTCCAGATGTGTCCACCACACACACACACACACACACACACACACACACAAAGCAAGTGGTTGAAACACACATATGGAACTCTGTACCGTGCATATCCTTAGAGTATTCTGCTACTTCTTCTGTGCCTTCCTGGTTGAGAGAGGGTGTCGCTATATGGCCCATGTTGGCCTGGAACTCATATGGCCCCGTTTGTCCATAAACTTAAATCCCCCTGCCTCAGCCAGCTCCTTGTACAATTTAAAAAGAGATGGGGTGGAGTGAGTTTCTTCTCCTTTCTTTGTTTTAAAATCCCTCTCTATATCACAAGCATTTTCTTTTTATTACCATCTTCTGACGCGACCAGGAAAAACTGAGTGACTGTTGCGGACTGCAGGGTAGATACACAGAAGACCTGGCAAGAAAACCTAAGGTGAGATCCCAGACAGTTCAATCCTAGAATGAGGAAAGGGCCAAGAGGGAGAGCCTAGGACACTCACTGCCCTTCCTAAGCTGTTCCTCATGAAAATAACTGCACTGTGGTTAACATAAGCTGTGGACCTCAGGGGAAGAATGTGTGTCAATTGCCTATGTTGTGTTGAAATCTTTCTGGACTACTAAAAGTATTTCAAATTGGGGGCTGGAGAGATGGCTCAGTGGATAAGAGCACCGAGTGCTCTTCCAAAGGTCACGAGTTCAAATCCCAGCACCCACATGGTGGCTCACAACCATCCGTAAAGAGATCTGACGCCCTCTTCTGGTGTCTGAAGACATCTATGATGTACTTTCATATAAGAAATAAATAAATTAAAAAAAAAGTATTTCAAATTAATGAATGAATGTTGCAGGTGTTGAACCCAGGTCTTGTGTAACCTGGGCAACCCACTGAGCTAAACCCTCGAAGGCCATTATTTTTAAAGGTTTATTTTATATTTCTGTGTGTGTGTGTGTGTGTGTGTGTGTGTGTGTGTATGGGGGCACACAGGCCCATGAGTGCAGGTGTCCACAGAAGACAGCATGAGATCCTCTGGAAATGGAACATGGTAAGCTGCCACATGGGTTCTAGAAACCAAGCCTGGGTCCTCTGCAAGAGCCGCAAGTCCTCTTAACCTCCGAGCTGTCTCCACAGCCTCAGAGACCGTTTTTAGAAGTAAAAGCTTCGGGCTGGAGAGATGGCTCAGCAGTTAAGAGCACTGACTGCTCTTCTGGAGGTCCTGAGTTCAAATCCCAGCAACCACATGGTGGCTCACAAGCATCTGTAATGAGATCGGGTGCCCTCTTCTGGGGTGTCTGAAGACATCTACAGTGTACTCACATATAATAAATAAATCAGGAAGAGGAGGAGGAGGAAGACTGGTGACCTTGAACTCTACTGAGTTCAAGAGAAGCACACCTTTCAGTGTTGGGCACCTGTAACAGATTCCCCCCCCCCCCCAGACAGGGTTTCTCTGTATAGCCCTGGCTGTCCCGGAACTCACTCTGTAGACCAGGCTGGCCTTGAACTCAGAAATTCTCCTGCCTCTGCCTCCCAAGTGCTGGGATTAAAGGCATGCGCCACCACGCCCAGCTTGTAACAGATTCTTAATAAAGCTGATTGCCCCTCCCTTTCCTCCTTTGTTAGAATGTCTTTTGCTTTTTATTTTCACTTATATTCCAAGAGAATATAAGTGTCTCACTAGGTAAACAAACTAGCCTCGGGCTGGAAAGATGGCTCAGAGGTTAAGAGCACTGACTGCTCTTCCAGAGGTCCTGAGTTCGATTCCCAGCACCCACAGGGTGGCTCACTACCATCTGTAATGGGATCTGACGCCCTCTTCTGGCATGTGGGTGTATATGCAGCAGAGCACTCATACATTAAAAAAATAATAAAATAAAATAAAATCATCCATTTCATGTAGATTGAAAAAAAAAACTGGCCTCAAATTCACCATTCCCCTGCCTCCACCTCCACAGCGCTGGTATTACAAGTATGTGCGCTTTGTCCAATTTGGAGTGTTGGAATGTTTTGATTTTCATTTTGAAATCAAGACCTTCACCCCCTCTTGTCCTGTGTTCCTCTACAACACCTGGCAAGGTGCTTCCCACACATAGATGTTTTTAAGTATTAATTCAAGTCACGTTCCTGTCAAATTTCAGAAGAAACGGAGGATGAATAGATTCGGCAAACAAATAAAAACCCCTAGCTCCCCTGACAGATGTGTGGGTTGCTTGAAGTAAGACGCGTAGCAGTTACTTGGGAACCGTATATGTCCCTTAACTCAAGAGTGTCCTTTGTCATATAATGTGTCGTTAAGCATCATGCCATCTGAAAATGAATACCAAGAGACTGTCAACCGATGACATATTATCTGGCAAAGATTTCTGGTTACATGGTGTGTAAAATGCATACCAGAAGTCTTCCGGCTCAGAGAGAACAGCCATTCGAATGTTCTTGGTTTTATTTCTAGTTTAGAAAACCCCAAGACCGCCGGGCAGTGGTGGCCCATGCCTTTAATCCCAGCACTTGGGAGGCAGAGGCAGGTGGATTTCTGAGTTCCAGGCCAGCCTGGTCTACAGAGTGAGTTCCAGAACAGCCATGGCTACACAGAGAAACCCTGTCTCGAAAAAAACAAAACAAAACAAAAAGCTGGGCGTGGTGGCGCACGCCTGTAATCCCAGCACTTGGGAGGCAGAGGCAGGCGACTTTCTGAGTTTGAGGCCAGCCTGGTCTACAGAGTGAGTTCCAGGACAGCCAGGACTACACAGAGAAACCCTGTCTCGAAAAACAGAAACAAAAACAAAAACAAAAACAAAAAAAAAGAAAAAACAAACAAACAAAAACAAAAAACAAAAAAAAAACCAAACAAAAGAAAAGGAAAACCCCAAGACCCCATTCCCTCTGGTCTGTTTGGAATGCTGCTGACCTGCTTTTCAAGTGACTGCTTTGGGAAGCTCTTCCCAGTGGAGTTGGGGGGGGTCTGTGTTGAGCTAACTTCAGCTCAAAGTAGATAGGACCCTGACCACCAGTACTACTCCAGGTCAGCAGTGACCAGAAGGGCTGTGGTCTGTGGTGTGGATAGAGATCTTACAGGAATGTATTCCCTGCCTGGTTTAACCCCTTGGGCTAATAAAAGTTCAAAGGGTCCTTACACACACACACACACACACACACACACACCACACACACACACACACACACACACACACACACACATTCCTATCACACACAATTCAGATTTTGTCATTTTGTCTCAGAATATGTGTTAAGGACCAAATGGTGGTCAAGAGGTATGTGTGACAGTAATTGACCAAGGCATGGAGTTCAAAGTGTACTTCTGAATTTGTAGGGGAAAAAAAAAAAAGGTGTCTTCACAAGATGTGTTCTGGAAGGATAGGGAGAAGGAGGTCCTGAATTCTTAGACGTGTGAACAGCTAAGCCACCCAGGAAACCTATTTAAGAGCCAAACTCGTCTCAGGGTGACCTTAGGGGTGTGATCCTCAAAGTTCAGGGCATCTTTCTGGGACAGGAAAGGGGGCTTACTATAGAACTAGGTAGGATACATTATTTGATGCAAAGTGCCTTTTTATACAGTGCTAACACTGAGGGGCTGTGGAGACGGCTGGGCCTCAAAAAGTGCTGTACACGCTGAGGTCCTCACATCAAAGCTGGGCACGGCAGGGCCCACTTGAAATTCCAAAAAGAAAATGGTGCACCGGCATGGTGATACATGCTCTTAATCTCAGCACTGGGAGGCAGAGGCAGGTGGATCTCTGTGAGTTCGAGATGGCTGACACTGTGAGTTCCAGGCCAGTCAAGAGCTGCACTGTGCATCAAAGACCTGTACCCCAAAAAAGGGGAGGTGGGGCTGGAGAGATGGCTCAGCAGTTAAGAACACTGACTGTTCTTCTGAAGGTCCTGAGTTCAAATCCCAGCAACCACATGGTGGCTCACAACCATCCGTAATGAGATCTGACGCCCTCTTCTGGAGTGGCTGAAGATAGCTACAGTGTGTACTTACAAAAAAAAATGAGAAATCTTTGTGCTGGAGTGAGTGGGTCTTGAGTTCAATTCCCAGCAACTACATGATGGCTCACAACCATCTGTACAGCTATACTGTACTCATATACGTTAAATAAATAAATAAACAAACAGACAGGAAATGTAGGGAGGCCAGGTTATCAACCTGTGACTTCCACGTATGCACATCTGTATGCACATGCATGCACACAGGCACAAAACAGGCCCAGGTTCACCAAGGATAATGCAAATGAGAATCAAATGCTACTCCAGCCTACTCTTGGAATGTCTAAGAAGACAAAGCATTGCCCGGGCGGTGGTGGTGCATGCCTTTAATCCCAGCACTTGGGAGGCAGAGGCAGGCGGATTTCTGAGTTCGAGGCCAGCCTGGTCTACAGAGTGAGTTCCAGGACAGCCAGGACTACACAGAGAAACCCAGTCTCGAAAACACAAACAAACAAATAAAATAAAACAACAACAACAACAAAGTATCCATGTTGGGAAATGGGAAGCAAGTGGGACCCTTGGTCTGTACGCACAGAAAACTGCTAAGAAGCAACATGTAAGCCCAAAATAGTGAGCCACAAAGCGGTCTGACCGCCGAATGCACACCTGACTCACATGAGTCCACCTTAGGGGCCTCGCTGGCAGTAGCCCCTATCCAAGGACAGCCCGAACGTCCACCAGCAGCAGGGCTTGGCATGTATTGAGGCAGTGCCGGTGGAGACACTTGAGCCCCACAACACAGTTCAGATAAAGGTCTTAAACGGTACACAGGGGACACCAGACAAAGGGGGTGCAGCATAGGCGTCCCTTCAAGGGCAGGTCAAAAACATCGGCTTACCTGAGGGCGGGCAAAGCCAGGGAGACACAGATGCATCTAGGACTCTTGCAATGGACTTCCTGAGTGTTAGGTTCACAACTGTCTACATTTTAGAAGAATCCTTCACTGTTCTGTATGCTGTGCCCATGTATTTTATAGCTCAGCAGAAGTTTACACTGTTACTTTAAAAATTATTTTTAATGGTGTGTGTGTGTGTGTGTGTGTGTGTGTAAAAGAGAGGGGGGCAGAAGGGGAAGGGAAGGGGAGAGGAGGGGAGAATGGGGAGGGGAAGGGGAGGAGAGGGGGAGGGGAGAGGGAGGGGAAGAGGGAGAGGGAAAGAGGGAAGAGGGGGAGGGAAAAAGGGAGGGGAAGAGGGGAGAGGGGAGAGGGAGGGGAAGAGGGGGGACAAGGGGAGAGGGGAAGAGGGGGGACAAGGGGAGAGGGGGAGGGGGAGGGGGAACAAGGGGAGCGGGGAAGAGGGGAGAGAGAGGGGAAGAGGGAGATGGGAAAAGGGGGAGGGGAAGAGGAAAGGGGGAGGGAGAGAGGGGGATGGGGGAAAGTGGGAAGGGGGAGAGGGGAAGGGGGAAAGTGGGGAGGGGAGAAGAGGGGGGAGGGGGAGAGAGTGCAAGCACACAGGCACATGAGGAAGCCAGAAAAGGGGTTTTGGCTCCAGGTGATTATGAGTCCTGGGAGCCCATCTTGGATGTCTGCAAGCACAGCAAGTGCTCTTAGATACTCCAGCATCGCTGTGGCTCCACACTGTAACTTCTTAAGTGAGGCTTTCCCTAATGCATAGCATGATATTAAAAACAAGGAAGTATGGGGTTCACATCCTGTGAGGTACGGGCTGTGAAGTAATGACGTCAGTTACACATCCAGGCAAGCTCACTGGGCGGAAACTGCGCCTGCCTGGTAGACATGCGACTCAGTTTCATTTCAGAACTCCAAATGTGGAATGGACTGTTGATTAAATAGGTTTCCTCGACTCTGAGACCCCACTTAAAAGAAGCTCACTCTCTAGATCTGAATATAGATCAAGCAATGAATAAATACCATCAACTCGCATGAAAACACCCCTCGAGAGGAAAGGGGTCTCTGCCAAAGAAGCAATTTTCATGTGATGGACGTACAGTAGGGGGTATCTAAATTTCAGAGTGCAAGGTATTAATAGGTTACAGGTCAATGTCCTTATAGCTTGACTAGAACCACCACCACCACCACCACAACAACAACAACAACAGCAAAAACCAAACCAAGCCAAACAAAAAACCCCAACCAACTAACCAACCAACCAACCAACCAACCAACCAACCAACCAACCACAAAACCCAAAAAACCTTGCAAGCCTGAAAAAAAAAAAAATGTGTACTTAAGGGATTTCTAGAGCCTTCTGTGGCTAAGCATGTCTATTCCAGTCCAGACTTCTATAATCAGCAAGATACAAAGAGAAGCATTGGGAGACCTCAACTGAATTTAAATGGGCACAGATGGCGTGTTTATAACACACCCCCACAATATGCTAAGTGTTCTCCACAAAAACCAGCCAGGACACAGCCCTTGCCTCTAGGGACTTTAACGTCTAAAAGTGGACGAGGCTTGCCTGATTCAAAGAACGCAAACAAATCCAAGGAAGGAAAGCCGGGGCTGGAGAGAAGGAACCCGTGTCCATCTCTGGCTCCTTCACCAGCTTCAGCGGAGGGGAAGGGCAAACCAGAGTGGCCTTATTTACCCTAAGGTTTAATATGACGCTGTGCAGTAAATATTTGTGCAGAACGGACACTGAGCACACGGAGAAATGCTGTTGTGGCTGTCTAGCTGTAACAGGCAGAAGGTCTGAACCTACCTATGAGACAATATACAGCGTGATGGCTGCGTCCAGCTGGCAGCCAGGGCTACGCACGGGGACTGATTTATGGCCTCAGATTTAAATTATCCAGGGCCAAGCACAGGAGAGCATTATTTCAAATCCTCGGGCTTCACCAGCAATTAATTGATAGCGTAAAAACACTTTTACCTCAAAACCCTCAAACAAGCCAATGACCCTTACTGGGCTGCACCTCCCTGCCCCCTAATTTGGTGTGGCCTCTAAAGAAACATATGAGCAGCCGGGCGGTGGTGGCGCACGCCTTTAATCCCAGCACTTGGGAGGCAGAGGCAGGCGGATTTCTGAGTTCGAGGCCAGCCTGGTCTATAGAGTGAGTTCCAGGACAGCCAGAGCAGAGAAACCCTGTCTCGAAAAACCAAAAAAAAAAAAAAAAAAAAAAAAAGAAAGAAAGAAACATATGAGCTACATTTGGTTTGTCCGTAAATAAACATTTTATAGGCTTAACACCCACGCGCTGATCTCCTCACCCGGCAGACTAGAGCCCTTTCAACAGAGAGATGACGGTCCAAAGTGTCTCCTGACCCAGGTCCGCCCTACACATTTGAGTTAAAGGATCTCTTGATTTCACACCACATGGTTTCTTCCCAGGAATGATTTCAAAATGCTGACATTCAATTAGTTACGTTATAGGAGCTGAACTCACTTCAACAAGCTGGTCCTGGCTGCTCGGGGGCGTCTGTCAAAGGTTGCTTTTAGTGGGGTGTCTGTGACTCTATGTTTGGACTCGGTTCCACGCAGAAGCCACAGAAGTCGTTGGCCTTGGTTTTCAGTTTCCATTAACCATTAGTGTGTGGATACACGCCAATGTGTGTGATGTGTGTACACGTGAGAGCATCACACTGTTATGTCCACAGTGATGTAAGGGACCACCTCTTGGGAGCCGCTCTCTTCCGAGCGTGCACATTTACGTGTGTGGTGTCTGTGCACGTGTGAGCATACGGATGAGTGTCGCCACCGTGCACACAGGGGCGTAAGAGGCCACCTCTTGGGGGACTGATTCTCTTCCTTGACGGGGCAAGTCTCTACTATCGTTTCTGCTTTTTCCCAGGTTGGCAAACCTGGGAGCCTGTAGGTGATTCTGCCCAATTCTCCCATCTTGCCATAGGAGCGTTAGGAGTACAGATGTGTGCTACCACATCTGGCTTTTCTCCATCGATCAGACCCAGGTCATCAGACTTGTACAGCAAGTGCTTTATCCAACTAAGCCCCTGCTTTGTGTGTGTGTGTGTGTGTGTGTGTGTATGTGTGCGCGCATGTTTTAAGACATATGTCTCTCATAGGCCTAGAACCTGCAAAGCAATTTATGCAAGCTGGCCAGTGAGCCCAGTGAACCCGCCTGCCTCCCGGGCTCTGGATTATATGCACATTCAGATTCCTTTTTTTTTTTTTTTTGGTTTTTTGAGACAGGGTTTCTCTGTGTAGCCCTGGCTGTCCTGGAACTCACTCTGTAGACCAGGCTGGCCTTGAACTCAGAAATCTGCCTTCCTTTGCCTCCCAAGTACTGGGATTAAAGGCATGGGCCACCACTGCCTGGCAGGAATTTTCTTAATCATCTCCCCTCTCAACTTACACACGCACATTCTCTTTCTCTTTCTTTCTTTCTTCCTTTCTTTCTTTCTTTCTTTCTTTCTCTCTCTCTCTCTCTCTCCCTCTCCCTCTCTCTCCACCCATCTCCCTCTCTCTCCCTCCCTCTCCCTCTCCTTCTCTCCTTCCCTTCCCTATTAATTTTTGCCAACCTCACCTTTTATCTTCAGGTCTTACCATAAACATCAGCAGTTTTCTCTCACTCTCTATGGGTTCCTACTCTATTCCCAGAATCCCTTGCCTGCCTTTGTCCAGGACATTCATCAGAATAACACTGCGCGCAGAGAATGACACTGCATCCTGTCCAGCCAGCCCCAGATTACTAGATGTTTCATGGCTTCACCAGGCAGGCTCGGCATTGAGTAGACAATTCTCAGCACGGCCCTTGCAGGTCCTCCAGTCACCGAGGTCCCACGCCCTTCCCCATCGATGCTTCCCAAAGGTGTGGTTATCTGCTCCAAATTAGTCTAGTCTAGTGTCTTGAGTTCTATAGCTTTCTGTACAGATAGGGAGTCCCTGTGGCTTTCACCGTCCTCCAGATCTGCGTGTAAGTCCATCTTTTCTACCCAAGCGCTCCTAGTTTCCTCCAAATGAATTTGCCCCCTCCCCTGGTCTGTTACTTTCTCCCAGCATTGATACAGTCTTCTTTCCTTGTGGTTGGTATTTCCCTACATCTATCTATTTATTCTTACAGTTTTCATCTCACCCTTATTACTAGTTACACCTACTTTCCCATGAATCCTCACTCATTTAGTATCCCTTCCATCAGAAGGTAGTCTATAAATGTATCACTCGGGATCCCTAAAACTCTATGTAGCTGCAGCTATGTAAGGCAGCTCTCTCTAATTACCTGAAAACAAAAACAAAAACAAAAACAACAAACCCTTAAAGGACCTAGACACCTGTCAAAGAGACAGAAGCTAAACAGAATTAGAAAAGTGCATTACAGTCCCAGCCCACCATAGGAACAGTTATTTGCACCACAAATAATTGATCTCTAATCAGAGGACCCACTAACAGTCTATTACACATTATGATGCCAACACTGAAAATGTCTTACATCTTAAAGACTTCAGAATTCACCTCCTACGGCTGCAGAGCACACAGCTCAATTTTTTTTTTTTTAACCTTTGTGACAAAGGCTATAACAGGTTTTCAGATATTTGCTGAAACAAAACAAAACGCAAATGACATTTAAGTTTGCTTGAAATTATAAAAGGGAGGTTCTGGCCATCGCTCACGGGTAGAGTCCTTTGCATGGCGTGTGGGTTTGACCCCCCACCATAGTGGGGAAGAGAACTAGAGGTGGCTATTATGTATACACACGCCCAAACACATATATGTATAATGGACACAGCGCATAGATGCACAGAAGGGACCGTTCAGATGCTGGAATTCACTCATCGGATTTCTAGATGGGGCTTTCCTGGCTAAGGTCGAATGGTAAACCTCGGACCAAGGTTTGGACTGTCTGACCTCCAGTTTAGCACTCTTCTCACCTAGATCCACTCACCCCACCCCAGGACCATGACAACTGGTGTGCTCTGTGTGCTAACGTGAGGCTGTGTGCTCAGGAGAAACAACACACAAGAGTAAGCGAATGAAAAGTGATATTCAGTCTCTCTCTCTCTCTCTCTCTCTCTCTCTCCAACTTTGGAGCTTACAAAAGGTTTGAAATGATACTACATAAGCTTTGTGAAGAATTTGTGTTCAAAGACACTCTCAGAACCAAGAAAAACAAGACTGGACATGACTGCACACTTCACAAACCGCATGCAGACTCTAGACATAAGGGATATGCCACAGGACACCTCTCCCCACTTAATTGTATTTGCTCGTTTTAAATGGTTGATTTTTTTTTTTTTTAAATAGAGGAGGGTGTCAGGTTCCCTGGAACTGGAATCAGACAGTTGTGAGGTCTGAGAATCAAACCAGTGTCCTCAGGAAGAGCATATCCAGTGCCTTAACCACTGGGCCATCTCTCCAGCCCCAATACCGCCATTTGATTGTTACTGTATTAAAACTTACCATCTAGTTTATTTTAACCAAGAGAGATGGTGTTTCATGGGAAAAGAAACAGAAAAAGAGAGAAAACCTATTTTTAAGATGTGCATAAAACATGAACGTATCCACCAAGCACTTCTTATTAAACATTGCTTTTCACAGCTCTACTTTAAAAAAAAAAAATTCTTAATCTTATTTTTGTCTCTCTGTGTATAGGCACATGTGTGTGGCTTCCTACAGAGACCAGGAGGGGGCATGAGATCCCCTAGGGTTGGAGTTGCAGGCAATTATAAACCTCCAGACAGGATGTGGATACTGGGAACCAAACTCTGTCCTCTGGAGTAAGAGCAAACACACTTTGAGCTCTCTCTCTCTCTCTCTCTCTCTCTCTCTCTCTCTCTCTCTCTCTCTCCCCAGTGCCCTTCTTCAATTTTTTAAAAAAGTTACTATTTTTTTTTATGTATATGAGTACTGTAGCTGCCTTCAGTCACACCAGAAGAGGGCATCGGTTCCCATTACAGATGGTTGTGAGCCACCATGTGGTTGCTGAGAATTGAACTCAGGACCTCTGGAAGAGCTGCCAGTGCTCTTAACTGCTGAGCCATCCCTCCAGCCCCAGAGTTCCCTTCTTAATAATTGGCAAAGAGTAGATCCTTAATAATTGTTTGTTTGAAAAAAAAATCCATCTTAAATTGGGCATGGTATTGCACACAAATGGATCCCAGCACTCAGGGGGCTAAGGCAGAAAGAACTTGGGTTTGAGGTGGGCTATACAGAATCTGTCTCAAAGTAACAATTATTAAAATAATCAAGGTGCTAGCTACTCTTGAACACTAAGGCGGGACATCACTGACTGTATACTTTGTTGCTACTTAAGGCAGAAAACAATGAGCGGCTGAGTGTCGACACTTTGTATCAACTGGAAATGTGTCTAAGCCCAGAGCATTTTATCTTAAGGGTGGTTGACAAGCAGGCCCTGCTTTTTCAAGTAAGAGGTGGAATTTAAAGTAAAGATATTAACAGAGATTTCAGCTCAGGAGGTAAGGGAGACATAGTATATATACACAAGGGCAGGGCTTCCTGGGAGAGTTGCCACGTTTGGTCACATTAGTTAGTGATCTTCAGAATGTTCAGCTGTAAACGTTAAGAAACAGGCTTTACAGCCGGGCAGTGGTGGCGCACGCCTGTAATCCCAGCACTTGGGAGGCAGAGGCAGGCAGATTTCTGAGTTCAAGGCCAGCCTGGTCTACAGAGTGAGTTCCAGGACAGCCAGGACTACACAGAGAAACCCTGTCTCAAAAAAACAAAAACAAACAAACAAACAAACAAACAACCACAACAAAAAAAAAAGAGCCGGGCATGGTGGCGCACGCCTGTAATCCCAGCACTTGGGAGGCAGAGGCAGGTGGATTTCTGAGTTCAAGGCCAGCCTGGTCTACAGAGTGAGTTCCAGGACAGCCAGTACTATACAGAGAAACCCTGTCTTGAAAAAACCAAATCCAAAAAAAAGAAAGAAAGAAAGAAAGAAAGAAAGAAAGAAAGAAAGAAAGAAAGAAACGGGCTTTACATGATGATTTGGTAATCACATACACATAGTTCTCTGCGGCCCCACCCAGCTATATACTCCCAAACTCTGTGGCACCAGTGGAAAGTAGCCATGCTAAGTGTGTGTGTGTGTGTGTGTGTGTGTGTGTGTGTGTGTGTTTAAAGAGGAAGGATGGATGTGGCCCAGTCCATTCCTTTGAAGAGGATACTTTAAACCTGAGAGCCTTCCCATTAAGCAATATGGTATCCCTTAAGATAGGTAGCATACACAGATCAGAAAAGGATGATTGGCAAAAAATACCCAGGAAGAGGCGAGACAGCAAGATCCTGAGCTTCTAAGCCCTACACTGCTTCCTCTCCAGCCCAAGGAGAACAGAATGGGGAAGGCCTTTGTGCTATTTGTGTGAAGCTGAACCAGAGGGAAACTAAATGCACAAGATCTCAGCTTCTTGGGGTTGGGGGAGGTGTCACATAGACCAAGAGAGTCTGCATTCCCCTACATACATACGCTCTCCGGTAGGTGGCCCCCACATTACAAATCCAGTCCTACTGTGCAACCCAACGATGTCACTCCAGGACTTTGATGGGCAAGAGAAGGGTCAAGTTACTTAATACCTATTCTCAATAAAACATCGTTTCTTCCGATATTTAGACGGGGGTGGGGGTGGGGGTGGGGGTGGGGGGTGGGGACCAACGTATTGCTAAGCACACCTTAGCTTCCCTGAATCACTTTTGATTTATCAACACTGAATGAAAATACAGGCCCCGATGCTTTTGGTGTATTTCAGGCAGCAGAAGGGGCGGGGATGCTCCTGGCTTCCTGGAGGCAATCCAAATCCATCCTTTGGTTTTTAATGTGTCTGGTTCCCATGGGCAGACGTCATCAGTCTCTTCTAAGTCTATTTAGCCCCTCAGAGAAGGGGGTCTCAGAACATTTCAGCTCTGATAAATTATCTCATCTTCCTGCACCTTTGTTATTATAAAGAAAAAAAAAAAAAAAAAAAACAAGGAAAAAGGAAAAAAACCTGTACAGACAGGGGCAAAAGACTGAGTTTAATTACAGGGGCTTAAAGACAGGAAAATTCCTACCATGGATTTTTCCTTGAGAAAGAATAAAAGAATAATGCTTCCTATCCTCTTGAGGCAAACTGATCATCTACAAATAAAATAAAGATACTGGGCTCCATGTGTTTTTCTTGGGGCTATCTCTCTCTTTCTGTAATCTTTCATTCGATCTTCTAATGTGAATTGCTACTCAAAGCTGCGACAGGCCCTTAAACGATAGGACCAATTCGCAATTATGGCAGATGAAAATTCCACAATAAAATGATACCATCGGACTACCTACAGGACTCCAAGCAGCTGTTTTTTCTAAATCCCTCTGGAGGGGTCCACGTTTCCAGGGGCACGGGGAGATGAATGAAGCTGTTATTCTCCAGCGTTGGGTGACGAGGGTCATCTCTGAGGAGCAGGGTGACCGAGCGTCACTCAGAGCTGAGCTGTGGTGGCGATTAAACGTGCAGAGTCCTAATTACAGGGTTGAACACCATCCCGCTGAACGTCCGTCTCCATTAAATTCATCTGACTGAAACCTTTCTTACGTGTTTGCCTTTGAGATGGGGTCTCTCTTTTTTTTTGTTTTTGTTTTTGTTGTTGGTTTTTTGTTTTGTTTTGATTTGTTTTTGGAGACAGGGTTTCTCTGGGTAGTCCTGGCTGTCCTGGAACTCACTCTGTAGACCAGGCTGGCCTCGAACTCAGAAATCCGCCTGCCTCTGCCTCCCAAATGCTGGGATTACAGGCGTGCGCCACCACGCCCAGCGAGATGGGGTCTCTTATAGCCCAGGCTGGCTGCTAGCTCCGGATGAAACGGAGGAGGCCCTTGAACCGATCCCTCCCAATCCCAGTCTCCTGGGCGCTGGGATAACGGGAGCGAGCCACCACGCTAGGGATGTGTGCATACTGGAGGAGCCCTTTACCAACTGAGATAAACCTCCAGCCCCTTGGCTTCATGTCTTTCAGTTGACAACAAAAGTAACCAAACAAGCACCCAACAACATAAAGGGGCAATGCCGGAAGAGGACGCCTGTGCCTTCCGACATCCCTGGGCTGACTGTCCCATTGGGAATCCTAGCCATTTCCATAGGCCAGATATGTGGTCCCGTGAACGCCAGTTAACAACATCTCCTGCCTTTGCTTCATCATCTGCAGAATGGGAATAAGATGGTTCCTAGCCCTATGGCTCCATGAAGGGACAGACAATTCATAAGCTTTTGGCACGGGTAAAAAGCTTTGGGCACGGTGTTAGGCAGGGCGACCTCTGCATGTGGCAGTGGTTGTCATCCTTGGGGATCATGTGTGGGTGAGAAAACTGAAGTCAGTCACAGAGCCAGGAACAAAACCCGGCACCTACCTTGCCCTTGGTGGCCCAGGCGCAGAGGGTATGGCTGCTTAAGATACCGTGTTTCCAGCCGGCCCGTGGTGGCGCACGCCTGTAATCTCAGCACTTGGGAGGCAGAGGCAGGTGGATTTCTGAGTTCGAGGTCAGCTTGGTCTATAGAGTGAGTTCCAGGACAGCCAGGGCTACACAGAGAAACCCTGTGTCGAAAAAAACCAGATCCAAAAAAGATACCGTGTTTCCTAGACCAGCATGGACAGACACTGTGATTTAGTATCATACGAATCAAAGATCAGAGCAGCTCAGAACACTCCATTTACGTTCATGTACACGATTTAGATTAATTATTAAAAGCCAAAATGTCCGATTTTGGGGAACCAAAGGCCTCTTATTTATTCTTGTGGCGCTGGCAGTGGAACCCGGAGCCTTGAAAGCAGTAGGTGTGTGTTTTAGCACCGAGCCATACTCCCAGGCCCCAAATGTTTCATTTTGGGACAGAACACTATACAGGGAAGGATAATTATCTGTATCACGATATTTGTGGAAGAAAAGCCTTTTGTTTCACTCTTCAGAAGACAGACCAAAAAAAAAAAGGGGGGGGGCTGAGGTCTGGCACATAGCACGTAGCGTGATTATTACCTAAAATTCTTTCTAGTAAACACAAAAGAAGAGAGACCGCGTTGTTGACAACGGCTGCATTAGGGTGCTTTCTCCTTCAGGTCTCAAAGTGTTCAGTATTGTATTGTAACATTTACCGTTTTAAAAAAAAAAAAAAAAAGTCATATTTTTTTTTTTCCCAAAGCAAAGTGTACTGAGGGCTGAAAAACAGCGCTCGTAGAAGAAACACCTAGAAAACAACTAACAATAGACACCCGGCTGAAAGCAGCTCTCTTTTGTCAAATCCGCCGCAGGCTTCTTCCCCCTCCCCACCCCCCCCCCACCCCCCAGATTTTGCTCAAACTTTATCCCTTCAGTGATTTAGGCGGCTGTAATAACATCTTTCTCTATGTCTAAAAATAGGCCACGGGTGTGCAAATTTATGAGCTGAAATGCAGAACTGGCACGGGGTGTCTAAATTAGAGCATTAAATCCTCTCATCTACTTCAACTCGGGGATCTATCTGAAGCGCCCGTGTCCACATGCTTTGTAGAAAGACACAGTTTTAATGCAACATCTTTGTTCTTTTCACAGGTGGAGACACCAGAAGCTGTGAACATTGTTCTCAGACGTGCCAAATCACTTCTCAAGAGATTAAGCCCGGGCAAAACTCATCCCAACTCCAGCCTCAGGTTCCCTCTTTAAAAGAGAACGGAGAGCCGGGCGGTGGTGGCGCACGCCTTTAATCCTAGCACTTGGGAGGCAGAGGCAGGCGGATCTCTGAGTTCGAGGCCAGCCTGGTCTACAGAGTGAGTTCCAGGACAGCCAGGGCTACACAGAGAAACCCTGTCTCAAAAAACCAAAATAAATAAATAAATAAATAAATAAATAAATAAAAGAGAACGGAGGAGAACATCGGGGCTTTTGACCTTTCCATGTGAACCCCAACTCAACCCCAGGGTTCAGCATCTTTCTACCGGCAGCCTTGGACTCGGCAGTGACTCTGCTCCCTGCCCTAGGGACTGTCTCTCTGCCTGCACTCTTGGCTACCCGACTGCAAACCTTGGGTTCTATGAACTTCGAGGCCGGAAACTTTAGGTAATGAAATAGCACTGCCCGACAGCCTGAAGTTATCTGCTTGCTTTAAAAGATACTCAAAAGCCGGGTGGCGGTGGTGGCGCACGCCTGTAATCCCAGCAACTCTGGGAGACAGGGGCAGGCGGATTTCTGAGTTCGAGGCCAGCCTGCTCTACAGAGTGAGTTCCAGGACAGCCAGGGCTACACAGAGAAACTCTGTCTCTCCTCCAGAGGAGCCAGGTTCAATTCCCAGCACCCATCTCAGACAGCTCACAACCTCCTATGGCTCTGGCATCAGGATACCTACCTGATGCCCTCTCTTCACTCTTGTAGCCTCTGTGGCTTCCCACATACATGTGGCATGTACTCACAGATACACACACTAAAAATAATTTTTTTAAAGGCCGAGGGTTAGCGCTGAACTCCGTTTGTTGGACTGAACAAGGTGCACACGAGAGAATCTGAGCACAGGATGTCGGAGGACACCGTGGCAGCTCATGGGCCAGCCTGGTCACCCTGGACTTGGCTCTAAGCAAGATGACAGTCGAGGAAGGGAGAAAAAAACGGGTGCCTCAGTTGGGGGTGACGGGGTGGCTGGCTTGTGTGACTGATGTGATCTGTGGCAGCCAATGACAGGAGCATAGAATCACGTGACCTCCGATGCCTTCTCCGAAATACCCATATGTCACAGACTCACCATCGGCTATATTTAAGGTTATCTTTATACTAGACAACTCTGTTTAACACACAGTATCTACTGAAAAAATAAAAAATTAAAAAAAAAAAAAAGAAAGGAAGATAAAAAGAAAGAAGACTTAAAGCCGGGCAGTGGTGGCGGCGCTCGCCTGCAATCCTAGCACTTGGGAGGCAGAGGCAGGCGGATTTCTGAGTTCGAGGCCAGCCTGGTCTACAGAGTGAGTTCTAGGACAGTCAGGACTACACAGAGAAACCCTGTCTTGAAAAACAACAAAAAAAAAAAAAAAAAAGAAAGAAAGGAAGGAAGGAAGGAAGAAGACGTGGACATTTGCTGTACGAACATAAGTCAAATACTTGGGCTTAGCATGAGCAACAAAATGCATCAGCCCACACATTCAATGGTGTCTTGCTTCTCTGAGTGGATGTATACTATAGATAACTCCTATGGTATCTAAGAGCTACTGTGTGTGTGTGTGTGTGTGTGTGTGTGTGTGTGTGTGTTAGAGAGAGAGAGAGAGAGAGAGAGAGAGAGAGAGAGAGTCAACATCATGAAAGGAAACAAAGTTTGAAAACTTCCAAATGGGAACCAACAGTACATCGGCATTCAGAAATCGGCATGGTAATGACGACTGCGGCTTCAAAACCAGGCTTGTTCATGTGGTTAAAAATAAAGTGCAGCCGCGTTATCGTCAAAAAAGAAAGAAAGAAAGAAAGAAAGAAAGGAAGGAAGGAAGGAAGGAAGGAAGAAAGAAAAGAAAAGAAAAGAAAAGAAAAGAAAAAAGAAGAGAAGAGAAGAGAAGAGAAAAGAAAAGAAAAGAAAAGAAAAAGAAAACGTCATTATTTAATAAACGCTGATCTTACATTTTATACTGAGTTGACCTTCAGCGGCACAAAGAACAGCGACGGTCTACACAGCTAATGTTTGTACCAGAAAAAGGAAAAGAAAAAGAAAAAGATAAAGAACCCTAAAATTTGGCTGCGCATAAAAGTTGCTGTCCTCTGTACCGAAGGATGCCCGTTTCTTACCACCCTAGCTCAGAACATTCCCAGTCAAGGGTAGCTGGAAAGGCTGATACAACGTTTGGGGAGCCATCTATTTCTTGTGAAATCAATTGCCAAACACATTATCCGATGTTGGCACATTTGCTTCCAAAGCGCTCCCAAACACCACGTTCCCAGCAGCAAGGACTACCGCTGTAAAGTGTTAGAAGACACTTGAATCAGGGGACAGGCCAACGGGAGAAATGGGTGCGGTAAAGAA
This sequence comes from Apodemus agrarius, assembly GCA_964023405.1. Classification (NCBI taxonomy): domain Eukaryota; kingdom Metazoa; phylum Chordata; class Mammalia; order Rodentia; family Muridae; genus Apodemus; species Apodemus agrarius. The sequence goes on along the minus strand of OZ030025.1, from coordinate 17,364,233 downwards.
TACAAAGAGAGGGTAGGGACAGATCCTGTGTGTGGACTGACCCTTCGATTGTCTTCCTCATTCTCTACTCACGCATCAGAGCATCCAAACGATTTAATTTGTGGTCCTTAGTGTTGTGTCTTTAACTCTACACCTAAGTTTATCGTGAAGGTTGTTAAAACAAAAAACAAAACAAACAAACAAACAAAAAAACCCAAACAAAACCAACAACCTGCTTGACTTGATTTGCCGTGAATCACAGCCAGGAGGTCATCTTGCTATGTATCAGCAACTATGTGTACAGCTATGTGACCTGAAGTGGCAGCTGCGTGCAGAACCACCAAAATAGCAGGGGCAAGAGAGCTTTCTGCTGGCTCCTCGGCCCCAATCTCGCTTTCCCAGCCCTTCCCTCCCACTGAACACCAGCCGACTGCAGAGCCCAGAAAGACCCAGCCCCACGCTCTGAGAATAAAGGCCGTAGGCCCACCACACCTTCCCTGTCCTCCCGGGGAACCCGGGGTGAGAACACAGGAAGAAGGGCTCTGGGGACATTGTGAGGACGCACGGCGTGATCGGGGACGCAGGCCGCCCCGTTGCAGAGCAAACCCCTGCCCAGCGGGGATGCACACACCCCGGGACAATCTGGCCACCCCACGGGCACCCGCACCGGCGATTCTAGGCTCAGCCTGGAAAGGGCAGGACCGGATCGGGTCGCCCCGGGTTCCAAGCACCCGGACCCTGCGGATGCACGCCTCACCTGTGCGGGCCGATCGATCGGGACCCCGGCCTCCCCAGTGCCCGCGCCCCTCCCACGCCGTGCACCCCGGGTTCCTGGGGATCTCTCGGGGACACCCAGGCCAGACCTGGCAGCCACTCACTTTCTGGATCCGCTTCAGCGCCATGGGGCAGGCGGCGGGGGCTGCGGCGGGTCCGCGGGTCCCGGGCTGCCGCCTCGCGGGGCTGCTCCGTGTGCGCCCGGGCGCGGTGCGCGAGTGTGTGCGGGCGGCGGCGCCGGGCTCTTTTGTTTCCGCCTTCGCTTTGCTGGGAAGGAGCTTGCGCCCTCCCCGCCGCGCCCCGCCCGCCTGGCACACTGGGAAGTGTAGTCCCTGGCTCGGCCTCTGCCGCCCGCGCGGACGTCGTCCGGTCACCCGTGGGTGACAGCTGCGACTAGGCTGCTGCTGCTCCCTGCAGCCGCTCTGCAGAGCAAGGTCCCGAATCTGCAAAAACCGGGACAGCAGGTGAGCTGTCGCTCTTAGGAGCTGCTGCAAACCACAATTGCTCCTCCTCGCACAGACCCTGCAGCGGATTTTAACTTCCTTTGCAGATATTTCTGTCTCTTTTCCGCTCGCCCCTGGGGGAGTGAAGAGTCTTCGCCAATTGCATTCCACCTATTTTTTTTTTTTTTTTGAAACAGGGTTTCCCTTTATGTCTTTTGTCTCCACCTCCCAGAAATGGGGTTGTAGCTTCCCCCACACCCAACCCTTACGTGGTCTCCAGCATCCGAACTCAGGTCCTGGGGCTTGTGCAGCAAGCAGTTTGCCTACTGAGGGTCCTCCAGTCCCTTCTCAGTTCTTGCGATCTCAGATGTTGCTCGTCCTTTCAACCATGACTTTTTGGCTTGGCACCTGCAGGTTGAGTTTTCGCTTTGGTCCGTCTCGGATTTCTGACAGCCTTAGTCAGTCTTAGGTTTCTGATGAAACTAAAGTCAATCCATTCCTTATCCGAAATGGTTTTGAATCCCAGTTTGCTTCTCAACACACACACGACCCCGGCTTCCACGGTGTCGTGTCGCTGCGGCTGGATCAACCACTTCTGGGAAATTCTCTTCTCCCACTTTGCAGTAGTCCACAGAAGAACAAGCCCACGCCCTCTGCAGAAACTAGAGATGGGTCGCAGCCCAGAAAGCTCTGCACATTGGTCTACTTTCCTGTTCTCCGGTCCCCATTAGTTTCTTTTCTTTCTTTCTTTCTTTCTTTTTTTTTTTTTTAAGATTTACTTATTATATGAAAGTACACTGTAGCTGTCTTCAGACACCCCAGAAGAGAGCATCAGATCACATTACTGATGGTTGTGAGCCACCATGTGGTTGCTGGGATTTGAACCCAGGACCTTCCAGAAAAGCAGTCAGTGCTCTTAACAGCTGACCCGTCTCTCCAGTACACCCCAAAGCCCCGCCCCCATCAGTTTCTCTTTCTCTTTCGTGGCATGGGCCCTTTGCAGCCTGGCACTGTTCTGTTTTCTTTACTCAGAACCAAACCACTACCGCCACCCCGTGTGTGTGTGTGTGTGTGTGTGTGTGTGTGTGTGTGTTTGCTTGTGAAATTATTTCCCAGAAGTTGTACTCCTTGTTTTCTGAGACAGTCGCTCACAGGGACCTGGAGCTTACCTATTGGGCTAGCCTGGACAGGTATCTATTGTCTTTACCTAATGAGTGCTGACTTTACACACAAGCCCCACGATGGCTACATTTGTACATAGGCACTGGGGATAGAACTAGGGTCCGAATGCTTTCTGGTCAACACTTTATAGACAGTGTCTTCCCACCTGTTATGATTATTGGCGTTGTTATTGTTTTATATCACCCCAAAAGAAGAGTGGCATTAATGCAATTCATCTTTTTTTAGCTTTGGACCAAACTATAGATCGAACCATCTTGTATCAGATCATGGGACTCGGGGTCTCATGCACACTGGAATTAGCACATTGGGAACCATTTTTCACTGAGCATACCCCGAAACCCAGCTCAGGGGTGTTAGGAAACACTCCCCATCAAGGAGACTTCTGGAAAATGCTAGCTAAGTCCCGCTTTCTACAAAGAGCTGTGCAGAGCCGAGCTGGACCCCCGAGCACTGTCCTGGGCTCTGGGACTGGAGCACTACCTTTACGCTCTTCCAGAGAGCATTCTTGTTAGTAGAGTCAGAGATGTGCGGTCTGGGCTCGGGCTCCTGCTGCTCTTGGTGCTGCGTTCCCACACTGATTGATGGCTTTTGGATGTCATGTCAGAAGTGAGAAGTGAGGCCATGGTCACCTGCTACCATCATGGGAAAGCATCACTCCCCGGTATCTCATTGTCTCACAATTCAGACAGTTCTCCTTCCTGCAAGATGATTCGGAGGTTGGTACTAACCCACCCCCAAAGCACACCCTGTGGGCAAGGAAACTTTCATTTCAAAGTCACTGAGGGTTCAAGACATGAACGTCAAGTTTTCTCTCTTCTAGGAGGTCCTACGGGCTGCTCAAAGAGTCTCTGATCAAATCATCTTCTTCCCCCAAAGATGTAGACACCCACAAGCCTCAGCTTTGTGCGAAATGTCCGTCATGATTCGTCCCCAACTCCAGCTTACCTGCTGTCATTAACGAATGCTTTGGTTTTGTGCATCATTCATGGCATAAAAGGACTTCTTATCATTTACCCAACAAACCCTGACATAGCCTTCTAGACATAACTTAATGAAACACACCCCAGGAAAGTTTCCTCTATCTCTTCACCAAGGTGGGGAGAAGAAAAGTAAAGAGAGGGGAAAGGAAGAGAAGAAAGGAGAGGGAAGGGGTATTCAGGGTTTCCTAAAGGAATAAATCTGGTAGAGTTTATATATATATATATATATACACATATATATATATATATGTATATACACATATATATACATATATATGTGTGTATATATATGTATATACACATACACATATGTATATATGAATATATATGTATGTATATGTAATGTATATATATGTGTGTATGTATATATACATATATGTGTGTGTATATATACATTTATTTATTTATTTATTTATTTACTTATTTAAAGGGGATTGGCTGGGCATGATGTCGCATGCCTTTAATCCCAGCACTAGGGAGGCAGGGACAGGTGGATTTCTGAGTTTGAGGCCAGCCTGGTCCGCAGAGTGAGTTCCAGGATAGTCAGGATGACACAGAGAAACCCTACCTTGGGGGGAAAAAAAGCCGTGTGTGTGTGTGTGTGTGTGTGTGTGTGTGTGTGTGGTGTGTGTGTGTGACTGTGTCAGATTGGTGTATAGGCTATGGTCCACAAAGTCCACTGATGGCTGTCCCACCCTGGAGAGTCCTAGACTCTGGTAGTTGCTCAGTCCAGGAGGCTGGATGCCTCTGCAGTACCAATCAGGTGCTGAGGGCCTGGAAGATTCCCAGAGAGCCGCTAATCTTCAGTGTGTCTTGGAAGCACAAATGACCTTGGCTCTCATCTTGGTGAAGGAACGGGATAGAGTGGTCGCCGGGCAGAATGAGGGCAAACAGGGGGGAAAAACGTTATTGTTTTGTTACCTTTTATCTGAGCCAGAAGGCGGGGCCTGCTTTTAGGGTTAGTCTTCCTGTTCCAAACAGCCTTGCTAAGAAAAATCGCTTACTCGAGTGCTCAGCGTCTTGTATTGAATTGATTGTCCCGTGTCAACTTGACAACCCAAGATTAACCAGCATAGAAGGAAGGGGAGGGGAGAGAAGAGCTGAACTCACAGGGAGTGATTCACACTCAACACACCTTCTGTCCCCTCTGTGGATACAGGGACAGGATGTGTGACATCCTTCCACAGAAATCTGTAGGACAGGTCAGTCAGACACTGAGAATGCTTGATAAACCAGGGACGAGTGAAAAAGAGCCGCGTCGCCATGCTTGATGCCAGGTACTGCCGAGAATACACAGGACGTTGCCTTAAACGGGTAAGTGACAGACCGCAGCCTGCAGTTCTGAATGCATAATAGAATGATCGGAGGCAGCCGGGCTGCGGTGGTGGCGCACGCCTTTAATCCCAGTCCTTGGGAGGCAGAGGCAGGTGGATTTCTGAGTTCGAAGCCAGCCTGGTCTACAGAGTGAGTTCCAGGACAGCCAAGGCTATACAGAGAAACCCTGTCTCGAAAAAACAAACAAACAAAAGAATGATCGGAGGCCCGGAAGTCGGCTCTTCCGAAAGGGGGAGTCGGCGAGCCTTTGCCTTCCGGGCCTCCGGGAAGTCTCCCTTGAAACGCGAGCCGGCCTGTTTCTAAGCAGAAGTTCCTCCAAACCAGCGACTCTTGAGCTTTAGCATGCTTTATGCTGTGTGCTACCTTAGACCCAGTCGAGGAGGAGGAGACCCTTGGGAGTTGCTCTTACCCAGCTCTTACATGATTGTTTCTCCGTCTTCTGCAGCTCTCCTATCTGATCCTCCTGCTTCCCTGGCATGGCAGTACTGAATCCTTCTTCTCTGGGTCCCCTTGCCCAGGAAATCTAAAGTCCCACCTCTGTCTCCCTGCCCAGCCATTGGTTGCCAGCAGCTTTATTTATCAATTAGGGCAGGGACTCACCGTGTTTTACGGGCAGGAACCCAACTAGCATATTATAAGCAATAAACCCAATCCACAGCACTGCATCACTCGAGGACTCGTTCGGAAGGAACTAGGGTCTTGACCATTACTGCAGACATGCGTCTGACCTTGCAGCTGAGTAAGATCCTGGTTACCTTTCTCATTGATATAGCAGTGGCAACATAAGGGAGGGAAGGCTTTATTTTTCCACCCACAGTTTGAGCAAAGTCATTTTGGATGGATGTCACGGAGGCAGGAGAGGGCAACCGGCTTAATTGCACCCACCATCAAGAGGCAGAGAGAGCTTGGATTTCTCCTTGTTATTCAGTCCAAGACCCCAGCCCATAGGGTACACTGCCACACTCAGAACAGATCTTCCCTCCTTGGCTAAAGCTTTTAAGAAGCAACCTCGAAGATATGCATCAGTGGTGTGCTCCCGTGAGGATTCCTTTTAGAGTTGACGATGATTCGGCAGGGGAGGGCGTGGGGGGAAGGACGGGATGGGGTGGGGGAGGGCGTGGGGGAAGGAAGGGGTGGGGGAGGGCGTGGGGGAAGGAAGGGGTGGGGGAGGGGAGGGATGGGGGGAGGTGGGGGGAGGGGTTGGGGGAGGGGGTAGGGTAGAGGGTGGGGGTGGGATGGCTCAGAGGGTAAGGTCTTTGCCATGCAAGCATGAATCCCTGCGTGCAATTCACAGGTCCAAATAAACCAGGCACGGTCCTGCATGATTCGCGGCATGGCTCAGTGGGTTTTGAGTCTACTGGCGAGAGTCCGAGCAATGGGAAATAGAGGCAGAAATATCAGGAGTTCAAGGCCACCTCATCTTTGGATACATAGTGAGCTCAAAGCTAGAAGAGACTGTCTCCAAAACAACAACAACAACAACAACAACAACAACAAAAAACCCAACGATAATAAAGGACGGCATCCTTTAACTTAAGGACATCATCCGAGGACCTCTTACTACTATAGTCATGGCCAATGAAGGAAGAGTCGCCATTTGAGAATTTGAAAGAAATGTAGGCTCTTAGGATCTAGATCTGAACTTTCAAGCTTCCAAGTCATGCTAAGTACATGGGGTCTGGAGTTTAAATATCCAGCACCACCACCCCCAGCATGCACACAGAGAGGGAGGAGGGGGAGGGGACAGAGAAGGAGAGGAAGAAGGAGAGGGAAGGTGGAAGGGAGGGAGGGAAAGGGGAGGGAGAGAGAGGAAGAGGGAGAGGGGGAGAAAGAGGGAGAGGGAGGGGAAGAAAGGGTAGTTAAATGAACTATCCTTTTTTTGAAGGTACTGAGTATTGGCAAGGTAGAAGAGACTGTCTCTCCCCCCCCCCATCCCCATGGATGAAGGGACTTTGAAATGGTAGAGTTCCTCTAAAGGTTAAACCCAGAGTTACCAAAGAGTGGTGAGGATGGCCAACCACACAGAAACTCACTGGTGAGTATTCAGTCTGACATTTTTCATAATGAAAATGTAACAACAACAACAACAACAACAACAACAACAAATCCATTCACTGCCAAATAAAAACAAGCTATGTGACCTGCCATAGTGGTGAATATTATTCTGCAGTATCATGGAATCAGTGTCCCAATGTGCCAGCGAGGAGTCCAGTTGCAGAAAAAAATTACACGCTGCATGATCCTGCTTATGTGAAGTGTTCAAATGGGTTGTAAAGTAGATTAGAGGTTGTCAGGGTTCTGAGGAGAGGGCTGGACACGCTTACGAGGGATTGGGTATGGGACTTGTCTGGAGATAATGAAATGATTCTAAAATTAGATTATGGCTATTGTTACAGAACTCTAAATATGCTTAGAGTCATGGAATCCTTCAGGATGCGTAATTATATCCCAACAGAACTGATACAAGGAAGGAAGTCCTAGGCATCACGCTCAGACTTGAATCTTTATGTCCTTACAGTCATTCCGTTTCCTAGATTCTTCCCAGGGCCAGCCCTACCTCAAAGAACGTGGTTTTATATTTTTCATCTAAGCAAGAAAAGAACTTAAGAGCCCCAACTCCCCTACCTCAATCAGCATCTGTAAAGCAAGAAGATCCCTGACTGGGAACTCTGTGGTCCCATTTGAGAAACCCCCCAGTTGAAGCTGAGGGTATGAGGGATGGGGGAGGGGGCACCTGCGGCTTGCAGGGCTGGAGGCTAGCCCAGGCACAGGGAGCCCCCAGCAGCTCAGCTGTGAGGGGGAGGGGAGCGGGTTTAAATGGCCTCAGTTCCCTGGGGCCCGACTCAGGCAGCCTTAGAACAGAGTGAATGCTGGGTCGTTATGTGTGTGCTTTTCCTTGCGTGTGTGTGTGTGGGGGGTTGGGTGTGTGTGTGTGTGTGTGTGTGTGTGTTCGCGCACGCACGCGCGCGCGCACAGGTATGTGTGCATGTGTGTGTGGAGGCCAAAGGTCAAACTTGGGTGTCCGCTCCAGTCCTTCGGTAACTTGTTTGAAACAGGGCTTCCCACTTTTGACTGGAACTGGTCCATTTGGCTGGGCTAGACGTCCAGTGCGCTCCTCCAAGGAACAGCCTGTCTTTGCCCCACTAATGCTGGTGTCCTTAGCTCACACCCAGGTTCTAAGGCTTGCTAGATTGAACCATCGCCCCATCCCTGGATGCAGGATCTAGATGGAGAAATGTCCTGGTTCAGAAATTGAATAGAGGAGACTGGAACATGTAGAGAAAGGATGGCTGACTGCGCGGAAGAGATGATCAAAGAGGACCCTGACACCAGGCAGGGGATGCCCTCCGCGCGATACATCTACTTGATGGAGCCTGTGGTATGTGGGCGGTTTTCAAGGACCTTGGAGGAAATGGCTTGGTTACTGAGTCAAATATACAAGAGACTGTAGTGAACAGGGGGATGTCAGCCTGGAATCGAGGCTGTACAGCCAGGGGTTAAGGGAGGCCAGCAGAGGGAGGCTGAGTTGTCGCCATCTCCATGGGGACTTCCACCAGCTCCGCTGTCTCTGAAACAGAAGTCACCTGCTTTCTGATCGTGGGTTTTGCATCTCCTCCATCTGGTCTTTACGGGGAAATGTCTCTTTCGTTGCACATGCCTGAACCACTCTGTGTGTCCTCTCAAAGAGGCTGTGCTGCCCAGCCAGTCCCTGTAGCAGGCTACACAAAAGTTGTTTTCCTCCCGCCCCCTCGCCCCGCTCCCGCCCCGCCCTCCCCCCCCGCCCCTCAGTGCTGTTGGGAGCTCTCAATTGTCCTGAGACAGCTCTTAGCTTCTAGGCCACCCAGGCCTTCATAAGACAACAGAGCCTTTTCCTGCTTGTGGTTTAGAGGTCCCAGAGCAGTAAAACCAGAATCCCCAGGAGGCGGGGCTTTAGCGGGAGAGCTGGGAATGGCTGGCAACAGGTGTTTGCCTGGCTCACACGCATTACAGGCATCACTCATCGTGTTCCTATGCTCGCAGCAGCTGTCCGGGGCGTTGGCTCTTGAATCCCACACCACTGTCAGCCGCAGGCCAGAAGACTTTGGGCTTACATCCTTGGGCAGGGCCCTCTGCTGTCTTTATAGGCTCAGGGTTGACTGAGGCCCTGTTTGAAATTGGTACAGAACAGCAGAAAGTGGCGACGGAGGTGGAACGAACTGGAACCTTCTGGAACCTTCTCAAGAGCAATGCGTTTCCTCCTGGCATGCCTGCCCTGTGTTCCTTACAGTCTCCCAAGGCTGCTCCGTTCTAATGTGAAAACGACAACGAAAACAAACAAACTCCAAATAAACAGTGTTGAGCACTGAATAGTGAGCAAAGCACGCTTAAATATTTTTCGTTGTCTTTTGTTTCCTTTTTTTGTTTGTTTGTTTGTTTTGTTTTTCGAGACAGGGTTTTTCTGTGTAGTCCTGGCTGTCCTGGAGCTCACTCTGTACACCAGGCTGGCCTCGAACTCAGAAATCCACCTGCCTCTGCCTCCCAAGTGCTGGGATTAAAGGCGTGCGCCACCACGCCCGGCTACCCTTTTTGTTTTTATATATTTATTTTTTTTAATTTTTTAATTTTAATTTTAATTTTAATTTTAATTTTGGTTTTTCGAGACAGGGTTTCTCTGTGCAGCCCTGGCTGTCCTGGAACTCACTCTGTAGACCAGGCTAGCCTCGAACTCAGAAATCCGCCTGCCTCTGCCTCCCAAGTGCTGGGATTAAAGGCATGTGCCACCACACCAGGCTGTTGTTGTTTTTTAATCGATGAAGTCTGAAAAGGAACAATCTATTTGTGCTCTTAACTGTAATTCATTATAAGAAAGTTGTCATGAGCCGGGCGGTGGTGGCGTACACCTTTAATCCCAGCACTTGGGAGGCAGAGGCAAGTGGATCTCTCTGAGTTCGAGGCCAGCCTGGTCTACAAAGTGAGTTCCAGGACAGCCAGAGCTACACAGAGAAACCCTGTCTCGAAAAACCAAAAACCAAAACAAACAAACAAACAAAAAAACAAAAAACAAACAAACAAAAAACAAAACAAAAACAAAGAAAGTTGTCATGAGCCAGGTATGGTGGTGCACGCCCGTGAGCGGGCCGTGACAGAGACAAAGGCAAGAGAACCGGGAGTTCAAAGCCGCCCTCCCACTGGGTACTTAGGGCAGCCTCGGCTAGATGAGTCCTTGTCTCAACAATGAACAAAGAGAGGAAGGCATAAGGAGAAAGGGGTGGGGGGGGGAGGTTGGGAATGGGTAGGGATTCTGTTCTAAGTAGCCCTTCTCAAACTGGGCCAGGGTCTCACCCACGTTAGGCACAGTGTCCAGGGGACAGCTTTTGGCAGCCCACTCTGAAGCAGGGAATACTTTCAGACAGAGCCAGGATGTGAAGACCTGGACTGGGGACTGGGAGGTAAGGGTGGAGAAAGCTTGAGGCCCAGCTCTCTTGCTCTCTGCTGCCACCGGGAATGGTTGGAGGCCCTGGGTGATAGCATCCGGTTCAGGCAGCAGTGTGGAGAGTGTAACAGTTTTCAAAAGACATTGTTACAGCGCCTGGATTTGTACAGCCAGGCTGGTTAGAGAGGATGGCTTCTGGGCTCCGCCAGTAATGTCTTGCCTCACAAGCGTGAGGCCCTCAGTTTAACAGGCCAAAGTGACTTAAAAAGGCTGGGTGTGGTGGGTGGTGCATGCTTGTAATCTCAGCACTAGGGAGGGGATCCCTGCGGCTTGCTGACCAGTTAGCCTAATCTACTTATGGTTCTAGCCCAGCAAGGGAATCTGTCAAGATATAAGGTGTCTGGGGAGTGTAGAAGGAGACCCGAGGTTTGACTTTTGGCTTCTATACACATGTAACCCCACACATACACAGACAGACAGACAGACAGACAGACAGAGCAGGGGTGGCACTTCTAATACTTAAACAAATTTGGAAACTGCTGACTCGGCCCACAGTCCTTGTCAAAAGGAATCTTTTTTTTCCAATTCTACTAATTATTTCTCCAGTATCTAAGAAGTCTTGTGATTGCCACAGGAATCTTCAGAACTGTAGTCGCTTTCTTCTTTGGTGTGAATCTCTGTGTTGGGTTATGGTATAAATCCTCCCTTCACAGACTTTCTTTTTTCTTTGCTTTTTTTTTTTTTTTTTTTAAGATTTATTTATTTATTCTATGTAAGTACACTGTAGCTGTCTTCAGACAAACCAGAAGAGGGCATCAGATCTCATTACAGATGGGTGTGAGCCACCATGTGGTTGCTGGGATTTGAACTCAGGACCTTTGGAGGAGCAGTCGGTGCTCTTAACCGCTGAGCCATCTCTCCAGCTCCATCAGAGACTTTCAACCTGACCCTGTCACTGGGTCACTCTGAGACCATTTCCTATGTAGAACCGTTGCACACAGTTGTCTACTCAGTCATCTTTTGTTGCTATAGGTGATTAATCAGCTCTAGTCTCCCAGTGACAGCAGTGCAAATTCCTTGCTAACTGCCCCAATGTTCTGGGTTCCCAAATGAAACACACACACACACACACACACACACACACACGCGCGCGCAAGATTCTCATAAAATTTTGGGAACCCAACTAACACAAAACAAACTTTAACTAAAATCCACAACTTCTTTGGTGCTATAAATTTTCTCACTTCTTTGCTCATATAGGACAATATATTGCAATTTACAGAGACAGGGATATTAGTAATCTCAACCCCACTATAAGCTCTAATAAGGAGCTGGAGAGATGGCTCTGCGATTAAGAGCACTGACTGCTCTTCCAGAGGTCCTGAGTTCAATTCCCAGCAACCACAAGGTGGCTCACAACCATCTGTAATGGGATCCGAGGCACTCTTCTGGTGTGTCTGAAGACAGCTACAGTGTACTCATGTAGATAAAAATAAAGAAATCTTTTTTTAAAAAAATGGCTGTAAGAAACGTGTTAATTTCGTGAGAGCTGTTGAACAAGTCTACAACACACAACCAACCCATTAACAAACAAACCCGCTTCCAAGAGCCCTGAGGCATAGCTGGCTGTGTTCTCGGCAAAGCTGAGCAGGATCTAATTATAGGCAATAGATACAGAACTGACTTTGTCATCAATTAAGAGAGAGAAAGACTCTAGGAACCACCTACCTACCAGGACCTTCACAAAAAGCCAGGGTGTGTGTGTGTGTGTGTGTGTGTGTGTGCTTCTCTGTGCCAAAGGGACACAAGTGGTTAGACTTAGCCAGGGAAAATATAGTCCAAAATATATACCCTGGTGTCATCCTTTAAAGTGTGTAACTTGTTTGTTTATTTTGTGAGCACAGCTGTATGTGCTTTTGTGTGTGCATGACACACGGCTCAGTGGATCTCAAAGGACATGTTTTGGGTGTGGGTTTCCCCCACTCCATCATGGAGCTTCTGGGGAATGAATTCAACTCTTCAGGCATGGCGGGAGACACTTATTTTAAAAAAAAAGATTTATTTTATAATTTTATTTTACCTATGTATGTGAGTACACTGTCGCTGTCTTCAGACACACCAGAAGAGGGCATCGGATCCCATTAAAGATGATTGTGAGCTACCATGTGGTTGCTGGGATTTGAACTCAGGACCTCTGGAAGAGCAGTCAGTGTTCTTAACTGCTTAGCCATCTCTCCAGCCCCAGGAGATGCTCTTACCTGTTGTGCTTCCCTATCCCCCATATCATCTTTCCCCCCCCACCCCCCGCCCCCAGTAGCTTACTATGTTTATGGCTGTCTGGATCTTTTATTTATTAAATGTAAGTACACTGTTGCTGTCTTCAGACACCAGAAGAGAGAAGAGAATAAATCATTCTCAGACTCTCATTACAGATGGCTGTGAGCCACCATGTGGTTGCTGGGATTTGAACTCAGGACCTCTGGAAGAGCAGTCAGTGCTCTTAACCCCTGAGCCTTCTCTCCAGCCCCATGTCTGGATCTTTACTTCCCAATATCCTTGCTCCTCCCTTCTTCCCTTCTCCTTGACCATCCTCCACAACCAGGCTTGCAGTCCCCTTCCCTCAACCCTCAGCACACCAGATGCATCAGCAGTTCCCCCGCATCCTGTGGTTTTGTATCTGGGCAGTGGTAACATGGGGTGGGGGGTTGGGGGGACAGTCTAGATTCCTGGGTTTACAGCCTTCAGTAGAACTCAGCTACAGACCTAATCACACGCAGTAGAATGTGACTGCACATGAACCAAAGTGGGCAAGCGGCTGCCAACTGGGGAGAGCTGAAGATGAACAGACAATACAAAAAACCACCACAACAACAAAAAACAAACAAACAAAAGGCAGACACTCCAATCTTTCAGAGTATGTCAGAAATCAAAGGACAATCCCCAATGTCCTCTGTGGCTCTCTGCAGGTTTAACATCTTGATGTGGATATCATTCCTCAACGTAAAATCCATCCAAAAGTATGAGAGCTATGCATGCTTATATTTAGTGATTTTTGTTTAACCTTCCAAGTTTTATTTACAAAACATGTTCGCTGTTTTTATTCGTTTGTTGGTTGGGGGTGGGATTGTTTTAGTTGTTTAGCATTTATATTTATATAGGGGTAAACCTGGAATGCTTTCACTGACTGAATCTTAGTAATACATGTAGAAGCATCTTTTTTAAAAAAAAGAATCTCAAAAAAATGTATTAGGGGGCTGGAGAGATGGCTCAGCAGTTAAGAGCACTGAATGCTCTTCCAAAGGTCCTGAGTTCAAATCCCAGCAACCACATGGTGGCTCACACAATCATCCATAATGAGATTTGATGCCCTCTTCTGGGGTGTCTAAAGACAGCTACAGTGTACTTACATATAATAAATAAATAAATCTTTTTAAAAAAATGATTAGAAGAACCTAAGGGAACTGTATTAAGAAACTGAGACAATTGATTTTTAACCCTTTACAAAGCTTGCTAGATGTTTTCCATTTACTATTTTTTTTTTGTTTCATTTGAGTCATTATTAAAATTGTGTCCTGGTAAGACATAAAATGCATAAAATTGCATAGAGAAATTGTGTTTGTTATAGAAGACTGGGAATCTAAAAATAAATCATTCTCAGAATTTCTGCTTTAAACATTATTTTTTTTTAGGTTTAAAAATGTTTAAAGTCTTGGGAATAATAGGTCTACATGAAGTCTTTTGTGATGTATTAAGGGAAAAGACCTTTTGGATAGAGTTCTATGGTTTACGGTAGAAAGTAGAACATTATATTAACATGAGAAGTAAGAGAGTTATGCATAGTGGCTTTTTGTCTTGTTTTGTTTTGTTTTTTGTTTTTCGAGACAGGGTTTCTCTGTGTATCCCTGACTATCCTGGAACTCACTCTGTAGACCAGGCTGGCCTCAAACTCAGAAATCTGCCTGCCTCTGCCTCCCAAGTGCTGGAAGTAAAGGCGTGAGCCACCACGCCGGCCATACTTAGTGACTTTTAACCTTCCAAGTTTTCATCAATGTTTCATGTTTCTGACAGCGTGTGGGAGCTCAGTTAGGAACGCACATCTTACCAACTCTGCTGACATATACTGGGATCCAGAACTCAGGAAGCTGGGGCGGGAGAGTCAAGACCTCAAGTATAGCCTGGGATACGCCAAGACCTCGTCTCAAAATACAAAAATAAAAAAATGAAAAACAGAGGAAGGAAAGCCAGAGTAGGAAGCTTCTAATTAGCACGTTTTCCTGCTAATCCTCCACCAGCTTTGTGTAGGATTTTACCCAGGACACTTTCCAGTTGTGTGGATGGCAAGATACAATGGTTTTGATGATTGAGGTCAGAATCCTGTGAGTCTCTGGGCGGGCTTTGCCGCCACCCCCTGCCATGTGTTAATAATGTCTTTAAGAACAGATGCAAACTAAACAGGAAAAGTTGTGAGACTGATTTATTTCTCTCTATCTATGTATCATTTATGTATGCATGTATGTATGTGTGTATATGTATGTATATATATGAATGTATATGTATATATATGCATGCATGTATGTATCTATCTATCAATCCTATTTATTGATCCATCATCTATGTATCTTATCATCTATCATCTATGTATCCATCATCTATGTATCTAGGTATCTATCTATGTATCTATGCATATACATAAATACATAGATTTATAGATACATACTTACAGTATGTATCTATTTATCAATCCATCTATTTATCAATCCATCTATCATCTATGTATCTATCTCTTCTATCTATCCATCTACTATCTTATCATCTATCATCTATGTATCTATGTATCTATGCATGTATGTATGGTGATGTATCTATCAATCCATTTATTTATCAATCCATCTATCTATCATCTATCTACCTAAGTATCTATCATCTATCATGCATCTATGTATCTATTCTGTCTGTCTCTTGTCTGTCTGTCTGTCTATCCATCCATCCATCTATGTATGTATGTATGTATATATGTATGTATGTGTGTATCTATCTATCTATCTATCTATCTATCTATCTATCTATCTAGATATTTAGATATCTATCTAGATATCTATCTATCTTCTTCCTCTCTCTCAGGGCTGGGACCAAACTAAAGCCTCATCCAGCTTAAGCAAAGCATAGCAGTATCTAGTTAATCCACTCTAGCCCTGGCTGTCCTGGAACTCACTCTGTAGACCAGGCTGGCCTCGAACTCAGAAATCAGAGTGCTGGGATTACAGGCGTGCGCCACCACCACCCAGCTTAGTTAATCCACTCTTAACTCCTGCTCTAGATTCTCAAGTGAAACACACACACACACACACACACACACACACACACATTTTTAATATGGTCTAAGCAGCTCAAGGGCTGGGCCACTCCAAGCTTCCAGGTTGCTAACACCTCCTCTTTGATACTCCTGAGTTATTACGTACTAAAATCCATATTTCATCTTTGCTACGGGCGGGGCTCCTGGGGCCGCCCTTCCCAGGCTCTTACATGACTGTGCGCTCACACTTCTCCAGCTCTCAGACCTGATCTTTCTGGTCCCCTCCTCCACCGCCCCACATGGCGATTCTAAAAACGTTCTCCTTCTCATGGTTCCCTTAGAATCTACAGTCCCGCCAGGAGGTGGTGGCGCACGCCTGAAATCCCAGCACTTGGGAGGCAGAGGCAGAGGCAGGCGGATTTCTGAGTTCGAGGCCAGCCTGGTCTACAGAGTGAGTTCCAGGATAGCCAGGGCTACACAGAGAAACCCTGTCTCGAAAAACCAAAACCAAACCAAACCAAAACAAACCAAACCAAAACAAAACTACAATCCCACATCCATCTCTCTGTTCAGCCATTGGCTACGACAACTTTTATTTACCAATCAAAGCCAACTGGGAGCAGGGACCCTCAGCGTCTTACAGGCAGATATTTGGGTTCCCTGTAATTTGGGGGAACCAAATGAACACAAACGGCATTAGAACCAATCCACAACATCCGAGACATCTGAAATCCTCGACGATTGATTCAAACCGGAAATCTTCTTTGCAAGTTAGGTGAATCCTGCTCTTCTGTTTACCAGTCTGTGTGTGTGTGTGTGTGTGTGTGTGTGTGTGTGTGAGAGAGAGAGAGAGAGAGAGAGAGAGAGAGAGAGAGAGGTTCCATTAGTGGAGAGCCAGTCATTCCCAGGTGCCTTTGCGGGGATGGGGGTGGGAGTGGGGGTGGGGGGGGTGGGGGGCGTGGGAGGTGGGGCGGTAACACTCCTGCAGTCAACGCAACAGCATGGAGTCTGGGGATAAAACTTGGCACTGAGCCGGGCGGTGGTGGCGCAAGCCTTTAATCCCAGCACTTGGGAGGCAGAGGCAGGCGGATCTCTGAGTTCGAGGCCAGCCTGGTCTACAGAGTGAGCTCCAGGACAGCCAGGGCTACACAGAGAAACCCTGTCTCGAAAGACCAAAACAAACAAACAACTTGGCACTGACTTTTCCTGAAAGCGTGTGACATTTTATCGTACAGGGCTGGGGACCATGGACAGAGGGAATGCACTCTTTCTGCTTCTTTCTTTGTTCAACTGTGGAGTTTCCTGTCGGTATAAAGGGAGCTGCCTCCTTTCTCTGAACGGCTGCTTCTTGCCTGTGGCTCTGGGCTGTGATGGATTTTATCTGGTGTCCATTCCTGCACTTTTAGGCCATCTCTTTTCATTGTCAATTGTGACAAAAACGCCATGCGATAATTTTAAGCTTACATCCTTTACACTCGAGTGAACAATTCTGTTTTGTTTGTTTGGTTTCGTTTGCTTGTTTTGAGACAATTTCTTCGTGTAGCCCCGGCTGTCCTGGAACTTGCTCTGTAGACCAGGCTGGTCTTGAACTCACAAAGATCTGCCTGCTTCTGTCTCCTGAGCAATGGAATAAAAGTAATGAGTCACCGTGGTCCAGCATGAATAAATCCTTGGGACGGGATTCTCAGATGTGGGATCTCTAGGCCAAATGATACATACAAATAGATTTTTAGGGGGTGGGCAGTGGTGGCGCAGATTTTTTTGAGGTAGAGTCATGAAATCCTTCATGAAGATTGATGCATTTCCCTTTTGAAATCTCATCTGAAATGTCATTATTTTCTTATAAAAAAAAAATGAGAGGTGGATCTGTTAGTGCTTTGAACTGCCCCTACAGGCTCTCCCAAGGCAGCCTTCCATGAAGGCGCATGGTTCTGAGACGGCTCTCAGTCCCCGTTAGCTCCCAGTCATCTTGCACTGCTAGAGCCTGCACTATATACAAAGGAAAGAAATCGGTACGGCAAGCGCTGGGTGGGGGTGGGGCAGGGTTCCCTTTTCACACAGGACCCTGGACAAGGAAGACAGCCCAGGGCAGAGCCATCTCAGAGGAAAATGGATTCTCTTCTTCCTTTGGTTCCTCTGAAAGTCTTGAGAAGTGGAGCGGGAGTTTTGTTTTGTTTTGTTTTGTTTTGTTTTGTTGTTAAGATTTATTTATTTTAGGTATTTGAGTACACTGTCTCTGTCTCCAGACACACCAGAAGAGGGCATCGGATCCCATCACAGATGGTTGTGAGCCACCACGTGGATGCTGGGAATTGAACTCAGGACCTCTGGAAGAGCAGACAGTGGCTCTTAACCGCTGAGCCATCATCTCTCCAGCCCCCAGGGGTGTGGCCTTATTTATTCTTTTCTTAAGTTTGGCCGGGAACTCAGCCGCAGTGGTCAAACTTCTGGTAAATATTTGAGAAGGTTGCTGCGCCGTGTGTAGGAGGGGACAGCGCTCTGGCGGAGCAGAAAGGGCGTGTGGGGTTTGGACATCATGGCGGAAGGGGAGGAAGGACCCTGTTGAAGGGGCTCGCCGCTGCCTCTTGCTGATTCTCTCTCAGTGGCTCATCATACCCGCACTGACGCTGTCTCCACATTCTTCGCTCGCTGGGAAGCTTCCGTTTACCTTCTCCAGGTGGCACACGCCAAGGCGCTGGGTTCTCGCCAGTCCTCTTCCTACCAGTCCCTTTCACCGCGCTGAATCGCTAGTGCCAACTCGGACCAAGGTTACCCCATTCATGAGCTAGCTGTCCCTTTACCGGTTTTCCATCAGAAGACACAGAGGGTGTGTCACCCCTTGAATGCAGGAAAAGAAATGAGCTATTACATCATGTCTCTTGGGCTTAACAGAAAAAAATAAAATAAAATAAAACAGCCAGGAGAGATGCCCGACTGAGGCAGAAGCCTGGAAGTTTCCTGAAGCTATCGTAGATCAAAAGTAGGAAAGTATGTCACAGATCACATGGTCTCAGGTGGTAACTGACATGAGACGCCCCGTCCAGACAGAAGGATGAGCTAGCGGGCAGGGAAAACCATCCCAAGAGAGAGGAGCGGGATTCTTACCTTCCTCCTCAAAACGAGTCTGTTTGCCCTCCAGTCTGGGATGCTTATCAAGGGTTGTATAAGATAAATACAACTTTTCCCTTATTTGCAGTGTTTTTTTTTTTTTTTAAGAATTATTTATTTTTTTTTAGAGGTCAAGTAGGGTGGGAGCTGGGGACATCCACGTGGTGACAGGGGGATGGGGAGGAGGTATGGGATGTGGAACAGTCAGATGATGGATGGGGGGGGGACGCGGATAAAATATGGAGTGTAAAAAATGAATTAAATTTCAAAAAAAAGATTTTTTTATTTTTGAGACAAAGTTTCTCTGTATAGCCCTGGCTGTCCTGGAACTCACCCTGTAGACCAGGCTGACCTTGAACTCAGAAATCTGCCTCCCTCTGCATCCCAAGTGCTGGGATTAAAGGCAAGCGCCCACCACTGCCCGGCAAAGAATTGTTTATTTAATGTACACTGCTGCTGTCTTCAGACACACCAGAAGAGGGCATCGGATCCCATTACAGATGGTTGTGAGCCACCATGTGGTTGTTGAACTCGGGGATTTGAACTCTGGACCTCTTGGAAGAGCAACCAGTGCCCTTAACCGCTGAGCCATCTCTCCAGCCCCCTTATTTACATTCTTGAAGGGTCTCGCGGGTGAGGCGCTTGTTGTAAGGCGCCAAGGGAGACCTTGAGCTACAAAACTGACCAGGAAGTGAGAACAGCAACCAGCCACAGGGCACGCGGAGTTAAGTGGATCCTCCCACAAACAGTCTTGATGGGAAACCACAGTCTGACCCACATCTTGATTCCAGAGAGATCCCGGAATGATGCCAATGCTGGATTCCTGGACAGTGAGAATTATGAGCTAATGATGGTTAAGGATGTTTGACGCTGCTCTGTTTCGGGCAATACCCAGTGCTCGACAATAAATAAGTAGCTGGTGTGGTGGCCCAAGCCTGTCACTCCAGCGCTCAGGAAGCGAAGAGGAAAGGGTGCTGTGGATTACTCGGTGAGTTCAAGGGCATCCTGAAACCTGTGTCAGAACAGCAAAAGCTTGTGGTGCGGCTCACCAGGCAGGATGTTTACCCAGCATGCACCGGGGTGGGGGGGAGAAGCGGGGTTCAACTCCCCCCTACAACCAGCAAGGCTAAGGGAGCTCTTCCAATGGCCAAGTGTCTGCAGTACAAACGAGAAAACCTGAGTTCCCTGCACCGCACATAAAAATCTGGGAGTGGTAGTGGGTGGCTGAACCCCTTAGGACTGAGGAGGCAGAGGCAGGTTCACCCACGGAGCTTGGCGACCAGCAGTCGAATTAGTCAGCTGGTGAGCTCTGGGTTCGCTGCCTCTATTTTCACATTCATTTTTTTTTTTTAAGATTTATTTATTGCCGGGCGTGGTGGCACACGCCTGTAATCCCAGCACTTGGGAGGCAGAGGCAGGCAGATTTCTGAGTTTGAGGCCAGCCTGGTCTACAGAGTGAGTTCCAGGACAGCCAGGGCTACACAGAGAAACCCTGTCTCGAAACAAAACAAAACAAAACAAAACAAAACAAAACAAAACAAAACAACAACAACAAAAAAGATTCATTTATTTATTTATTGCATATATAAGTACACTGTTGCTGTTTTCAGACACACCAGAAGAGGGCATCGGATCCTATTACAGATGGTTACGAGCCACCGTGTGGTTGCTGGGGATTGAACTCAGGACCTCTGGAAGAGCAAGCAGTCAGTGCTCTTAACCACTGAGCCATCTCCCCAGCCCTTGCTGCCTCTAAACAACCAAACAAGACTAAGGTAGGTGGACTCCTGCTCGAGAGATGGCTCAGTGGTTAAGACCTGGCTCTTCCAAAGAACCCAGAAGCAACTCCCTGCACCCACACGGTGGCTCACAACTCTCTGTAATTCCAGTTAGTCTGAGGGGATTGGACACCCTGCCCTGGCCTCCTCCGGGTACCAGGTACACACAAGGTTCACAGACATACATACAGGCAAACATCCATCCATCCATAAATAACTAAAACAAAACAAAAACCAACAGCCCTCCTTCCAAAAAGAAATCCCATCCACATATAAATAAAAATAACTAGGAAGCAATAAAGCAAGACTCTCCGGTTTGTTTGTTTGAATTCCCTCTCGCTGCCATCTTTCCTTTCCTGAATTTGCTCTTAGCTCTCACCACCTCGCCTCATCCAATGATGCTTTTTTTTTTTGTTGGTTTTTGTTTTGTTTTTTTGGATTTGTTTTTTTGTTGTTGTTGTTTTGTTTTTTTTTTGTTTTTTTTTTGTTTGTTTGTTTTTTTTGAGACAGGGCTTCTCTGTATAGCCCTGGCTGCCCTGGAACTCACTCTGTAGACCGGGCTGGCCTCGAACTCAGAAATCCGCCTGCCTCTGCCTCCCAAGTGCTGGGATTACAGGCGTGCGCCACCACCGCCCGGCTCCAATGATGCTTTCTTTCCTCCGGCGTTCGTCTTTATCTAGCACTGAGAGAGAAAAGAAACTCGAAGAAGTGCAATTTTTAGACTCAGAATCGAGTTTGATTCCCAATCCGTCTCCGAAGCGGCTGGATAAAACTGGATGCGCTAGAAGTTGACTTGTTTGGATGTAGAAATACCACGTGCTGGATTAAGCCGGGTCAGAACTAACAATCTCTTGGGCAATGCCAGTAACTGCAAACTCCTGCGGGGAGTACCGCAGAGAAAGCTAATCTTTCACTATGAAATTTAGCTTCCAGCCTCCACAGCTCCACCTACTGGAAGGTGCCTGCCTGTCTTCTTCTGGTTCACGGGCTCCTCGATTTCACAGCCTTAGCGACCAAAGCAAAGGCGCAAGCTCTAAAGACGAGTCCTACGATGCCTTGCGCGGGCGCTGCCTTCTAGAACTCAGAGACTTTATCTGCAGTTCACAGTTGCAGGAGTTCTTTCTCTTAGCCGCCAGATCTCCACAGCGAACTTTGGGCATTAGCTCATCCTGAGGATGGAGGCTTGGCTTAGTTAGAATCTGAATGGAAGCATCACGTGCCCTAATCTTATATATAGAAAGGTCAAAGATGCCATTTAAAAGCCATTAGAACTGATAAATGAGTATACAAAGTAAGCAGGTATACAATCAAACCGGGCCACAGCGGTGGTTTTGCCGGTATTCCTATGTAATAATGATATGCAAAAAGGATCAAGAATGCAAATCGTTTACCATAAGCACAAGGAAACCAAGTGCCTAGGAATATATTTAACCAAAGAGCCGAGAGATTTCATGCATACATACACAGATGTACACACCTACAGACATTCACACAGACAGACACATATACATAAACACAGAGACACACACACATATATATGCAAATATGTATATGCATACACACATATACACATACACACATATACACATACATGTTTACATACATACACACATACACATAGACGCAAACACACAGACACACAAATACATGCACACGAATGGAAAGACATCTGTTTATAGAATGGAAGCATCAAGGATAGTAAACCATTCAGGGACTGGAGAGATGGCTCAGCGGTTAAGAGCACTGACTGCTCTTCCAGAGGTCCTGAGTTCAATTCCCAGCAACCACACGGTGGCTCCTAACCATCTGTAATGGGATCTGACGCCCTCTTCTGGTGTGTCTGAAGACAGCTACAGTGTACTCAACATACACAAAAAATAAACAAGTAAATCTCAAAAAAAAAAAAAAAAGTTCAGCAAGTTGCAGACTGGGTGAGATAAATTTTCCACAGCACTAGGAATGACAGTTGTAATTTTTGTAAGAGCTAGTCAGATGGCTCACAACATAATGGACCGTGCTAGAGTTCCTTGTCTTGAGAGCGTGTTACAAAGTCACAGCAATCGCAACAGGGTAGTACCCCAATAAGAAAGACACAGACAGGAGGGACAGAGAAGACAAAGACACGCTCTCCTGCACAGTCAACTGAGGGGTTCTCTTTTGTTCTTTTTTGAGACAGGCTCTCATGTGGCTCAGAGTGATCTTGAACTCACTCTGTCGCTGGGGCTAGCCTTGAACAAGGGTTGTGTGCGTCACCCTACCGGAGTATCAGCTGATTTTTGGGAAAGATGCTAAGGGACACACACTGGAGGAAGGACAACTTTCTTTCTTTAGAATTATGAATATTCATTATGTTCTCTGGGTTTATAATTCAGTTCCCTGTGTTGCGTAAATGATTCTGATTTCTGTTCTCCTTTGATGAAGGGCGGTTCGCACCGCTCCTTCCTGCTTTTTAAATTACTTATTTATTTTTACAGACTTTATTGTGTATGTTTGGTTAGCATTTAATAATTATTTGCGCCGGGCATTGGTGGTACACGCCTGTAATCCCAGCACTCTGGGAGGCAGAGGCAGGTGGACTTCTGAGTTTGAGGCCAGCCTGGTCTACAGAGTGAGTTCCAGGACAGCCAGGGCTACACAGAGAAACCCTGTCTCAAAAAAACCAAATCCAAAAAACCAAAAAAAAAAAAAAAGTAATAATTATTTGCAGGGCTGGATAGATGGCTCAGCAGTTTATAGGACTGGCTGCTCTTCCAAAGGTCCTGAGTTCAAATTCCAGCAACCACATGGTGGCTGGTAACCATCTGTAATGGGATCTGACGATCTCTGCTGGGTGTCTGAAGACAGCCACAGTGTACTCGTATACATGAAATCAATAAATCTTTAAAAAAATAATTATTCATATTAACGAGTTTCACTATGGCAATATATAGAGGGTGAATTTATATATATGGTGAATATATATGGCAAATATATATGGCGAATATATATATATAGCAAATATATGGTGAATATATGTATGGTATATATGTATATATATGTATATATATGTATAAATGTGTATATATGTATATATGTGTGTATGTATGTGTGTATATATATATACATATATATGTATATATATAAATGTGTTTTGATCATCGTCATCCATTACTGACTCCCTCTCCCTCCTGCCAACCATCTTCCTGTCCCTAACTGGTCTCCCCTCTGCTCTCATGTCTTCTCTCTTCCCCCTTTTTATGACTCCATGAGTGTCACTGTTTCCAGGACATGTGTCAGGACCACCTCTCCCTCCCAGCAACACTACCCGCCTCCAGAGCCTCCGCGAGGGGCACCTTGGGACTCTCTCCCCAGTAGTAGGTTTTCCTATAGTGTCTCTCTTACTGGCTAGCCACGCTGTCTTCCTCTGCACCCCTCCTCCTCTGGCTGGACCCTTCCCTCCCCACAAATACCCCCCTCCTCTGTCTCGTCATATAGGTATGTGGAGGTAAACCTAGATTCTGCATACAAAAATGAGAGGGTGATTTCCTCTTTTTATACTCACATTACCTTCTCTGGTACCCCTGCCCTCTCCTTTTAGACTTCTTTCTCCCCTCGTAGAACCACCTCTACTTGCTCAGGGTGTGTGTGCTTGAATCATAGAGCATATGAGAGAAAATACTCTTTACTGTATTCAACATGATGTTGTCCAGCCCCGTCCCTCTGTCCCTCTCTCGCGACCGGCAGGATTTCATTGTTCCTTACTTCCCTGGTGGGCGAGTGTCACGATTTCTTCCATTCGCGCAATGGAGCTCTACTCTAGCATGTGCGGGGTTCTAGGTTCAATAACTAGTCACACACCACACACACACACACACACACACACACACACACACGCAAACACACAGAAAGGAGGAGGAGGAGGAGGACGATGATGACGAGGAGGAGGAGAAAAAAATGGATTCTTGACCATCACTGGTGAAAACGTAAATTAGTACAGACATTATGCATAACAGACGTGCGTTCCTCGAAAGATTAAAAACAAAAATATTACGGACCGGGAATCCCTTCAGCGCATCCAAGCACAGAAAGACCTTCGGATGTGAGATCAAATACAGTTCTCATAGGAACTGGAAGTGGGAGGAAAGGTGGAGGGACCCGGAGCTAAGCCGAAGGACCGGTCAGAGGAGTCCGCTCTACAACGCTGCATTCCCATAACCCAGCACTAGGGGGCAGGACAACCCCGAGTCCAGAGCCAGTCTGAGCCAATTGGGGAGATCCGTTCATTTTTTTGTTTGTTTCTTTGTCTGCCTGTCTGTCCGTCCGTCTGTCTGCCTGCTTACCGGTCTGTCTATCTGTCTATCTATCTATCTATCTATCTATCTATCTATCTATCTATCTATGTATGTATCTATTCACATTACATCCCACATCCCCATAGCAGCCCCTGCCCCCTCCTCTCCTCCCATTCTCACCCTCAGATCTCTCTTCCCATGACCCTCCCCCCGCCCTTGGAGAAGAGGAAGCTCCCCTCCCCCTGGGGAGCACCCTCACAGCAAGTCGCAGCAGGACTAGGGGGCAAGACAACCCCGAGTTGACAGAGAAACCCTGTCTCGAAAAAAACCAAATCCAAAAAACAAACAAACAAAAAATTTACATAAAACCACAATTTTACATAAAAACTCATGTACCGAGTAGCACTTGCTACGACTGTTAATGGGTACTTTATTTCCTATCTGCTACAGTTCATTTAAAAAAGGAAACACTGATGGGGGAGTTGCAAAAATAAAAATAAAATAAAAAAGTTCTGGCTGCCACTCTGTAGATCAGGCTGGCCTCGAACTCAGAAATCCGCCTGCCCCTGCCTCCCAAGTGCTGGGATTAAAGGCCTGTACACTATAGCTGTCTTCCTTCAGACACCCCAGAAGAGTGCATCAGATCTCGTTACAGATGGTTGTGAGCCACCATGTGGCTGCTGGGAATTGAACTCAGGACCTCTGGAAGAGCTGAGCCATCTCTCCAGCCTTTGTTTTGTCTTTTGAGAGACGGGGTTTCTCTGTGTATCCCGACTAACCCGGAATAAGATCAGGCTGGCCTCAAACTCACAGAAATCCACCTGCCTCTGCCTCCCGAGTGCTGGGATTAAAGGTGTGTGCCACACCCACTCCTGGCTAGAAAACAATAATTTAGGAAAACGAAATTCAATGTGATTAGATTGTCCTCATAATTGTATGCACCTTCACTGGCCTCTTATTGTTATTTTTAAATCAGTTTCCTGGTCACTCAGAAAGTAAAGTATCTTCCACCAGCTCAGGTGTCCCTGCATGCATAATGAATGCCTTTCTGCATCT
Organism: Apodemus agrarius; assembly: GCA_964023405.1. NCBI lineage: Eukaryota > Metazoa > Chordata > Mammalia > Rodentia > Muridae > Apodemus > Apodemus agrarius. Next base: position 17,338,621 of record OZ030025.1, on the reverse strand, counting down.
TTTGTTGTTTAAGATGCCATGCTGGGTGGGGGACAGGGGCTCCCCAGAAGGTTTCTCCTTCCACCCTGTGGATCTCCGGGACTAAACTCAGGTTGTCAGGCTTGGCCACAAGCCCCTTCACCTGCTGATCCTTCTCACTGGCCCTTCTTTTCTTTTTTAAACCGTATTCTTCTTTATACTAATATACATATTAGATGCAAGTTTTAAATATTTATGTAATCAGGTCCCCAAGGGATCTCCACAATCAGTTCTTTCCCTTTTGGGTTTGTGTTTTTTCCAGAGTCTTATTTAAGAATTCTCCCCTCATCTCAAGGTCATTACGGGCATTCTGGGTTTGTTTGTGTTTGTTTGTGGATTTGTTTGTTTTGCTTGCTTGTTTTGGTTTTCTTTTGTATTTTGTTTTTGTTTTTTCCTCTAAAACCTTGTTTTTGCTTGAGTCCCAGGTTGGCCTAGAAATCTGGCTGTCCCTGCCTTCAATCTCTGGATACTGGGCTACAGTGCAATTATAGGATGTGTCTCCAAACCTAGCTTTTCTTTTTCTTTTTCTTTTCTTTTCTTTCTTTTTTTTTTTCCAAGACAGAGTTTCTCTGTTCAGCCCTGGCTGTCCTGGAACTCACTGTGTAGACCAGGCTGGCCTCGAACTCAGAACTCCGCCTGCCTCTGCCTCCCAAGTGCTGGGATTAAAGGCATGTGCCACCACCTCCTGCCCAGCTAACCCCTGTCCCTTCTTTAAAAAAAATAAAAAGTAACAGTCTAGACAGAAAGCCATCAAAGAGAACTTGTAAACATTGTGATAATGTAAGAACCGAAAGAAAAAACAGGGTACTTCTGCACCCCATGCCTCGGAAACCGGCACCCCAAAACACTCACGAGAGACAGACCTGATGCAATTTTGCAAGAGGATTTTAATTTCCAGAGCTCTGGGGGGTTACAGCTTCCCCGGCAGGGTAAAGAAGTAAGTCCCGCGAGGACTGCCTTGCCTTGCCTTTTATAGACTTATAACAGAACCCGCCTACCACAAGCTTCTAAGCCAATCAGTTCAAACCATCCGAACTCGCGCTCTCTGACGACCTACCAGCCTCTCACAGAGGCTGGAAGAACTAGTTAAGTCATTTCCGCCTACATGGCCTCCACGCAGTGTCGTGCCCACCCTCCCCCACTGGAGTTGGAGATCCAGGTGCCTCCCACGTGCCCAGGCACAGGGGATTCCTAGCTTATAACCTTATCCTTTCAATAACAACACTGAAGTGCAGTCTCCACCATTGATGGCTTCTGACAGGGGTGCAGGTCGGGAAGTACTCAGTTTTCTTTAAGGGACAGGCCACTGGGGAGTTTGACCATGCTCCAGATAGTGTATGGGGAATATGAATTGGACTTACCTTTTCTTCTTTTTTTTGGGGGGGGGGGTTGTTACAAGGGATGGGGGACAGACCTGGGAAAACTGGGAAATGAGCGTGATCCAAGTGTAGGATGTGAAATTCCTAAACAGTCGGTGAAAATATTACATTGGAAAAAGAAAAAGATTGTTGTGACAGGAGAAGGTACAGCTGGAAATAATAATAAACAAATTAAATCATCCTGCACAAAAATAAAAATGTTATTAATGTAGAAATGTTTTTATAAACTCTTTATCTAAAAACCAAAATATCATCCTATCTTCCAAAACTATAGAGTCTCTTGGGAGGGGGATGAATCTGGAACTTGCTTTAAAATTCATTAGTGAACTAATCTTTGGGTTTGTTGTTATATTTAATCTTCAGTGTTGTATAGGAGAGGGGCTAAGATTTTTTTACACTTCAAAAACATCCTTTGAATGATTTATCTTTCTTTTTTTTTTTTAATTTGGTTTGTTTGAAACAGGGTTTCTCTGTATAGCCCTGACTGTCCTGGAACTCACTTTGTAGACCAGGCTGGCCTCGAACTCAGAAATCCACCTGCCTCTGCCTCTGCCTCCCAAGTACTGGGATTACAGGTGTGTGCCACCACTGCCCAGCTTGAATGATTTATCTTTTGTAGACTAGAGATTTCAAAACCTACTTTAATAAGAGTTCTCAAACTGTTTCATACCCCACCCCACCCCACCCCCTTCTAGCCCACCGTCTAAACCTAGGGGAGAAAAGATGGCAAATAGGACAAGGGGATGTGGACCTGTTTAGAAACAGTTCTTTGGGGGCAATTCCAGTTTCCATTTGTCAGGATACCAACAGTCCAGTTCAAAAATGTCACCAAACTTGAATCAGCAGTGGTGGCACGATCCAGCAGAAACCCCCAGGCCTCCACTGAGTAGGCAGCGGGAGTAACCAGAACCAGCCAGGGTTACCAGGAGACGTTCTCTGCCGCCTCTTAATAAAGTAGCTAAGAGAGACCAAAGAAGTGGCCCAAGGCTAGCTGTGCTGTAAGACCCGAAAGAAAAATGGGGATGCCCCCAGCACCCCACGCCTCAGAAGGTGAAACCCCAAAACACTCTCGAGAAACGGTCTTGATGCAACAGCAAGAGGATTTTTATTCCAGAGGCTCTGGGGATCACAGCCATACACCACGCAGGGTAGAAGACTGTGCAGAATTGGGACAGCTTTTTTTTTTTTTTTTTTTGGTTTTTTCGAGACAGGGTTTCTCTGTGTAGTTCGGGCTGTCCTGGAACTCACTTTGTAGACCAGGCTGGCCTTGAACTCAGAAATCCGCCTGTCTCTGCCTCCCAAGTGCTGGGATTAAAGGCGTGCGCCACCACCTCCCGGCTTGGGACAGCTTTTATAGGCTTACAACAGAACCCGCCTAACACAAACCAATCATCCCTTAGCATCGAGAGCCCGCGCAGTGCGAGCCAATGGATTTGTACCACCCCATAGCATCTAAGCCAATCCGTTTAAATTATCCAAGCCCACGCTCTGAGAACCAATCAGTTTCCTATAGAAGCTAGGTAGAAATTAGTTAGCTCATTTCCGCTTCCATGGCCGCCACATACACATTTCCTGTTACAGGGCCAGGATTACGTATTCAAAGGCCCCCCAACTAGTAGTAGGTGCTTGGGGACCTGAGCACCCGCCAGGCACGAGCTAAAAATAAGAAATAATTTAAATTATGGGACAGAGACTTGTCTGGTGCCGGTCCAAACACAATAAGATATAATAAAAGGAAGAATAGTTGGGTTATAAACAAATAACAATATCTATCTATCTGTCTGTCTGTCTGTCTATCTATCTAAAGATCTGAGGCTAGCCTGGAACTTGCTACATAGACCAGGCTGGCCTTGACCTCACAGTGATCTTCTTACCTCTGCGTTTGGGGTACTGGGACGAACCACACCCCACCACAAGTTAGATTTATATGATATACTTCATACACAGAGCACGGCCAATTAAAATCACTCAGAAAACAAAAGTGCAAGAGCAGAAAGACTTTCTGAGGAAATACACATAAGAGGAAAGTCGGTCAAGACTGGAGGCCTAGCTCAGCTTACGTAGTATGCGCAAGGTCCCGAGTTCACTATCCTGCATCAAGAGACAAGAATGGGGTAGAACATGTCGCACAGATGGGATCCTGTAAGCAGACACGGAGGCTGGGATACAGAGATGAGTGGGGAATGCTGAACAGTAAGTAGAGGGTTAAATACCGGGCAGGTGAGGAAGTAAGTATGGCAGAGGAAATAAGCTCTATTCAAATCAAGAAGGGCCTTGGGCTGGAGAGATGGCTCAGTGGTTAAGGGCACTGACTGCTCTTCCAGAGGTCCTGAGTTCAATTCCCAGCAACCACATGGTGGCTCACAACCATCTGTAATGGGATCAGATGCCCTCTTCTGGTGTGTCTGAAGACAGCTACAGTGTACTCAAATATATAAGATAAATCAGAAGAAGAAGAAGAAGAAGAAGAAGAAGAAGAAGAAGAAGAAGAGTTTAGGATCTGTGTGAGGGTAGTGCAAACTTGGGTGCTTTCATTTGATCCTATATGTGGAGTTTCATTATTATTATTTTTTCTTAAAGCATGTTTTGGTAGCCAGGTGGTGGTGGCACATGCCTTTAATCCCAGCACTTGGGAGGCATAGGCATGCAGATTTCTGAGTTTGGAGTGAGTTCCAGGACAGCCAGGGCTACACAGAGAAACCCTGTCTTGGGGAAAAAACAAACAAACATGTTTCATACATTTGACCATATTTATCCATCTTCCAACTCCTCCAAGTTCCTCTCTACCTCCCTATCCATCCAACTTCATTCTCCCTGTCTCAAAAACAAAACACAAAACAAAATGCCAGTTACAACAAACAAAATCCCAATAAGATGACGATGATGACAACGACGAGAACAACAACAAATCCCAAAGCAAAAAAAGCACACAAAGAAAGAGTCCATTTTGCGTTGGTCAACTACTCTTGGGTATGGGGCTCACCCTGGAGCATGGCTGATATCCCCAGTGACTCCACTGGAGAAAACCGATCTTACCTTTCCCAGCAAGTGCTTTTGGGTAAGGTATGGGACTGCTTCTTCTCCCTCTGCTGGGATTTTGTCTGGGTTTAAATCTGAGACAGTCTTGCATGTGTTGCCACAGTTACTGGGTTCGTAAGTCTATCAGTCCTGTTGTGTCTGGAAGCCACTGTCACTCCGTGGTGTCTTTCATTCCCTCTGCCTCCTCTTCCACACAGCTCCCTGAGCCTGAGAGGAAAGGTTTGATGAAGACATCCGGGCTAAAACGGAGTGTTCCTGGAAGGGTCCAGGATTCCCAAAGAATGATACCTGGAACTCAAATAGGATGTAAATGCAGAGAGTGTCTTATTCTGCAGAAGTCCAGTACACTGGGGTCTCCCCACTACCAAGAAGGACACCCAAGTATCCAAGTGCACATTAGGGGATTCTAGGAGTAGGCGACTTTTATCCTACTCTATCTCTGAGGACATTCCATGACTGGGGTGTGAGGGCTGGAAACTGTTGCTGGGGAAGCCTGGAAACTAATGCTGAGGAAGTCTAGAAACTGCTGCTGACCCATCGTCCTTGCTTCGGCTGGGTGGCAGGGCAGCTTCTAAGGCCTGGACTTGCCCAGTTCTTGGAAACAGAGATTTCGGTCTGAGCTGCTGATTTGAAGCTTGTCACAGAGGAGTCAGCCTGTCTCATCCCGGAGTCTCTCACTGTCTGCGAGTTCTCTGGTCGTGGGCCTCTGGGTCAGTTCCCATTCCCTGTGAGAAGCTTCCTTGACTGTGAGGGCTGAGCAGTGCTCCATCTGGGTCCCAGCCTAGCGTGGTGGCTGTGAGTCCCTGGTAGAAAGTGGCTGTGTGTCACAGAGGAGTGGAGTCAGCTAGGCTTAAAGGAAAGGCTGGGGGCTGGAGAGATGGCTCAGTGGGTAAGAGTACCGACTGCTCTTCCTAAGGTCCTGAGTTCAATTCCCAGCACCCACATGGTGGCTCACAACCATCTGTAAAGAGATCTGACACCCTCTTCTGGTGTCAGAAGACAACTACAGTGTACTTACTTACATATAATAAATAAATAAATCTTAAAAAAAAAAAAAAGGAAAGACTGGGAGGGGCAGTGGGGGAGCGGGAAGAATTACGTATTTGGAGTTTTTTGTTTGTTTGTTTTCCGAGACAGGGTTTCTCTGTGTAGCCCTGGCTGTCCTGGAACTCACTCTGTAGCCCAGGCTGGCCTCGAACTTAGAAATCCGCCTGCCTCTGCCTCCCAAGTGCTGGGATTACAGGTGTGCGCCACCATACCCGACTGTATTTGGAGTTTCTTAAAGCTCTTAGCTGTGAGCAGAGTCTCCACTCTAACCCTAAACATATGTTCTGTGCCTTTTCCTGGAGGGATACCTGAGGTCCCCTTATTTTCTTTCCTTTTTTTTTAAAGATGTATTTACTTATTATATATATAAGTACGCTGCAGCTGTATTCAGACAAATGAGAAGGGGTCATCAGATCTCATTTTAGATGGTTGTGAGCCACCATGTGGCTGCTGGGGTTAGAACTCAGGACCTCTGGAAGAGCAGTCTGTGCTCTTAACCGCTGAGCCATCTCTCCAGCCCTCTTCCCCCTCCCACCCCCATGGAGTTGCTTTGATCAATTATTGTCTGAAGTTTGATCCCACCCTGAGGGTTTCTATCTTCTTGTTTCCTTAGAGGGCAGCAAAAATGTTGCTGGTTGGAGCTGCCTCTTTGAAGTCAGAATGCACACTGTCTTGAACAGTGCTACTACAGTCTTTCCGTTTTTGATGAAGTTATCAGGGATTTGGAAGATTGTCATGGTTGGTCTAATGGTCACCTGGTAAGCAAAAAAAAGGGGAGGGGTGAGACTGGGTACCAGGCAGGAGTGAACCAAGAAAGGTTGGGGTGGGGGATGGGTGGCAGCGGAATGGCAGGGCTGTCCCTCCTGCTTCTCATTCACTGCCCGTGCCCTCCCCTTGTGCGGGTGGGCGTTTATTCTTCTCCTTCTCCAGTTTCCTCCTAGGGAGTCTGATGGAACGAGTGGCCGTACAAACCAACCAACCTAGCCCTGTAGGAAGAAGTAGCTGGTCCGTCGTGATTATGATTAAGCTGTAGACTGTGGTCCAGAAAACACCCACTCAAGACAGGAAGCAGTCAGAGTCCCTAGAGCATAGTGGCATTCAGTGTCTTGTGACAGTGACTAACTGAATACATAGCAGATGCTAGGCAAACATTATGGGATGTCGTTGTTCAGAGCCAGCTCCTGCTGCAGGCTCCAAGAGTCCAAAGTCAGAGTGGAGAGCTGGGCAGTGGTGGCACATGCCTTTAATCCCAGCACTTGGGAGGCAGAGGCAGGCAGATTTCTGAGTTTGAGGTTAGCCTGGTCTACAGAGTGAGTTCCAGGACAGCCAGGGCTATACAGAGAAATCCTGTCTTGGAAAAAGAAAAAAGAAAAAACAAACAAACAAAGAAAATTCAGAGTGGAAATTAAATGTCTCCTATCCACCTGGCACCTGATAGTTTTTCTCCCAAAAACCCAGAGTCCAGGCTGAGCGAGCTGAACTAGGAGCTGAGTTGGCTTTTGCTTCAATTGTTACAGAAAAGAGATGCGCGGTTGGGGTGTGGTGTAGTGGGACAGCGCTTGCCTAGCATGTTCGAGGTCTCATGTTTGTTCCCCAGAGCTGTGAAGGTCTGCTTTGTTTTATTTTTCATAGTCTCTGTACCGTTCTTGCCATAATACCTTGTTTCACTCATGACCAGCGGGAGCCCTCGTCCTTTTTTGTAAAATGGAGGCTGCTTCATTTGCAAGGATCTCTAACAAAGGCCATTAGAACTGTAACTGATTCTGTAGTAAGTTTTCCTTTGGACAAATGTATGACCTATGTTCTATTTTCACTACCACTCTGAGACAGTCTTACTACTTGTATGTTATAAGGGTTCAGGATGGTTAATGGGTGCTCTAGTTCCATTCTCATGATAAATTAACACATAACTCCCCCCCCCTTTGAAATTACATATGGCATAGCTTAACATAAAACAGACATCTGCATTCTTTTTTTAAAAAAATTATTTATTTATTTATTTATTTATTTATTTAATTTATTTATTTTTGTTTTTTCAAGACAGGTTTTCTCTGTGTAGCCCTGGCTGTCCTGGAACTCACTCTGTAGACCAGGCTGGCCTCGAACTCAGAAATCTGCCTCCCAAGTGCTGGGAACAAAGGGGTGTGCCACCACTGCCCGGCATGATGAATAAATGTACCCCAATACCACGTGGTAGTTGGTCGAACCCAGGGCTGTCCATATGCAAGACAAGTGCCCTCCCGCTGAGCTACACCCCAACAATGCATACTGTTTTTACTGTTGTTATAATCTCACATCTGTTACAATTTTCATTTAATGAATTTTTAAAAAACCAACACTGTAGAGAGGTGAGGAAACAGCAGGCTTGAGCATCTCCTTATGGAATGGTAACCCTAAACAGCAGTTGTGGATCTTCTATGCTTCCCAGTCAGGTCCTGGTAGGTTAACTCTGGCCTTTGACACCTGGAAGATCAGGGATGACAACAGATAGCAAGGCAAAGAAATAGGCAACTTCTTTATTTTTTATTTATTTATTTTTTCCGAGACAGGGTTTCTCTGTATAGCCCTGGTAGTCCTGGAACTCACTCTGTAGACCAGGCTGGCCTCAAACTCAGAAATCCGCCTGCCTCTGCCTCCCAGAGTGCTGGGATTACAGGTGTGTGCCACCACCGCCCGGCTATGCAAAAATCTTTAAAGCACAGCCTAGGCTGGTCTCGAACTTGTAATCTCGTTTCACCTTCTTTTTTTTTTTTTTTTTTTTTTTGGTTTTTTGGTTTTTTTTGAGACAGGGTTTCTCTGTGTAGTCCTGGCTGTCCTGGAACTCACTCTGTAGACGAGGCTGGCCTCGACCTCAGAAATCTGCCTGCCTCTGCCTCCCAAGTGCTGGGATTACAGGTGTGCGCCACCACTGCCTGGCCTCGCTTCACTTTCTTGATTCTAGTGTTCACACGCCGCAGTTAGGAGAGGGGCGTCGGGCATGAGCTCAGGGCCACGGCTCTGGAACTGGACCGTCCATCCTCCCGCCTTCCTGATCCTCTGTGGTGAAAGACTCTGACGAACCTTAGCTTACTGGAGGCCTCTCCCACCCCCGAGGGAACAACATGGAGCCGGGGATCGGATCGGTGCAAAAGCAAGAGGCATTTATTATTCCAGCATGTTGGGGTCGTTCTGTACCTGAAGGAGAGGCAGCCATCCTGGGCGGCACGTTCAGTGAGTTTTTATAGTTTCCAGGGGTGGAATAGAGCATCAGCACCTAGGCACAATATGATTGGTGAAACAGTGCGTCCTTTAAACTGATTGGCCTTTAGGGAATGGGGTAGTAGGAGCTTAATCAGTCTCTCACTTCCGGCCTACGTGCTCTCTGACCTGTCTCTTCCAGAAGGGGAGGGGTGCCTACGTGCTCCGGAGTCTGGTGGGATTTTCCAACGGCTCTGAGCTGACCTCTTCAATGTTGCTTTGACAGAAATTTGCCTTATCTAATCTACTGATCTAGTCTCACATTACTCTAGAACACAGAGAACACCACCACCACCAATTATCAACTGGCCGATTATCTGGGTGCCCCGTGTTCTACCCAGTTAACACATAAGACTAACTAACCATTAAAGAGAATAATCTCAATAGTCTCAGTCTGAGTTGGAAGTTTATGATCTCTACACGGATCCATGCTGGCCCAGTGGTGGTTAGCAGGCTTTGCAGACCAATACTAGCAATCTCAAGCTCACTCAGAGGAGTTTCGTTGCTTGCTTACAGTTAATAAGTATGTATTTATCCTTCCTTCTGTCTAACTCTGAGCCAACCACTTTGCCCAGACTCAGTCAGAGACACAGAGTTAGCCATACATACAGGACAAAAGGGAGACAGAGCAAGGGGAGGTAGAGATACTCTTTCACACGTCCGAGAGGGCGAGAAAGGCCAAATAGACAAGGAGCCCTGGCTTCTAAGGGACAAAGCCCCAGTCTGGTGTAGAAGGTGTGTTGCTTTAAAGGGTTCCTCGGATCCCAATACAGCCTGTCCCAGCACCGGCGCCTTGCACCCGATTATGACAGCAGCTGCCGTTGTCAGGTTACTTGAAACAGCTTTGGAAGCTGTGACTTAGGGTTAAGAGAGGTCAGTGGAACGGGAGACCAGCAGGCTGTCAAGGCTGGCTATCACCTTGTACCAGGAGTGGTTTAGGGGACTTCCTGGAGAAATGGCTCAGCTGTTAGGAGTCCTCGGTGCTCTTGTGGAGGACCTCGGTCCCAGTATCCACACCAGACAGCTCACAACTGCCAACTCCAACTTCAGGAGGCTCTGATGCCTTCTTCTGACTTCTCTGGCTGGGCACCTGTGCTCCTGTGTTACACATATACACAAGAAAGCAAACACATGAGCTGGGCATGGTGGCACATGCCTGTAATCCTAGCACTTGGGAGGCAGAGGCGGACAGATTTCTGAGTTCGAGGCCAGCCTGGTCTACAGAGTGAGTTCCAGGACAGCCAGGACTGCACAGAGAAAGCCTGTCTCGAAAAAACAAAACAAAACAAAACAAAACAAAACAAAACAAAAACAAAGAAAGTGAACACATATACACATAAAAATAAAAAAGAATTAATTATGCATATGCATTTGTGTCTGTGGTGAGTACATGAACACCCGTATGGGTGTCCTTGGAAACTGAGGTGTGAAATCCCCTGGAGCTCGAGTTTAGTGTCTGGGAGCTGCCCTGTGTGGATGCTGTGATCCCAAACTAGGTCCTCTGCGAGAGCTCTAACTAAACACTGAAGGAGACACTTTAAGGGTTCTTTGGAGAGTCGGTTGTGTCAGATGGTGTTTTGCCGGGACAAACACATGAAGGAGTATTTTCCTGAAGTGGACACAGGAAAGACTAAGGCAGAAAGCAGACCCAGGAGAGAGGATGTTCTGCTAAAGCAAACGTGTGACGGAACACGTGATGGAGGGTTCTTTGTTAACCACATACGCATTGGTCCGCCTTACACAGAGTAGTAGAGCTGCATTTGTGGGGACTCCGAGGACTCGGGGTGATTGGATGCATGTCCTGAGGCAAGGCACGTGGAGGACACGTGATGTCTGGAGTGAGGGAGAGAGCAGTGCTCAGCTTCCTGGTACAGCTCGCCGGGTAATGCTTGTGGGTCTTGAATCTTTGCGGATCTTCGCTCTGCTGAGAGAGACACCACAGAGGACTTCTCCTGGTGTTCCTTCCGGTCCCTCCTGCTGATCTGAGTCAAGGCCTGGCTGTCTCTGCTAGGTAGTGCCACCAGTGCTGATAATGAAAGGATAAGGTTGCAAGCTAGGAATCCCCCGTGCCTGAGTCTAGGGTGACCCCAAAGGAACAGAGGTTCAGTCCACACTTTGTTGGCCTGGAAGTGTACACATATCCCACCAGCCTCCAGGGTCCGACCACGAACCTCTGGGAGTGTCCCTGGCGCCTTTTCCCATCTTGCCCCCTGCAGAGCAGCTAAGGCAAGGACAAGCGTGGCTGGGGGCTGGCAGAATCACCGCGGGGGCTGCGGAACTCCTGCCTGGGGGCACTTAGGTCCCCAAAACCTAATGCCAGTGGGGGAGGGTGGGCGCAACCCTGTGTGTGGCGGCCACATAAGGGGAAATGACTTAACTAGTTCTTCCGGCCTCTGTGGGAGGCTGATATGTTCTCAGGGAGCGCGGGTTCAGATGGTTTGAACTGATTGGCTTAGAAGCTTGTGGTAGGCGGGTTCTGTTATAAGCCTATAAAAAGCCAATCCAAGCCAGCCCACAGGGCTCACTTCTTTTACCCTGCATGGTAAGACTGTGACCCCCAGAGCTCTGGAAATTAAAATTCCTCTTGCAAATTGCATCAGGTCTGTCTCTCGTAAGTGATTGGGGTGCCGGTTTCCGAGGAGTGGGGTGCTGGGGTACCCCCGTTTTTCTTTCGGAACTTACAATTCCTGTTTGCTATCCAGACTCTCCTGAACTGGACTGCTGATGTATCCCTGAGGTGTTTGCGAGTGGAGCGAGCTGCTGCTGCTGACCTGTGAACTGAGCTGCTGATTTCCAGACAGCACAGACAGGAGTTGCTCCGAAGTACCTTTCTATACAGGTCCACCCCATCCTGTGTTTTCTACTGCCTCTGGTAGGTGGTGGGATAATAGGGAGGTTAAATTGTTTGAGAAGCACCTTTAAGAATAAGGCTTGAAGCCGGGTGGTGGTGGTGGTGGCGGCGCATGCCTGTAATCCCAGCACTTGGGAGGCAGAGGCGGGAGGATTTCTGAGTTCCAGGCCAGCCTGGTCTACAGAGTGAGTTCCAGGTCAGCCAGGGCTACACAGAGAAACCCTGTCTCAAAAAAAGCAAAAACAAAAAAACCAAAAAAACCAAAAATAAGGTTTGAAAAACTTAAAGTTACAATATAACAATATAATCTCCAGCCCTGAAATGAGGGGGTGGGGACAAATGAAGCAGGCGACCTTGTGCTGGGGTGATGGGCTGTGTCAGGGACGCTGCTGGGTCACAGGGCTCCCTGAGCGAGCTGTACTCGGAAGGGCCTGGACACAGGTGTATGGCTTTGACCTTGGCAGTGCTGGGGCCAGCCACACTAGGTGCACACGCTGTCACCTGGCTGCCCCCTCCACCGGGTCACCTGCACAGGCATGTTGGTTCACGGGTTGTTTTTCCTGCCGGCTAAGCCTCAGCTTTAGTGCTGGTTGGATACATGACAGATAAACCTGTCAGGGCAGGTTGTTAGGCATGTTTTCAAGGCTGGGAACAACAAAACAAAACAAAACACCCAACCAACAAAAAAACAAAAACAAAACCAAAAAACGCCAAGTTTAGCATAACAGACCAAACAATACAACACACACACACACACACACACACACACACACACACACACACCACACAAGGGAAATGGATTTTCAGATTTGGAGGGGAGACAGGGATGTTGGCTTCTGGCTATTATCTTTGTAGCAGCTAAAACTGAATTCCATTTCAGGTGCGGAACTTGAAACAGTACTCACTGAGTGTTCCCGCTCCACGCATTGGCATTAATGACCCCAAATTGAACACTTTCCCCTCAGGGATTAAGAACTCTACAGGTGCCGGGCGGTGGTGGTCGCACGCCTGTAATCCCAGCACTTGGGAAGTAGAGGCAGGCAGATTTCTGAGTTCGAGGCCAGCCTGGTCTATAGAGTGAGTTCCAGGACAGCCAGGGCTACAAAGAGAAACCCTGTCTCGAAAAACCAGAACCAAAACTTCCGCACGATCCTCGTGGGCACTGTGAATTTCCACAGGTAAAGCGCAGGGTCTCGGTGGACACTGTGGGATAATTTCCACAGGTAAAGGCCTTGTACAATAAAGGCGGTTCTCTGAGTAAGACTCACGCCATCCCTGAGGGAACATCGCTGTGGAATTCCCTGGCTGGAGAGGATTCTGAGCTCTAATCTAACGGCAGCCTTGCCTTTACGACTTTCCTTTAATCTATTTCGCAGGAATTTCTGGTAGCCTGAGCTATAAGTAACCAGGCAAAAATGTTAGTTCTTTGAACTACAGTACTGGCCAAAACACCTCGGTTCTAGGTGGCATTGCTTTGCTTAGTAGTTTACATACTTACATTGATCTCCCAACAAAATGTAAACTTTTATAGCTATGCTGATGAGAGTGGCTCTGACATTGTGATTTGTGAAACTTTAACTTAACACTATGATCTCAGGGTCCCTCAGAGAGGGCCAGGTGATAATTAGGTTACTCACAGAATCTCATTAAGGTCTGAGAGATCTGGCTTAATGTCCTTTGAAGTCCTTTTTACAAAGGTTACCTATGGCTTTTTCCACGGAAACGCTTCCCTGGCTGACTTTACATTTCCTCATGGCAAATGGTTCTTGCTAATTGTCTTTTGTGCCTGCTGTACTGGATACATCCTTTGATATGTAAAGATCTCGTGTTTAAAATCCTCTGGCTGAGTGCAACAGGTTGCACTCAGACACCAAATACACGGAGATTCTACACTTTTTTTGTGTCCTGGTATTCTGTTTGCCATTTCGCCTGGAACCCGTGCCTTCCTGCTTCGAGAAAGAATCCTAGCCCCAACCATGAGAGAGTGTGGTCCGTAGCAAAAACAAAAACCAAAAAAAAAAAAAAAAAAAAAAACAAACAAAAAAACAATCTCTACAGATGATTTCCCAAACCAGATGCCCAAACCACAGGGAAGTTACGAATGTCAGCTCCTGAAAATGACCCTGCTTTGGTGGGGGGTGGAGCGCGCGCGCGCGCGCGCGCGCGTGTGTGTGTGTGTGTGTGTGTGTGTGTGAGAGAGAGAGAGAGAGAGAGAGAGAGAGAGAGAGAGAGAGAGAAACACAAGCACAGTGACTGTCAGTACCCAATCAGATGAGCGGTCAGTTAGGGCTTGGTGTCAGTAACAGAGTCTGTACACTAGGTGGCGCTCAGAGCCAAGACTGAAGCCAAGAGGGAATCGTGAAATGATGACTTGCAGGGCTCTGAGGGACAAAAATGAAATTCTCAGAAGAGTTCACAGTGGGGCTGGTGTGTTGGAAAAATGACGGCGGAGAATTGTAAAGTCACAATAATAATCTGAACATGTAACCAGACTGTGTCAATAAAGACGGAAGAACAAGAGTTCTGGGTTGGGATGGTGTCTGTGTGCCTGCACGCACTTGCTTGTGCTTGCGCTTGCGCTGAGGCAGGAGGATTGGGAGTTCAAGGCCAGGGCTATGAGGGAGATCCTGGATCAACAAACACAAAAGAAAACAAAAATCACAAGAAACAAAACAAACCTAAATAAACCCAAGAAAAAAGGATTGCTCGCAGAGACAGCATAAGAGGTTGTATTTTCCAGTAGATGGAAAATACACTGCCCAGCCGGATAGACACGATTTGGGCCTGTGATGGCTGTGATTATGTTGAATTTATCATAAGCAGGCAGTCAGTTGATAATAATCATTCTCAGCAGGGGTGGTGGTGGCGCATGCCTGTAATCCCAGCACTCTGGGAGGCAGAGGCAGGCGGATTTCTGAGTTCAAGGCCAGCCTGGTCTACAGAATGAGTTCCAGGATAGCCAGGGCTATACAGAGAAACCCTGTCTCAAAAAAACCAAAATCCAAAAACAAAAACAAAAAAAAAGTCATTCTCAGTGAAAAAACTGGGAGCCAGAGAGATAGCACTGCAGGAAACATGCCTGCCCAACGCCAAGTGCTGACCTTGTGTTCAATCCCCAGACCCACGTGGAGGTTCCAGTCTCCACATGCCACACACACATCATTCACACACAAGAATAAGAAGTGATAATCTGGGAGATCTATACAACTCTGAAGGTTCTCAGGAGACCTTGGTAAAGAAGTTCTGGTTGTCCCTCTGTGGGATGGGCTGGAAGCATGAGGACTATTCTGTCACTAGAGACACAGAGGGACCAACTGGGACCAGGAGGATTACCTTCCTCCCACAAGGCTGGCCTGACATTCTCCCAGCACGTCTGAAGTGGGACGGCTTTTGTTGTTGTGCAGGGATGTGGTGGTAATAATGACCGTCAACCTGATGGGCTGGAGAACTGCCTACGGGACACCCTGGGTCTGTCAGTGAGGGCGCTCTAGACCCAGCTGAGATGGCAGGGTCCTTTCACCTGGTGGCACTATTCCATGGCCTGGGGGGGCCTGATGAGCTGAGCACCTGCGTCCGTCTGCTGCCTCCCAACTGTGGGACACGTGAGGCGCCTGTGTCTGCTCAGGCGGAGGCCTGAGGTTGGCGACTGTCTTCCTGTATAGCTCTTGTTAACACAGACTTCATTAATTATGGCTGGTAAGGTCAGTTTGTTCTGGTGATCCTTCCCTCTGCCTCCCAAGGGCTTGGATGACAGGCAAGCCACCATGCCTGCCTGGCTTTCCTGTGGGCACTCAATCCAGAGCCATCACCCCAACGTTCTTTGTGACTACCTAACCCACATCACTGTGGCCTCGACCGCGAGCAGCAGAGTCTACAGTGGATCAGTGACACATCCATAGAGATGGACACAAAGGAAGTCGCTGCCCTTTATTGGTGACCTGGGCAAGTCTAAGGAGAACAACATCAAAGCACACAAACTGAATCCAGGCCATCACCCAACCAGGAGTTGGGCCTCGGCAGGGCTCTCCTCCCGTGTAAGAAATCAACGCTACTTCATCACACCCCATTACTCTCCAAGTTAATGAACTAATAAGAAAAGATTTTCCCTTGAACTGCAAGTACAATGTACATGTACATGATTTTGGAATAATTTAATACTTTAACCTCAAGATACAACTATATTCTAAGACCATTATTTTAAAGGAACGGATCCTTACAAGACCAAAATAACCCACATAGCATGAGCTTGTTTAGCCTTTCCCTTTCTTCTTCTTTCAACAAATGCACACCGCGATGTGTCAGTAGCAAGGCCGACGCCATGGATATGAGATCTGTGATTGGCAGGCACCAACCACACCTAGACCCCGGGGGGCCAATCAGGCGGTGGGTTGGTGCCATTCTACTTAAATCATCAGGTGACATCACAACACGCTGGGGTGCAGCCTCACAACTGTCCGTTAGGTTTCTTTTTTCTTGATGATCAGAGGTCCCACGTTGTCTCCAGTCTCTTCGTTGTGCTTTATGTGAGCCCCATCGCAGAACGGGAACTGGGAAGAGAGAAAGACTGTTGAGTGACCTGTGCCTACTGCCTGGGGGTGATGATGATGATGACAGCGGCGCCCTGAGGGCTGAATCCCAGGGCCTGTCTGTGCAGGAAGGCACTCTGCCCACAGTTATGCCCGCGGCTCTGTTTGCAAGGGTTCAAGCTTATCGCATGAAAATCAATCTGTAGTGAGGTGTGGTGGCACACACCTGCAGTGCCAACACACGGAGAATCAAGAGTTAAAGGCCACAGTGTTTGGGATGTCCCCGTTCCAGGTGTTCAGGACCCACCTGAAGGCCAAGCTGCACATCTCTTACTTATGAGGATGTAAAGTGAGTAAGTATTAAAAAAAAAAAAAAAAAAAGTTAAAAGCCAGCCTAGGCCGCATGTAATCCTGTTTCAAAAAATAAGAGAAAGAAAAATTGATTTGCTTATCTGTAGCCCCAGATTCCACAACATAGGCACAAGTGACATTTCTGTGTCTTTGGTGGGAGAGGAGGATGAACTAGTCTATGTCAGGGTTTTCCAGAGCAGTGTCTACAGGACACAGGCTTGCTTTTGCCGTGCTAATAAAACAAAGCACGGAGTCCCGAGTCAGGGCAGGCTTTTTAAAAAATTTTTATGTTATGTGTATGTCTACTTTGTCTCCATGCATGTCAGTGCACTGTGTGTGCAGTGTCCACGAAGGCCAGAAGAGGGCGTCAGATTCCTAGAACTGGAGCTACAGGCAGTTGTGAGCGGCCCACAGTACTGGACACAGCACAGCATTCCTAGCCTTAACTGCGAAGCCAAGGGGTATTCCTGGGGCAGCCGGTGGCCTCCTCGCACAGTTTAATGGGCATTTAGAGCACTGGCTCGTGTTTTTGATTCCTCCTGAGATGCTGGGGTCTCAGCTCTAACAAAGTCCATATCTACTTTATGGGACAAGTCAGTGCAAGGCTGTTCCCTCCCTCCCGTCTCTGCGACCCATTTCCGGGTCTCCTCTCATGGAGAGAAGCTCATACTTGTGGAGTTTGCTTTTTGACAACACAGGCTTTCACCGACTTGGACGCAGAGTTTTAACTGTTCTGTTGAAACGGCAGCAAAGGTCAGGGGCTAACTTCTTAATCCGAGGTGTCTCTGTCACCACCCACCCACTCACCTGGCTGTGTGGCGAGGCTGGCTCAGCACCAGGCCCTGTCCCTGTCCTTCCCAGTCCCCGCCCCTCTCCTTCCCACTCTGATGCTCTCTTCACTCTCCTCCACGCCTGGCCCATCTCCATCTCCGGACGCTGTGCTGTACAAATGCAGAACACTGAGATTTCATCTGATTCTTATCGGGGCTGCCTGGACTCACCAGTCCTGCTGGCTTCTGCTGCCACCGTGTCCCTCCGTGAGAGCCACTGCAGCTGCACATCTCCTCTCAAGCGTCGCCTCACACACATTCACAACTCAATGCCCCAGCAAGGCCGTGGAAACAGCTTTCCAAGCAGAGCTGCTCGTTTCTGCTGAAGGCTTGGCTCCCTTTAGACCACACCCACACCCTGTAGTTTCTGCCCTTGTCTCCCTCCTTAGTCACTGTCAGGGCTGGGGAGATGCCAACCTTAAGTTAGATGTGTGCTGCTCTCCCTGACGACCTGAGTTCGGTTCTCGGTATCAGTGTCAGGCGGTTCGAAACTGTCTAACTCTAGCTCCTGATACTCACTGATACTCACATACGTACATAGAATTAAAACTAATAAGAGTAAGTCTTTAAAAGCCACTGTTTCCCACTGGTCCTGTTCTTTTCTCTCCATTTCCACCGCCAGCATCCTACCGTGTCATAACGTCTGAAAGACCTACAGCCCGAACCATAAGGCCAAGCTCGCATCCTGATTCTCCTCATGGACTCAACCCTGGCGGGCCTGGATCCTCACCTGCCCCCTTTGCTCATGACTGCTTACTTGCACATTTTGAGAAAGCGTTCCTAGGACTTGCACACACTTGTGCATGTGTCTCCCATTTCCCAGACGCAGCCTGGCTCTCAGAAACCGTAGCCCATGGCATAAGCACTCCCATCCACCAAAGCAGTGGAACTGCAGACTGGGCTCCCTGAGGTTTGCGTGTGAGCACTCACGGAATTTACACCTCACACCACTGGCTGCAGAGCGCCCGTCATTTCTACAGCCTATGACTTAGTGAGCAGTGAGGATGGAGCCTACGCAGGCTTTCTAAGCTCTCCGCTTTCCCGGCAAGCCTGTCTGCAGAACGCCCAGGGATTATGTCCTAGCAGCTCCAGGGGCCTACCGTTCGCGATCCATCCCTTCCTCTGGCCACCGTGGGACGGTGACATCTGCTAACCTGTTTCACTGGACCACACAGCACTAAGCTACAAGACGTGCTTCCTGGAATACACTTCCTAGGGACAGGGGTGGGGATGGAGGGGGCGAGGGAGGAGTGCAGGGGAGGGCGCTGGGGTCCACAGGGTATTAAGGCTGCAAGGGGACGCTTAGGGCCTAGAGACGGGACCAGGAAGAGGTAACGGAGGACAGTGTGGGGCAGCAAACAACAGCATATGACGACACGGACTCAAGACGTGGTCCAGAGCCCATTTCTCAGCATGCTAACTAAAACTAAACTGTGGTCCCTCCCTCCCTCCCTGCAGGGCTGCAGAGAGGGCTCAGCAGGTGTGTGCGTGCGTGTGCATGTGCACTGCTCCTGGGGAGGAGTGGATATGGAATCCTAGGCACCTTCTAAAACTCCAGCCCCAGGGAACGTGATGCCTCTGGCTACTGCAGGCACTTGCGCTCAGGTGAACATAAAACCACACACATACAATTAAAAAATTTAAAATTAAAAAATAATACTCCCCTAAACACACTACGAGGCCTGAGATAGCCCTTTCATGTTTCTGACCCATGATCTATGACAGCACCTGCTGTTGTAAGTCTCCGTCATATTGCAATTTCAGAAAACGGGATTTAATGAAACTCTTTCTCTCTTTAGATCAAAAGATCAGACTCATGGCTTCTGGCAAGCTGGCTGCCACTGCCCCAGCCCCTGAAGCTTTGGAAACCCGTTTTCCACGTGTGAACTGAAGCACCCTCAGGGTTTGCACTGGGACTCTCCGGACACCTGACACTCTGATGTCACCCAGTGCATCACCCTGTCAGCATGTTTAGAAAGAGGGTCCCGGCATCCACGGCTAGAGCCTGCAGGTGTCACGGGTGACCCTTCAATACCGCCGGGTATTCAGTTACAGGAACTGCAGTTCCGAGAGCGCCCGGGACCCTTAGAGTGGGACGTCGGGGCTGGGCGAGGTGCTTGCTGCACACCTATGACCCACACTCAGGAGCCACGGCAGGAAGGCTGCACCAGTGCAGGGCCAGCCTGGCTAAAGAGGACCCTTGGTGGGCTCCCGGGCTGCACAGCCAGAGCCTGCCTGTCTCTCACTGGGCCCAGGCTGCAGACCCTCCTTCTCCTGAGATCCCCTCGGGGAAGAAATCCCAAGAGTCAGTCGAAGAACAAGATGGCTATTCGATTTAACCCAGCGAGTGTGTGATGTGTGTGATGTGTGAGCACTTCCTGTGCATTTTAGAGACGGTGAGTCTGAGGCCAGCCTGAGCTACCTGGCAGGAAGGAAGAGGGTTTTCTACCAGCCATACGAGCGTCCCACTGGCGTGGCTCTTACCTTTTTAGACCTCCAGCATCGGCAGTACACGGCCTTATCCCCCAGGTCCTCCATGTCGAAGGCGTGCACCACCTTCGGGTTGTCCTTCTGGATCTGAAGATTCACCATGGCTTTGGTGCGGTTCTCTTTCGCGTAGAACTTTTTGTAGGCCAGGTAACCGAGGGCGGCTGTGCCAGCAGCAAAGGCCACGGCCGCGATCCACTCAACTGCAACAGGCAAGGGAGACAGACTGCTCGTGAACCCCGACACGCGTGTGACGCTTACAGCCACACACCTTATCTATGTGGAGGTTGCGTGTGCCCACAGCACACACACTGGGGTCAGAGGGCAACTTCCGGGAGCTGGTTGTCGCCCACATCATACGGCCCAGGAGTCTAACTCAGGTCTCCAGCCTTGGTGGCAAGCAGCTTTGCCTCTGAGCCGGCCTGTCAGTCTGATAAAGAGCTCAGTGTTACTACACAAACCCAACACAGTGGGTTTCTACAGCTCCTACCAATGCAGATGTGATTTTACTGCTCAGTGGACAGCTAAGTGCATATAAAAAAGGAGAAAACCAAACAAAGATGATTTTTCCTTCCCTAAGTCAGAAAAGGGACAGCAAGGCTTGATCAACGTTGATGGCTCTCACATGTCCGTCAACCTTTTCAGCAGCATGTGCACCTGCAAGGGCCAACTGCTTAAAGAAAGAATCAGAATCTGAAAAATAAGGCCGAGGTTATAAAGAAAACAAAGATCAAGAGGTGAGGTCATGAGCAGAATGAGTTTATTTAATTTACCAAAACCCAATGCAACTCTCCACCAACACAAAGAGGACCAGATCTAGACAAGACAAAGAAGGATCTGTGGCCTCCCCATCACCGAGCAGCCCCAGGATCTGCCTGGCAGGGCTGGCTGGCCCTAGGTCTGAAGTCATTCAAAGGCCACGACGGATTTGCAAATTCCCTTCTCTCTAAAATATAGAGCTGACAATAGTCTCACATGAAACATTCAGTAAATTCCATATTCCTAATTTCTTTCTAAGTTTCCTAAAACTTCATTTTAAGCAAAACATTACTAATTACTGATTACTGATTGTCTGATGAGAATAAGAAACTGTTGGACTAACAGGCCATGCATTTACTTCTCCTGCATCCAAAGACTCCTTAGAAACCCAGGTGCTTAGTGACCATCCTGGTTCCAGGCAGAAGCCAAGGTCTGTGTGATCTGGTTGGCCTCAGCCTTAGAGGTGAGACTTGTCTGGTCCCAGCATGGAGAGGCTGCAGGATGCCAAACAGGGTCAGGATAAACACACCGGACTGCTTCCTAGCACCTCCCCAGTGTCTGAAATAAGCTCCCAGACTATCAAGTAAAGCCCTGGGGAGAGAAGTCCAAAACCACGTTTTATCATCAAACCCAATCCCAAGGCCACAGGATGCTTCCATAGGCTCTTGAGTCAAACTCCTCATAGGTGGGATGGATCTAATGGTGCCTACACAAGCCAAAACTGGAGCTCAGTCCTAGATGCCCACACTAACCCAGACCAGCCCTCCGTTACTCTACAGCTCCCGTCCAGCGTTGTTCATGGGCACACTCTAAGGACCATGGACTCGATTTGCAGCCACAGTAGAATTTTTCTCCTCAAAGACATTTAGATTGTTTCCCACCCCAGGCCATTTCCATTTCTTCCAGCTGTGACACCTAAAATAAACATTAACTAGTGTTGTGTTGTTTCCAGGTGCCTTGTGACCAGGGTCACTTGACAAACTTCAAACCTTTCACCTCAACAGGAATAGTACTGGGAACCGACCCAAGGCTTCGAGTATGTCAGACACATGCTCGGCCTCTATACAGTATCCCCAGGCCATCAGGATAGTTTTGAACCTATGCATTTTGTGTAAATTTATCTTGAAGTCAATGTCTGCGCTCAGCTGTAATTTACAGTGATCTGCCCGACTTCTAGCCTTCCTTTTCGACGAATAACGCAGGAAGCAGCTAGGTCCAATGGGAAGTCACTGGAAACTTAGGATTGAAGAGTTTGAGGCCAGCCTTAGACACCGGCCTCAAAAGATGAAAACCTCAACTTCACAGCATCTGCTGACACTGTCATACAAGCTCAGAAGAAGCTACACCACCTCCTCCTAATTCAGAGAACACAGTTCTTTGAATGCTGTGAGCTTAGGTTCCCCCCCCCCCGGAACTTATTTTGCAGGTAAATTATTAATTACCCCATCCCTGCTGCCCATTTGCTGGAATGAAGCCCAGCCTCCGCCTCCTGAGAAAGCCCTTTCTGTTTAACGATCCCTACAAACTTCAAATGCCCCGAGATTCGTAGAACAAGAGGCTGGCATGAATTTGCTTTGAGGTATTAAATCTACTTTCTCTTCTCATATTACCATATTTAATATATAGGGTGATATTATAAAACCGATCTCAAAGATCAACTTTTACCTTCTCCAGATTTTTTTTGACCAGGGAAGAAATGAGAGAGGAAGTGACACAGGAGACACACAGCAGGCACACACCCTGGGCACACACAGGCTCTGTGACCAAACACCTGGCAAGGGCACCGGCCACCCTAACGAGTGTCCCAGCACTTGGTGTGTGTGTGTGTGTGTGTGTGTGTGTGTGTGTTCTAGTCTTCCCTCTTCCCAAATTCTAATTTTCTAATCTCGCCAGGGACAAACTGCTAGTTTCCAGAAGGAAGAAAAATGTTTGTTTTAACATTCCATTGCTAGGGCCTCCATCAGTTTTGTTTTCCCCAGGCAAAAAGTGGCAAACACCCCTGGCTACTCTGGGACAAACATGAAAAAGGGAAAAAGAGATAGATAAAAAACAATTCAAGCCGGGTGGTGTCGTCGCATGCCTTTAATCCCAGCACTTGGGAGACAGAGGCAGGTGGATTTCTGAGTTCAAGGCCAGCCTGGTCTACAGAGTGAGTTCCAGGACAGCCAGGGCTACACAGAGAAACCCTGTCTCGAAAAACAAACAAAGAAACAAAGAAACAAACAAACAAACAAAACAATTCAAAAGCCAGCCCAAAGGAGAGAACCAGAGTCAACACCCAGTGCTTGGTGGGTCTAGTCTCTTCAGGCCTGGGAGCATTCGGGATGGCAGAGGTCTGTCTCAGGATTAGTAACCCCACTGTTAGCCTGGGGGCTGGCAGCTACCATCAGACGCTCTCCCTGTCGGGGCCAGCCTCTTCAGGCCAGGAACACTCACGAGTAGGGTTGTCTTGGACTCACAACTGTCAGAGGCTAGCCAGGGCTCCCGCGAGGCTGTTATTAGCTTCTCCATTGGTACCTTTCAGACTGCGGGTCAGAACGGACACTCCGCAGCCATGAGCACGCTCCTGCGTCCAGGGCTATCTTCTTCCCTTTGCTACACGCAGTTCTCAAGGGCGGGCTTTTCACGTAGATACACAAACCTGTCTCCCTCTATAGAAGCATCACTAAAGGCAGCGTAGAGCCCGGTGGCGGGCAACCATGCTCTCTGCTTCCTCAGGCCGCCCCGGGCCTGCCTCACAGCCTCTGCGTTCTCTTGGATGTGCTCCCAAGCCCACAGCCCTCTGGATGACGGACCCCTCAGGTCTACTTTATTGTGAGGGTTACTTTGCTTTGACTTAGAAACCTCACCCTTCACTAGTTTCTGCCCCAGGGACCTTTACCTACCCATCACTACCAACTGCCACAGAACCGGAATGTGCAGGGGTCGGCAGAGGGGGAGGGGCACTAGGTTTTCCTCCTCCAAGGTTTGGTGGCACCAGTGGCGGTCACTGTGGAGGGAGCGATGTGCAGTGATGGGTGACCAATTCGCCTTCATTTTCACCTGTCCCTTTTATGGCCCTGACACTCCTGTACCAAACAGCTCCTTCCAGACTTCAGTAATATTTACTTTCTCAGACTCAGAAAACAAACAGCACTGGCATGGGGCACCTCAGGCACCCCAGGCTCCCACAGGGATGCACCGGGTTACTCTTCTCTGTCCAGAAACCGTTCACCACAGACAACAGCCTGTTGCAGCTACAGCTCCAAATCCCTGGCCTCAGTACCTGCTTACTAGTTTCTTGGTGGGACCTGTACATTTTTTTCTTAGAAAAAAAAAAAATCCATGAAATAACTTTCCAAGACTTAAAATACGTACTAAATGAATATACTGTGATACAATGAACTGGAAAAATATAAAGGCATCTAAAGAAAACAAGGATATAAAAAAAAAAGTATGAACGGGCTGGCTGGCATTGGTGATGTGTCTGCGATGTCCAGGGTTTAGGACAGACAAGAAAGCACACACAAACACATAAATCCTCCTTACAACCCGTGGACAAGGCCAGGTAAGAAAATGCTACAAGAGAAAGCAGGGCAGGGTAGCCGCTGAGACACGGGCTTAGGGCTGGAGCGATGGCTTAGCAGATACCAGGTGCCTGCTGCCGAGTTTGCCTCCGTGATCCCTGACCCCCACCCTGGGAGGAGAGATTAACACCCAGAGTTGTCCTCTGACCTCCACCTAGGTCAGTGCCCCACATCCCCTAAACTCATACAAATGAAGTAATTTATTAAACAAGAATTTCCATCTAAGGGGCTGGTAGGATAGCTCAGTGAGTAAAAGATCCTTGCTGGGAAAGCCAGATGGCCTGAATTCTTCACGACTGAAGAGAGACTCCACAAGGCTGTCCTGGACCTCTGCTCGGCAGCATGCACGCCTCCCTCCACATCACGGGCACAGGCATGCATGCATGAAAACACACACACACACACACGCTCAAAAATCTGGGGGAGACAGGCAGCGAACACAAACACAGCACTTGATGTGCGACGCTAGCCCTAGGGCTGGATTCCCAGAACCCACAAAGGCTGGGTAGCCACGGTGGCCGCCTGTAACCCCAGCGCTTGGGAAGGAGAGACAGGGACCCCCGGAGCAAGCTGCTTAGCTAGACTCGCCAGAATCAATGAGCTCGGGATGAAGACCCTGCCTCAATAAATAAAGTGGAGAGCTGTAAAGGCAGGCGTGTGCACGCCACACCTATGAGTGAACACGGACGGAAACGTGCACACACAAAGGAACTGGTTTAGAGGGTTCAAAAGGCATCTCCGTTGGTAAGGTGCTTGCCACGGAAACAGGAGGAACCACGTTCAGTAGCCAGCACTCGTGGAAAAACGCTGAGTGCATAACAGGCACTGGTGTGTGTGTGAGTGAGTGAGAGAGAGAGAGAGAGAGAGAGAGAGAGAGAGAGAGAGAGAATTGATTGATTTTCTGGGGTAAGCCAGGCGTCTAACTTCATCAATGAGGTCTAGGCTAGTGGCTCAGAAAAAGGTGAATGGTATCTGAGGAATGGCATGAGGTTGACCTCTTTTGGTGTGAACATACGTGAGCATGCATGCCCACGTGCGCGCGCGCGCGCACGCACGCACGCACGCGCGCACACACACACACACACAAGGCGGGGGTAGGATATTTGCTATAGCTGGATTCATCGTTTTAGAGGTAAAGGTGAATTATGATTAACTTTTAGCTGCACTGAGTGGAGCTTCTTTTAAACAAGTAGTCGGGTGTGGCAGCTCACAGTTAACCCAGCACTGGGAAACAGAGTCAGGCAGATCTCTGTGAGTTTGAGGCCAGCCCACCTTACATAGAAAGTTCCAGCCCAGAGGTTATCTCAAAGAAATCAAAGAACAAACCCACCACCACCACCACCAATAATAATAATAATAATAATAATAATAATAATAATGCCGGGCGGTGGTGGCGCACGCCTTTAATCCCAGCACTTGGGAGGCAGAGGCAGGCGGATTTCTGAGTTCGAGACCAGCCTGGTCTACAACGTGAGTTCCAGGACAGCCAGGTCTACACAGAGAAACCCTGTCTAGAAAAACCAAAAAAAAAAAAAAAAAAACCACCCAAGCACTGGCAAGAGCCCCAGGAAGTAACAAACAATGCAGTCCAGGGGAGAAGGCTTTAGTCACCCTTGTGGAAACGGAAGGTAAGAGATGACAGCTGACTCTGGGAGGTGCAGGTGTTAAGAGTGAGTTCAGAAAGGCCATCTATTGGGCAAGAATCATGAGACTGCATACGTGGGCAACGAAGGCTACTTCCCAGAAACCACCATGAGCTCACTGGTACGTGCCCAAACCGGCCCATGCTGACCACGGGGAGGGTCTCTTCCATATTGCCCCTCTCACACTCCAGTCCTGGTCTGACACTCACTTATTAATAACCACCGTCCCTCTGCACCCCAGGCTCTCCCTCCCCAATATAAAGAATTCTGGAGATACAGACATTCTTTCTCCCCTTAATTTTTTTTTTTTTCTTGAGACACTCACATTTCACAACCCAAGCTGGCCTCCAACTCTTGATTCCCCAGCCTCAGCCTCCAGGGGGGCTGGGATAACAGGTGTTTGCAACCACACCTGACTGTAAGTCAATACTTTGGCTTTCAACTAAATACCAGTAGGAATGCAACTCTGGGGGGGGGGGGGTCCTGGGGCTGGTTCATTTGGCACACTGCTTGCTTTGTTGGCACAACGCACTGAGTTCAATCCTCAGCCCCAGATAAAATGGGAGTGATACTGCATGCCTATAATCCCAGCACCCAGGAGGCAGGGGCAGGATGATGGGGGGAGTTCAGAGTGATCATCTGCTGTACAGCATGTGAAAAGTAGCCCGGGCTGCTTCAGGCTCCATGTAAGAAAGGTAAATAAACAAACCACAGCAGTTTTACAAGACACAAGAGGCAAACCTTGGCTCAGCGGGCAAGAGCACTGACTGCTCTTCCAAAGGTCATGAGTTCAAATCCCAGCAACCACATGGTGGCTCACAACCATCCGTAAAGAAATTTGACACCTTCTTCTGGTGTCTGAAGACAGCTACAGTATACTTACATATAATAAAGAAATAAATCTTTAAAAGAAAAAAGGTATATTGCAGGGGCTGGAAAGGCGGCTTAGTACGTACTTAAGAACAGGGGTTTCTTTTCCTGAGGACCAGGGTTCTTCCATACCCAGCATCCAGGGCTAACGCCAGTTCCAGGATTACTCACTGGCACCCCCTTCTGGCCTTTGTAGGCACTTCATGCATATGACACCAACATACAAGCAGGCAGAGTCCCCATACACACAAAGGTAAGTGCATCTGTTTTTTTTCTTTTTGATTTTTTGAGACAGAGTTTCTCTGTAGAGCCCTGGCTGTCCTGGAGCTCACTCTGTAGACCAGGCTGGTCTCGAACTCAGAGATCCACCTGCCTCTGCCTCCCAAGTGCTGGGATTAAAGGTGTGCGCCACCACCGCCCAGCCGGCAAGTACATCTTTAAAAAACAAGGTTCTGTGTGTGTGTGTGTGTGTGTGTGTGTGTGTGTGTGTATTTGCAAAGCATTCTATATTCTAACTCTAACTAAAGCCTTTAGGACTCTCCCTGTGGTCTTCATATTGACCTCGTATGCTTTTCATATAAAAAAAAGAAGTTTCATATTCCTTAGATAATAACAGACTAATCATGGACAGTCACTTTTGAGGTTCCCTGTGCCCACAAATTAAGGCAAACCAAACCCTTTACCTTGTGGCTGTAGGAAAGATTAGCCTGCAAACCGTGACTAGTTCTTGGGGCTCCCCTTCTTTGTCTTCAACAGTTCATTATCTAAATCAGGACCTAGTGTCTGCTTACGAAACATGATCCCAGATTTCAAACAAAAACACATTTCGCAAATCTTTTGCCCAACCTCACCCACGTACAACAGTGTTCCTACAAAATTAAGACAACTGCACCACAAGTCACGTGAGCAGTTTATTTTATGCAACAGTCTTATTGCCAAGAACATTGTTTTTCCAGGTGCGATAGCAGGCTTAAAGGTCCAGCACTGCAGAGGCTGATATGAGAGGATTAAGGCTAGCCTGGGCTATGAAGATCATGTCTCAAAAAGACAAAACAAACAAGTTTTAAAAGCCAAAGAGAAAATTTAAACTCATCAAAGCAGATGCATTTAAAGGAGTCCCCAGATGGCTAGCCTTTAAAATAAAGTTTGCAGAGAGTTATCTCTTTTTGGCTTTAGTATTTTAAAACTATTGTGCACAGGCTTTAGCATGATGGGTCGGTGGGAAAAGGTGCCTGTCCTCAAGTTTGATGACCTGGGTTTGATCCCTGGAACTCAAAGAGTGGAAGAGAATCCGCTCCTACAAATTATCCAGGGGAGGGAATCAGCTCTTACAAGTTATCCATTCACTTCCACAAGGAGCCACGGCACCAGGTACAGACACACTCACACAAATAAATGTCAAAAAATAAAAAAAGTTGTTCTCCCTATCCGCCCAATCCGTTTCGTCAACATTAAGCAGAACTTTCAAGTTTATAGAACCAACCTAACTACTACAAAATTAAGGTCCCACTTCCCGATCAGTCACTCTGTGGGCAACCAGGCTAGAGGGGCACAGTTCACCCCGAAAGATCCCCATCCTTCCTGACACCCTGACACTGGGGACTGGTCACGTCAGGGATGGTTACAGAACCGAGCAGTATAGATGATCCCTGTTTGCTGAGTGAATCAGTGGGGCTCATTGTAATTTAATTTTTTTACTTTTACTCAACTAAAGGTCAGAAGTAACCAAACCCTGGGGTGTGGTGTTTTACAGCGGGGCAGGCAGTCACGTATATCGCACAGGTTGTGGACAATTTTAACAGTTGATCACCAGGGACTTTACACTAGCCAAGTTTCACAAATTCAATTCCAGTCAGATTTCTACAAACTTCTGTTTTCGACACTAGGGGAAAAGGCTATTTTTCAGTGGTTTCTCAGACCACTGTCACCAGCGGCCGGATGCAAAGTCCTAAAGAAACTTGGAAATTGAAGACCTCGGATTGGGTTTTCTTTACCTAGAATTACAAAGCCAGCAAAAGCAAAACATCTACGACGTGACCAGTGCCCGATGTCAGGGTTGTCAGGAAGCACAGGAGTGTTTTGGGGTGGATTGCGCCCCGCTAGCCTGGTTTGCTCACAGCGTGGCTGGCCGGGGTAGTGGTCCAGGGCCGGGATGCCGGCCCGCACCAGCATCCGGCGAGCGCCCGGCAGGCCTGCGCCTGCCCTTGTGATGGTCAAGGTGAAAGTCTGGATAAGGGTGGCGGGGACCGGCCGAGGGCGGCTCACCTCGCACAGCGGAGTCGGAGCTGAGGCCCATGGCGCGGGCAGCAGGAAGGCCGTGGCAGGACCGCGCGAGCGAGCGCTGGGGACCGCGGAGACCTGGGCAAGACGCGACCTCGGGGCCCACTCACTGCCACTGCGCAGGCGCGGCGGCAAGCTCGGAGCGCGTGTGCCGGCCCGCCGGTAGAGTTGCGCATGCGCAGCTGGCCCAACCCGGCAGACCGGTGAGGATTTGACAACCGCGGGAGAGCCTCGGGCGCCAAGGCAGTGACTGCGTCTGCGCCGCCCGGGCGAGCCTATCCAGGCCGGATTTTACGGGCCGTCCCCCCCCCCCCCTTGAGAGCGTCTCAGGTGACACAGGACGAGTACCTGACGGACTGTCGCCCGATGGCCTGCCGATCCTTTGACTTTTGGTAATAAGTAACACAAGGTGTGGCTAGCTAGGCTATAGGTCTTGCAAATCTGGCCAGCTCCACTGTGGGTCCCGCAAAGACAGAGTTTGCTATAGGATGCCAGTGCAGGCACATCGGCATCCGATGGAGTTGTGTCTAGAGCCTCTGCTAGCCTTATTGTGCCTCCATCGCTTCAGCCTCTGACCCTGCCGCTCATGCACCCAGAGAGTCCCAGAAAGACGAAAACAAAAACAACTTGCTCCGGCTGGCCGCAGGCGAAGCCGCTCAGCGGCTCTCTGCTTGCACAACGGTACAGTGTTTGCCCAACATGCACAACGCTCTGCCTCCAATTCCCAGCATTGCCATGAATAAATAAATATAAGTACTTAGAAAAAAACGATTTAGAAGGCTGCAGAGGCTTAGATGCCCAGGACCAGCCTCTGCATGGAGAGGGGTTCTGAGAGAAGGGGTGTCTGGGAGCGGCGAAAACAAACGACTTGAAGCCAAATCATGGGTCCAAGCTGGCGGCCTTGGTTCTGCTAAGATGGCTTTCAAGATTGCCTGTCCTCCCTCCCTCTCTGTCTCTCTGTCTCTGTTTCTGTCTCTGTCTCTCTCTCTTTCTGTCTCTCTGTGTGTGTGTTCTGCTCTGACCTAGACAGATTTTCTTGCTATTTTACAAACTTCTGATTGAGATAGCTTTTTCTAGTAAAAATTCTAAAAGCTATCAGAAAAGCTGCTATAAAAAATAGTTGATGGGCTGGAGAGATGGCTCAGCGGTTAAGAGCACAGACGGTTCTTCCGGAGATCCTGAGTTCAAATCCCAGCAACCACATGGTGGCTCACAACCATCTGTAATGAGATCTGATGCCCTCTTCTGGTGTGTCTGAAGACAGCTACAGTGAACTTACATATAATAAATAAATAAATAAATCTTTAAAAAAATAGTTGATCTTCCAACCAAGTCAGAAATATTCTCAAGAAAATATTCTTTTTTTGTTTGTTTATTTTTCAAGACAGGGTTTCTCTGTATAGTCCTGGCTGTCCTGGAACTCACTCTGTAGACCAGCAACCACATGTGAACCACCATGTGGTTGCTGGGAATTGAACTCAGGACCTCTGGAAGAGTAGTAGTCAGTGCCCGCTCCCGAGAAACTATTCTTAAGTTTATTGTTTATTTTTTTAGGTTTATTTATTTATTTTATGTATATGAGTACACTAAAGCTGTACAGATGGCTGTGAGCCACCATGTGGTTGCTAGGATTTGAACTCAGGACCCCCGGAAGAGCAGTCGGTGCTCTTACCCGCTGAGCAATCTCTCCAGCCGCTAAAAAACTATTCTTGGTTGTTAGTATTCTGTCTAAGCTCCACCCCACAATTACCTGGCAACAGCCAGGTATGCCTGGCCCAGTATAAAAGGGGCTGCTTGCCCCCCCCCCTTCCTTGCTCTTGCCTCTTGGCACTCTCACCTCTCTGCCCCTCTTGGGTTCTCCTCCCCTCCCCCCTCCCTCCACATGGTCATGGCTGGCCTCCACTTCTCTACTCTCTCTCTCTCTCTCTCTCTCTCTCTCTCTCTCTGCCTCTCTCTGCGTCCACTACATCATTAACTCCCATCCTCTTCCCTGAATAAACTCTCTTCTAGACCATGTCTGTGTGTGTGTGTGGTCCCTTAGGGGGAAGAGGTGCTTGGGCATGGGCCCGCCTAGGGCACCCCCCCTTCCGCCACGCTGCCGTGCCTCTCTCTCTCTCTCTCTCTCTCTCTCTCTCTCTCTCTCTCTTTTTGAGACAGGGTTTCTCTGTGTAGTCCTGGCTGTCCTGGAACTCACTCTGTAGACCAGGCTGGCCTCGAACTCAGAAATCCTCTTGCCTCTGCCTCCCAAGTACTAGGATTAAAGGCATGCACCCCCACTGCCCGGCACCCAAGAAACTATTCTTGAAGAGCTATTTTCATTCTCCAGAGATCTCCAGACAGCTCAGCTCTCACTAGAGGAAATTCTAAAGAACTGCTATTGCTTTCTGCTAGTTCATCTCATGCAGACCCAAAGCTCATTTTTTAAAAATCATTTACCTCTCAATTCAGTTATTTATTCCATATTCCCTTTGATTACCCTGTGAATCGGCATCCCCTGACCCCACCCCTTTGATTCTTAGGACACAGCAAGCACACATTTTCTTTTAACGTTGCAAAAGAATTCAGAGATCTGCTTGAGTCTGTGACTCACAGATGCTAAACTACCCAGGTGGGATCCTGTCCTGAAAAGTCCGTTTCTACCTGGGCCTAGATTTGCTGTGTCCCAGGCTGACCTTGAACTCAGGAATCTGCCTGCCTTTGTATCTTTCTGACAAGCTGGCTCATTAGTGCAGCTGTCTCTGCTCCTTTGGATCCGTGAAGCCCCTCATAATTCATATTGCATCCTTACACCTTCACATAGTTGAGAAATTATATAGTTTTTGAACGCATGTATTTGACGTTCTTTCCCATAGGCATAAGGGCTGCCCTGAAGGTGCCAGGTTTACCATTTTGCGGAGACATTAACCACACCTTTGCCTCCTGGACTCATGCTGTCTCAGATTATCATGGAGTCATTAACATTAGGAGAGAGGATATCCCCCGAAGGGGTGTGAAAATATGTACATTATTACACAAACAAGCCTTACGCCCACAGAAGACCCTGGGCACTTGCCAGGCTGGGCTCAGCAACTCCTAGAAGCTCACACTTGGGGCCCTGTACCAGGAGCAGGAACCGTGTCCCTCAGTTCCCACCGGAGCTTGGCACTAAGGAGAGTAAAAGCAATAAATCTTTTGCACAGGACCCAAGTTTGATTCCCAGCGTCCTCATGGGTGTGCCCACAAAATGCCCGGTTACTCCAGTTCCAAGAAACCTCACGCTTCTGGCTTCCCTGAGCACAATGCACACACAATCTTAGAGGGAAAAAAAATGAATTAAGATGACTGTCAATGTCTAACATATAAACTTGTCATGAGTACTTTGAGGTAGTGGTCGGGCTGGGTGCCAACTGGAAGGTGTGGGAGGAGACATCTTTACTCAGGATGATGCTCCTGTCTCTTTGATCTGGCAGGGCAGGACGTTGTGGGAGGTCTGCCCATTACCTCTCTGGGTTGCCCTGCTA
This sequence comes from Apodemus agrarius, assembly GCA_964023405.1. Lineage (NCBI taxonomy): Eukaryota > Metazoa > Chordata > Mammalia > Rodentia > Muridae > Apodemus > Apodemus agrarius. The sequence continues at coordinate 17,306,238 of OZ030025.1, read as the reverse complement.
CGGGTCTCCTAGGCCAAATGCGCTTTTCACATCGGCACCCCGGACGCTAGTTTGCCCCCTGGAAGTTCTGAGGTGCTTGCTGGGGTTGATGCAAGCAGTGGGCATTGGGACAAGAGTCCCATCCTGCGGCCTCTGAGCATGCTCAGTGCGGGTCAGCAGCGGGCGCTGGCTCAGACCCTAGACCTGCTCGGTTTGGCGCTGGTCTACCTTCTGGACGTGCTCCTTGGAAGGGGGTGAACAGGTCTGATCGGGTAGCTTCTGCGCATGATCAGTGTGGAGCTGGCCGGGATCCAGTAGGGTAGCCTCTGGGCATGCTCAGCACCCCTGGGCCGGATCCCGGCGAGTAGCTGTTGCGCATGCTCAGAGTGGTGCTCGCCCGGCCGGAGCGCGCAGGGGGCGGGCAGAGGCGGGGCCGCGGCGCCCTTATCCCGGGCGCGGGCGGCCGGGGTTCAGAGTGCGGGCCGCGGAGCGGGCAGCGCGGTCTCGGCATGGGTCCGCGCGCTGGGCCTGCGCGGGCGATGCCGCCCGGTCCTCCCTGACGCTTGACGCCGAGTGTCGCCGCCTCGATGGCCGCCGAGCCCCCAGCGCTGCGCCTGCGGCCGCCGGGAAACACCGGAGACAGCCCGCCTGTGCCGCGCCTGCTCGGAGGCTGCGTGCCGCTGTCGCATCAGGTGGCTGGCCACATGTATGGCAAGGACAAAGTGGGTGAGTGCGACCTCGGGTCCCCTTCCCCAGTCCTCGCTGTGCTCCGTCCCGGCAGTCCCCGGCCTCCGCCGTGCCCTGCTCCGGCAGTCCCCGGCCTCCGCTGTCCCCAGCCTCGGTGGTGCTCTGGGCTTAGCTGTGGCCACCCCTACAGTCACTGGTCTCTAACTCTCCCCACCCCGGCAGTCTCAGGCCTCCGGATCACTGTCTCAGCTGTCCCCAGCTCTTCTGTCCCCACCCTGGCGGTCCCTGGCCTCCCATCCCGGTCACAGCTGTCCACGGCTCTTCTGTCCCCTACTCGGCAGTCCCCGGTCCCAGGTGTCCCGCAGCCTAGAGTCATCGGCTCCGCTGTCCCGAGCGTCCCCTGTCCCCGGGGGTAGGAAGTCGGGCGCCCCCAGGAGCAGCCACTGGCTCCTAGTGGCGCGGAGAGGCGTGCCCCTTCGCCCCTGGGAAGGCGAGTGTTGATTGGAGAAAGCGTTGTTAGTAAAAATAAGGAACTTGGTTTTCTTTTCTGGACCGGGAAGTAAATTCTCCCCGGAGCTCAAGATATGTTTATTACCAGGAATAGTAATTGCTAGAGGGACCCAAACGCATAAGATGCTAACCTGTCGCTGGAGGAGGAGAAAAAAAAAACAACTGCTCTATGTTTTTAAACTTGTCTTGGCTCATCCAGGATCACTCCCCATCCCTTGAGGAGGATTCTCCAGCGTCTTTGATTGCACTGGGAGGCGTGGTTCGGTGGTGCAGATCCTTGCCTCCTGGGTAGGCTACACACCCGGCTGTTACACAGAACAGCACACATATAAAATGTGCATTCTTTCCTTTTCATTTTTATAGACTGTTGCCTGGTATTTGTCATGTGCTCTGTGAATTCAAGCTTCGTAGAACAGCGCAGGGTCTACCACAGGGCAGAGACTGTCATCCAACCTGCTACTCACAGAGTATGGGCACGGTGGTCATTCGAAGTGTAGGATTGAACTTGGGACTCTGGTGGATATCTGACCCGGAACAACCGTTAGAGACAGTTTGCGTTTTGCTGACAAAGTGATTCAGGTTTAGGCTGGTAAGGTAATACATTTTTATCTTTTCTTTCTTCAGTGGTGTAGAGGATTGATTCTAAGACCTTAGGCAGACTAGGTAAGAGCATTACCACTGACCTACATTCTCCAGAGCTTCGTCTTTTTTCTTTTAAGACAGGACTCCCTAAGTACCACTTGGAACTCACTGTAGCCCAGGCAGGCCTTGAACTTTGGAGCCTCCTGAGTGGCTGAGTGTACAAGCATGAGCTTAATGCATTTTAAGACAAGCCTGGTTAAGCGTCACACTGACACAGTGTCCCAGAACCAAACCAACACCCACCCTGTATTGTGCTTGTGGGAAGCACACAGACTGGAGGCCAGCTGCGATCAGGAAATGTTGAAAGACTACGTCAGAGTTAGGGAACTGCACACTCGAGGCTCTTGGCTAAGATATTTCCTCCTGCGCATCATATCTGGAGTCTGCCTGACCTGTAAGGATGGGATTCCTCTGATCTAAAGTGATTGTTTCCCCAGAGGTCCTGGAGACTATGTAAAGAACAGACCCAAATAAAGAGCATTTGTGATCGGGCCCCTGGGAGGAGCTTATGATGCTGGCTAGCGACCCGTTTAGAGTCACTCGTGATTGATTACAGAGTGACTTTAAACAGTATCACAAACAAACAGCACCAAAAGAGCTAAGTTCTCACCCACACTTCCTGATTGAAAGAATAAGCCAGGCGGTGGTGGCACACGCCTTTGATCCCAGCACTTGGGAGGCAGAGGCAGGCGGATTTCTGAGTTTGAGGCTAGCCTGCTCTACAGAGTGAGTTCTGGGATAGCCAGGGCTACATGGAGAAACCCTGTCTCAAAAAACAAACAAACAAACATAAATAAATAAATAAAAAAATTGAGATTTCAGAGAAAGTAGTCCCCAATTTTCCTATTAAGATTTTTTTTTTTTTATTTTTCAATTTCTTTTGACTGAGAGAAGGAATTCTTCATGCTGTGCCAGCTGCCTGGTTGTGCCTCTCGATTCTCAGATATTTACAGTGTGGACAGCACCAGTCATTGTCACCGCTCATACATAGATAGCGAGGTAGTCAGCAGTTCAAAGTTCAGCTGTTTTTATTATTGTCCCTCCCCTGTCACCGATGGGTCACTTTGCTTAGAGCAGGGTTCTCAGCCTTCCCAGTGCTGTGACCCTTCATTACAGTTCCTTCCACATGTTGTGTTGACCCCCCACCCCCAACCATAAAACTGCTTTCATTGGTACTTCATAACTGTAACTTGGCTACCACCGTGAATCATAATCATTTTCCTATGGTCTTAGGCGACTCTTGGGAAAGGGTCTTTCTACCCCCAAAGCGGTCACGACCCACAAGTCGAGGAGAATCACTGTTTAGATCCTGCTCCGCACTGCCAAGGGCCCACCACTGACTTTGTTCCTTACTACGCTGTGGAACACGTCCTGGAAGTTGTATTTATTATCATTTTTAACCGCACCTACTCAATTGTGTAATGGGGATTTTCATTTTAGGATTGCTCTTGTCTCAAGGACAGGAAAAGACATGCGAAGGCACCCCCTCACTGTGGTGACCCTAGGGTTGACAACTGCCAACTGCTTGCGGAGTGCCCTTGGGCCTTAGTTTTGGAGTACTTAACTATACACGCTGACCGTATTGTGAAACTTCCCTCAGACACTACAGTGGCACATGCTGGTTTGTTTTTGATCTGGGCTGCGTCTTGTAGTTAAAGCATGTTCATTTATGTGCAGGTGCTCCTTGACCTACAGTGGGACAGTAAGCCTCATCACACACACACACACACACACACACACACACACACCACACCACACACACACACACACCACACACACACACACACACACACACACACACAGCCGCCCGGTGGCCTGGTGCCTCTCTGGGAGCTTCTGCCTTTGAACAGTCGGAAGTGACTGGACGCACCAGTCAGAAACGTACACCCTGAGTCGCATCCTGTGCAACCTTCGTGAAGCCAGACTGGAAAGCAGTTCATCAAGTGTGTGACAGGTACTCTCTTCAGTGTCAGCCACACGGGAGAGAAAGGCTGAGGCTCTGTTACAAGCTAAAGCAGAGAAGACATAAGTAACCCGGAAGGCTGCTGGAAAGGATGGAGGATGCTGTCCCAAGAAACGCGGGTGGAAAGGGCGGCCGGCCTTTGGAACGGAGTGCACATATCAGAATTTGCATACCCATTCCTCTCTGGCTAGACGTGCTTGTGTTTGCAGTTGCAGAAGATGCCTTAGGCAGTTCCTGGACATCATAGCCCCTCTTGCTCTTCAGACCACCAAGATGCAAATAGCGGGATCAGTTTAAATCCCTGGCGTTCTCCGATGTTTGTGTACAATCTTTTTCTGTTCCTGTATCTTACCACATACTGCTGGCTTCACTGAAAAGCCCTTAACGTTTTAAACAAGTGGCTCAAAGCAGGAGTTTGCACCTCGGCCCGGCCAAATTCGGTGTGCAGAAATGTGGTCTGTGGGGAAGGTTTGAGCTGACGCCTGCGGTGGGCAGCGTCACGCTATTTCACAGCACTGGGCTGCTCGGCGCGAAGTGGAGAGCAGGGAGGGGACGCGGGAACGGCAGAGGGAAGGACGGAGCCTCGGTACCCCCGTCTGTTCTCATCTGCTCGCACGTGACTTTTTTTTTCCCCCTGAACTTTCTGTAAGTAGGTTGCATCTGTCCTGCCATTTATATAGTGACACTTCTGTGTGGATTTCCTAAGAGAATCTGTACTCTCGCCTGTAGCCTGAGTATATTTATGCATGGTGGGGATTTAAGCGCTGCGGCTGTGTAGTGATAATCTCAGCCTCATTTAGTCTGATTTGAATAATTTTTCTTTTTCTTTTTTTTTTTTTTTTTTTTGTTCCCACCCGCGTTCCTCAGGACAGCACCCTCCATCCTTCCCGGCATCCTTCGGTTACTTACGTCTTCTCTGCTTTAGCTTGTAACAGAGCCTCAGCCTTTCTCTCCCGTGTGGCTGACCCTGAAGAGAGTACACGTCACACACTTGATGAAATGCTTTCCCGGTCTGGCTTCACGAAGGTTGCACAGGATGCGATTCAGGGTGTACGTTTCTGACTGGAGCGTGGTACTCATCTGGACACCCACAGTAGCCGTCTGACCTTTATTAGTGGTTTCTTTTGGTCATCTGGTTCGAGTATGGGCTGACCTTTCGCTGTACAGTTAGTGTTTTCCCCCCAGAATGAGTCAGCTGTCTGTAGGAGACACCTGAAGGTCCTGTGAGTATGCAGCTCATCGCTGGACCTCACCGCTAGATTTTGACTTATACTGATGAATCTTGTCTGAAGCAGATGGTTGCAAAATTAGGATTTTTCTCCTTAATTCTGCACTGCCATTAACAATCGGGTTTCTAAGAAGTTGCCACTCTTTACCCCCTGTGCACGCTCATCCTTATTTATTAACATTTGGGACTCCTGTCTGACCCGACCACAGAAACGGCTTTTCCTTTGTCAGCTGGAGAGCTGGCCTTCTGTGCAAGGAGCCCTGGTACCCTTTGGCTGCAAATGCTGTTTCTGTTTAACCTTTTACTTCTGTTCCTTGATTGAACTCAGGGCCACAGAGTCACGTCCCTGACTGAGGAAATAACCCTAGGAACGAAAGACCAGGGTGTCAGGGGTGTTGGTGTTGGGGTGTCATTGCTGGCAAGTCCTTTGTAGATGCAGCTGGTGGTGTGTAGATATTTTAGAAGTCACAACTGCGCGGCTACAGTTTCGTCCCAACCCGAGACCTCCGTTCCGGTCTTTTCCTTTCTCCTCTTCCACAGTGAGAATCCCGGCTCCCGTGTTCTCGCTCTCTTTCTTCTGTGCCGTGGTCATATCGTTTTTAGAATTGCTATCCTAAAATTCAGCAGAAAGCAAGCCTGCAATAAAGGGCTCAGAGTCAAGTCTTTTTTTTTTTTTTTTTTTTTTTGTTTTTTTGAAACAGGGTTTCTCTGTGTAGCCCTGGCTGTCCTGGAACTCATTTTGTAGACCAGGCTGGCCTCAAACTCAGAAATCCACCTGCCTCTGCCTCCCAAGTGCTGGGATTAAAGGCGTGCGCCACCACCGCCGCCCGGCAGAGTCAAGTCTTTTATTTTACCACTAATTTATTGTATTTACGTGTATGTGTGCCTGTGCAAGGTTAGACCTGCCACATTTGGGCGGTGCCTGTGCAAGCCAGAGGACATCAGTCCCCTCAAATTGGAGTTCTAGGTGATTGCCAGCCACCCAACGTAGGTGCTGGGATCTGAACCTGGGCGCTCTGCGAAGCAGTAAATGCTTTACTAACCTTTTTTTTTTTTTTTTTTTTTTTTTAGTTTTTTGGATTTGTTTTTTTTCGAGACAGGGTTTCTCTGTGTAGATGCATTTTGGGGGGAGACTTTCAAATATATAAAACAGAGCCGGAATGTTTGTGAGCCAGCTGTGTCCAGTCGCTAGGCTGCCCCCGTGCCTGTAGATGGTGGTTTGCAGAACTGTTTCAGAATAAGTTCTGTCGTGACCTTTTGTTCTAATAATTGTGTCTCTCCTACAAATATGACCCTTTTTTCTTACCTACTTAGGATAAAACAATGAAATTCAGAATACAGTGTTTGGCATTTACCATCTTTGCAATCAGACCTGACGTCAAATATGGTTTAAATGTGGGGCTGATGTAGCAGCGGTGTTGTGAGACTCTCGAGTTACTGTTCCTTCTTCAAGCCCCAAACAGCCCATTTGGTTAGCACAGGTGTCAGTATTCTGTCCTTTGGAGCAGAGTTTTGTTTTGTTTTGTTTTAAGTGAATTTTTATTTTTAAAACTGAACCTAGAATCTTGTGAACTAAGCATCTACTCTGCTGTGGAGTTCCATGTCCAAGTCTCCTTACGTTTTTAGCCATGAATAGATTTCATATACTTATGTGCCTTTGTGTGTGAGAGAGGTGGTGTGCCCATGCTCATGCTTGTGGCCGTCCGAGGTTTCTACTGAGTGCCGTTGTACGTATCACCTCCGTCGTGTTCTCTCCCCTGTGGGTGTAAATAGAGTTATTTAAAGGACACATTGGAGGGCACCTCACGCCTATATAGCAAAGCCTCATCAGTGGCTTCCCTACGAGGGCTGTGGCCTCCTCGATCTGAGCGAACAGTCCCAGAAGTTAATTCCCTTCCATCCACTAAGAAAAGTGGTTGGTCACTCCCAGACTTGGCACGACTTTTCTGACCAGTCAGTGTTGTTACACTATAGTAGCCACAATATGGGTAACATCTGCTGACGGAGCCTGAGGTGTCCTAGTCCGTCCTGGAGAAGACTTGAGAAGCGTGTGCACAATGCCCACTGCTGGAGAGAGGCAGGAGCACTTCCGAGGGTAGTCCTCAGTGGTCCGTAAGCTTGGCAATTCTCAGTGGGTGCTTACGACATTTTAAGAGAATAAAGGGGTAAATAAATAACACTCGCACATTCCCCCACCGCTGAGTTTGAGTGCTGGTGACAGTTCTTCGTAGCAACCTGCATAGCGCCTTCTGCACGCCTGCGGGCCAGCCAGCAGAGGGGGAGTGTCTAACCCCTTTTCTACCTTGATTTCTCTGTGTCCTGCAACAAGGGCGTATGTTTTCTCCAGCCCTTGGATCTTACAGTCTAGTTCTCCCCGCCGTTTTTTGTGGAGGCCAGGTCTCTCACTGAACAAGGAGCGTGGGCTCTAGACTAGTTAGTTGGGCTAGCAACCCCCCAAGGATCCTTCTGGTTTTAGGCTCCCTGGGGCAGGGAATACGGGTAACCTTGCCAGTGTTTTATGTGGGCCTCCAGGGGCCCGCAGAGCCTCGTGATTACCTAGGAAGCATTTTGCCAACTGAGTCATCTTGGCCTACTTTCTCTTATTTGTATGTATGTGGTGTACGTGCATCGAGGCCTGCATGTTCATGTTTGCATGTGTGTGTGTGTGTGTGTGTGTGTGTGTACATAGATCTGTGTGGTGCAGGCATGTGGAGACCCAGAGTTGCTATCCGTTGTCTTCTCTAAGGCTCCCCACAGTATTTGTCAACGGAGGGACTCATGGTGGACCCGGAGCTCACTGGCTCTGCTGGGGCTAGCCAGTTCTCACGGGCATCTGCTGGCTCTGCCTCCCGGGAGGAGCCACCGTGCTTTCTTGGCTGTATGTGAGTTCAGGGCATCAAAACGCGGGGCCTCACATGCGTGATAAGTGCTTTATCCTCCAAGCCATCTCCTCTTTATTTGTCTTTTAAATTTTATTTATTTATGTATTTATTTATTGAAGTGGAGTCTTATGTAGGCCAGCCTGGCCCATAGCTGTACAGCCTGGCGTGGGTCTCACTGTGTAGTTGAGGATGAATTGATTCTCCTGCCTTCGTTTCCCAAGTTCGGGATTATAGGTGCACGCTACTACCCCAGATAGCCACAGCCTGGTTGCAGTATCTCAGTCGTGAGATTGTCACTTACATTTTATACAGTTGGTCTGATTGTCTCATTACAGTCGGGTTTTACAGCAGTTGCCTGAGAGTTCGTGTTGTGTCGGATTACAACAGCATGGAGTTACACCATTTGCTACCATTGTAATTAAGTAACTTGGGAGGAATATGCGAGTGTTATTTACCCCTTTACTCTCTTAAAACGTCGTAAGCCTCCGTGGAGAGTTGCCGAGCTCACGGATCACTGAGGGCGACACCGGAAGTGCCCACCAGCAGTGGGGATTGTGTACACTTCTCAAGCCTTTCTTCTCTAGGAGGCACTAGGACGCCTCGGCCTCTGTCAGCGGATGTCACCCATGTTGTGGCCGCTGCTTTTAATTATCCCCCAAATGCCATTCTCCTAAATTTGGACAGAGGCAGCCCCCGGAGGCTTTGGCTTCTGTGTCTTCTTGACATTTCCTGTTTTTTTTTTTGTTTTTTTTTTTTCCCTCTTGAAGTGTTTTCTCCGTTTCTGACATAAAACAATGATGCAAGGTTGTTTTGCGTCTCCCTCGTTCCCGGCCTGGAGCTGGAAGCACCCACCGCCTGTGTCCTTTAGAGTGGAGTGGCATTCCGCATCTGCATTCCAGGTGCGTGGTTCTGCTAGTCCTCTGAGCAGACACCCTCCGTGCATCGGGGGTCACGTGTGTCTACCAGTGTGCGTGTGCGAGCATGCTTGCATGCGCTGGAGGCTTCTTCGGGCAGGGCTCCGCATGTGCACAGGCTGGAGCCGCCTCTCCCCGGGCCCTGAGCCCGAGCCTGTTATTTTGAGCCGAACACCTGAGGGCTTCGTCTCCTGTCTCAGTGAGGGCTCCATCTTCTCAAAGAAATTATTATGTTTACTTACTTTGAAATCCTAAACTAACTTTCATTCCTGGAAAAGTTAATATATACGTATTGCTGTATCAATCCTACCTTTTTTTATTTGTTGTTTGAAGCAGGGTCTCACACTGTAGCTTAGGCTGGCTTGGAATCCCTGTGTAGCCCAGGCTCCCCTAGACTTCCTGTAAGCACAAGACACTGCTCCTATTTTTTTTTCTTAATCTTTGTGAGCTTTATCTTTTTGCTGTGCACTACTTTTTTCTGTGCACAATTTGCGTGCCCTCTGGTGCTCATGGAGGCGAGACAAGGGCTTCGGATCCCTGGAACTGGAGCTGTGGACTGGACTATGGAGAGACCTGTTGTAGGTGCTGTGACTTGAACCTGGGTCCTTTGGAAGTGCTCTTAACCACGGATCCATCTCTCAAGTCCCTTTACCATGTGTGTGTGTGTGTGTGTGTGTGTGTGTGTGTGTGTTTATGTATTTGTAATTATGTTTATTATTTTCTAAAGATGGAATGTCTTAGAACCCAGTCAGACCTTGAATTCCGGTCCTCCTGCCGCCCTCCCAACCTCCTAACCTGGGATTAAAGGTACACACCGTCATGCCTAACTTTTGCAGTGCCAGGATTGAACTCGGGGCCTCTGGCACTTAAACCCATCTTTGTTGGGGCTTTTAGAAATCACATTTACACTGTCTTATACAGAGCAGTGGTTCTCATCCTTCCTAATGCTGTGATCTTCTAATACAGTTCCTTGTGTTGTGGTGACCACCCTAACCATAAAATTATTTCATTGCTACCTCAAAACTATAATTTTGCTACGGTAAATATCTGATGTGCCAGATATCTGTTATGTGACCCTCGTGGGGGGGGGGTCGAGACCCATAGGTTGAGAACCACACATGTAGAACCTTGCCTACAGAGTCCAGTTGTTGGGAGGGTGAAGTGGGAAGATCAAGGCCTCCTGGGCCGCATAGTAAGTTCTAAGTCAGGGTAAACAGCGGCTCACCATAGAACCCTCTGAGACTGCCTTCAAAACAAACAAAAAAGAGTTGAGAAAGATACTATCTTGTTTCCTGAGAAATGCGATGAGATTACTGCTGCTATTCTTGTTTGTTTGATATCATTGTGTTGGAACAGTCACTAGGAGGCCTTTGCGCTGCCTTGGCATTGCCTTCTCCCCGCCCCCACTGCTCTCTGAAGATTGAGAAGATTGAATCCAGGGACCTCAGGCATGTGTGCAAGGGAACTCTCTGTCACCAGCGCCTGCCCCGCCCCCCCCCCAAGTTTGTTTCTTCCTGTGCTAGTTTTAGTACCGTGATTTGTCCCATAGCTGTTGTGGCATTTGCTGAGGGGAATTCGCGTGTCTCTTCTCTTCCTTTGAATGTTCATTTATTCCTTTTTTTTTTTTTTTTTTGGTTTGTTTCGAGACAGGGTTTCTCTGTGTAGCCCTGGCATCCTGGAACTCACTCTGTAAACCAGGTGGGCCTCGAACTCAAACATCCACCTGCTTCTGCCTCCCAAGTGCTGGGATTACAGGCGAGCGCCACCACTGCCCGGCTGTTTATTTATTCCTAATAATGATCTTTTATCTCCTTTCTCCTTGATCTGTTTAGTGATATGCTCACCAGTTTTTTCTAGGTCAGCCACTTCTGACTTCCTTGATTTTTTTTTTTTGACTGTTGGTCTCTGACAGGATGATTTATTGAGACATGCTCTCGCTGTGCCTCAGGCTGGCCCTTAACTCCTGACCTGCTCCCTCGCCCGCCTCGCCTTGCTGGGGCCGGGCTTGCCATGCCCAGCATCCAGTTCTTATTGAACTGGCTTTTTGTTCAAATGCACGTATTGAAAGTTAACACATCTTTCTCCGACATACATGTGGTTCCTTTTCCTGAACGACAGACATATTTAATGTCTTCTAACGCTTATTGATTTGGTGGTGGGAGGGGATACATAGGCAGGGTGCCCACGAAGGGCAGCAGATAACTTGTGGAAGGGTCTCCCCGCCACCGTGTGGTTCACAGGGCTTGAACTCAGGTCCTTAGGTTTAGCCGTAGTCACCCTTATCCACCGAGCCCTCCGCCAGCGGCCGCTGTTAGGCACATTGAAAGCACGTGGTTCACAGTGAGCTGCACTGTGCAAACTTTGTTTTCGCTCAGCGCGTGGAGGGCTTTCTCCTTTCTCCCGTGGTTTCGGTCCACGTGTAATCACAGCGGTGTCGGTTACTTTCCCATTATCCGGCGTCTCTCCACGTGTCTTGCTGTTACTGCTGTGGTGTGAGGGCATCTCCGCAGGCTTCCAGCCCTCGTGGATGGGGGCCTGTTTGACAGAGGGGCTCGTGTGCTCTGCTGGACAGTTATCCCTCCAGTCCCCTCCTCCAGACCATCCTGAACTGTGCAGGGTTTTCCACCTCAGCTGGGACTGTGGTGACAAGCTGGACACAGGGTCTCTGCACTGGGAGCAAACTGGCCGATTCTCTCCTGTTGGCGTTTTGTGTATCCTGACAATGCCTTCTCCACCAAATACCAGGAATCTTTGCGAGCTCGTTTATGGTTCTTGTCCAGGTTTGCTCCGTTGTATCTTGGCGCTATGTTATTGTAAGCTCTCTTACACGCCTGTAATTTGGTATCGTAATCACCTGTCCATGTCATTACGAAATGTCTTTCTTAAATATAGTAAGATTTCCTTCTTCGCGGCTGGAGAGATGGCTCAGTGGTTAGGGTGTTTTCTCAGCGCCCAGCGGGTCAGCTCACACCGCTGTAACTCCCCTCTCCAGAGGCTCTGACAGGTTGACGCCCCTTCTGATCTCTTCAGGAGTACACCACAAGAAGACTGAAATCAAAATTCCTTCTCTTAGTCAGGCAAGGTGGCAAATGCCTTTAATCCCAGCCCTCAGGAGGCAGAGCCAGGCAGATTGTTGGGAGTTCAAGCCCAGCCTGGTGTATGCAGCAAGTTCCAGGACAGCCAGGGCTACACAGAGAAACCTCAAAAAAAAATTTTTTTTTTTTTTTTATCCTGAAGCTTGCTTGTTTGCTTGTAATGTGACATAGTCATCTTATTATGGGGTTTGCAAGCCCTGTCTCCCTCCCACCCCCTTTCTGCTGAGAGGCTGAATCCAGGGCCTCAACAGGTTGGGCAAGCGTGCACCCATGGACTGTGTCTCCAGCCAGCCCCCTTTTTTCTTTTCTTTTTTAACTTATGACGAACCTATGTCTTTATATTTGAAGTGTCCAGGGGTATGTATTTCCCCATGTATTAGAATTCCAGCTGTCTTTGGCTGTGGATTAGGAAAATATTCTTAAATTTGTTTTAGAATATCTTAGTTTTGTCATATTTCTACGATCTCATTTTTAAACACTTCCGTTACTTTTAAATCTCACCTTTATAATAATTACCTCCAAACTATTCCACAAAATAGAGACAGAAGGGACACTGCCCAACTCATTCTTCGAAGCCACAATTACGCTAATACCTAAACCACAAAAAGATCCAACAAAGAAAGAGAACTACAGGCCAATTTCTCTTATGAATATAGATGCAAAAATACTAAATAAAATTCTTGCTAACCGAATCCAAGAGCACATCAAAACGATCATCCACCATGATCAAGTAGGCTTCATCCCAGGGATGCAGGGATGGTTCAATATACGGAAATCCATCAATGTAATCCACTACATAAACAAACTGAAAGAAAAAAACCACATGGTCATCTCATTAGATGCTGAAAAAGCATTCGACAAAATTCAGCATCCTTTCATGCTAAAAGTCTTGGAAAGAGCAGGAATTCAAGGCCCATACCTAAACATAGTAAAAGCAATCTACAGCAAACCAGTAGCCAACATCAAAATAAATGGAGAGAAACTTGAAGCATTCCCACTAAAATCAGGGACTAGACAAGGCTGCCCTCTCTCTCCATATCTTTTCAATATAGTACTTGAAGTTCTAGCAAGAGCAATTAGACAACATAAGGAAGTCAAAGGGATACAAATTGGAAAGGAAGAAGTGAAACTATCATTATTTGCAGACGATATGATAGTTTACCTAAGCGACCCAAAAAACTCCACCAGAGAACTTCTACAGCTGATAAACAACTTCAGCAAAGTGGCAGGTTATAAAATTAACTCAAGCAAGTCAGTGGCCTTCTTGTACTCAAAGGACAAGCAGGCAGAGAAAGAAATTAGGGAAATAACACCCTTCACAATAGCCACAAACAACATAAAGTATCTTGGCGTAACTCTAACCAAACAAGCGAAAGATCTGTACAACAGGAACTTCAAGTCCTTGAAGAAAGAAATCGAAGAAGACCTCAGAAGATGGAAAAATATTTCTTGCTCCTGGATTGGCAGGATCAATATAGTAAAAATGGCCATCTTGCCAAAAGCAATATACAGATTCAATGCGATCCCCATCAAAATCACAACTCAATTCTTCATAGATCTAGAAAGAGCAATTCTCAAATTCATCTGGAGGAACAAAAAACCCAGGATAGCTAAAACTATTCTCAACAATAAAAGGACTTCTGGGGGAATCAATATCCCTGACCTCAAGCAGTACTACAGAGCAATTGTGTTAAAAACTGCATGGTATTGGTATAGCAACAGGCAAGCAGATCAATGGAACAGGATTGAAGACCCAGAGGTTAACCCACAGACTTATGGTCACTTGATCTTTGATAAAGGAGCCACAACCATCCGGTGGAATAAAGATAGCCTTTTTAACAAATGGTGCTGGTTCAACTGGAAGTCAACATGCAGAAGAATGCGAATTGATCCAATCTTATCTCTTTGCACTAAGATCAACTCCAAGTGGATCAAGGACCTCCACATAAAACCAGACACACTGAAACTATTAGAAAAGAAACTTGGGAAGACCCTGGAGGACTTGGGCACAGGGGAAAAGTTCCTGAACAGAACACCAATAGCTTATGCTCTAAGATCAAGAATCGACAAATGGGACCTCATAAAATTACAAAGTTTCTGCAAAGCAAAGGACACTGTCCAAAGGACAAAACGGCAACCAACAAAGTGGGAAAAGATCTTCACCAACTCCACATCCGACAGAGGGCTAATATCCAATATATACAAAGAACTCAAGAAGTTAGACCGCAAAGAAACAAATAACCCTATCAAAAAATGGGGCACAGAGCTAAACAAAGAATTTTCACCAGAAGAAATTCGGATGGCCGAGAAACACCTTAAAAGATGTTCAACATCATTAGTCATCAGGGAAATGCAAATCAAAACAACCCTGAGATTCCACCTCACACCAGTCAGAATGGCTAAGATTAAAAACTCAAGAGACAACAAGTGCTGGCGAGGATGTGGAGAAAGAGGAACACTCCTCCACTGTTGGTGGGATTGCAAAATGGTAAAACCGCTCTGGAAATCAGTTTGGCGGTTCCTCAGAAAATTGGGCATGTCACTTCCAGAGGACCCTGGCATACCACTCCTGGGCATATACCCAGAGGATTCCCCTGCATGCAATAAGGACACATGCTCCACTATGTTTATAGCAGCCTTGTTTATAATCGCCAGAAATTGGAAGGAGCCCAAATATCCCTCAAAGGAGGAATGGATACAGAAAATGTGGTATATTTATACAATGGAATACTACTCAGCAATTAAAAATAATGAATTCATGCAATTTGTAGGTAAATGGTTAGACCTGGAAAATATCATCCTGAGTGAATTAACCCAATCACAAAAGAATGCACATGAAATGCAATCACTGATAAGTGGATATTAATGAGCCCAGAAGCCCTAAATACTCAAGACACAAATAGCAAGTCAAATGATTCCCAAGAAGAAGAAAGGAGAGGACCCTGGGCCTGTAAAGATTGCATCCAGTTTAGTAAAGAAACCAAGGGGGGAGGGGGAATTATTGGGGAACAGATGGGGGGGGGAGAGGAACTATGGGAACTATGGTGGGTGGGAACTGGGAAAGGGGAAAGCCTTTGGAATGTAAACATAGAATATAGAAAATAAAAAAAAATAATTACCTTAAATAGGACATGCAGTTCTTTTGGTATATGCTTGTTTTTTTGCGACACAGTTCTGTTTCTAATAACAAAAGGAGTACGTGTTAGTGGTATATGGTGGCCCATCAGAGAAGGATAGAAAAGCCATTGAGGAGCTAAGTGCAGTGGTGCAAGCCTTTAGACCCAAGATTTAGGAGAGAGACGTAGGTAGGTCTCTTGAGTTCCCGGCCCGCCAGGAGACCCAGTCTCAGAAAACAAACAAAAACAAAAACCCTAATATTATGTTCATCATAATAATTTCTAGAAGGAAAAGCATAAAAGATGAAATTTTAAATTATATAGAATATTCTTTACATTAATTTGATATCGCTATGTTTTGTTTTGTTTTGTTTTGTTTTGTTTTGAGACTGAAGGGTCTTACTCTGTAGGTTTCTGGCCTGGTCTTGCCCTGCCAGGCTGGCCTTGAACTCGAGAGTGTGCCTGCTTTTGTCTCAGAGTGCTAGGATTGAAGGCATGCACCACCACACCTGGCTACTGTCCGCAGAGATTTTTAACAGGTTTTCGTCGTTGTGAGCCTTCCGAATGCTTCCTGGAATGTTGAGATCTTACAGCAGTGATTATTGTGGTAAAAGACCCAGCGTCAAACTTAATCCTCTGAACATGCAATAGCATCAGTCTGCACATGATCAAATGCACTCTCTGTTACTGTGCCGTTTTTATGTGCATCTGCATGTGCACAGTCTTTGCACTATGTGTGCAGACGCCGGTGGGAGGCAGAAGAGGGTGTCGGGTCACCTGGAGCTGGAGTTGCGGACAGCTGGGAGCCCCTGAGCGGCCGAGAGTTGAGCTGAGCTGCAGGCTCTCTCTGCCGCTGAGCGCCTCTCCCGCCCAAGCCCGAGACCCTGGGACATCTCCGTCCATGAGAACTCCACACCCGCCCAACCGCCCGCCCGTCCTCCTCACTAGCCTTTGCCAGCCGCCGTTCTGCCTTCGAAGAGCCGGGGCACTTTAGAGGCCTCCTGTAAGCCGGATCGAGAAGGCCTGGCTTGATTCCAGCACATCTGGGGCATTTTGGTCCAGCAGCTTCACCCCCTAATAATTAGGCTTTGAAACAGGCCTTGGGTGTTAGTTCCGGTGGGCTGACTTGCCAGAGGATTGTGCTCAGCTGGTGTCCTTTGCCTTGAATGCTCCTGACTCAGGGTACATTGGGTGGTTGCTGGCCTGCAACTCAGCTGGCGTGAAAGGCATTTGCCAGCATGCCTGGCACCTCCCCCATTATTATTATTATTATTATTATTATTTTATTTTTGGTTTTTTAGAAACCCCCTTTGTAGCCCAGTCTGTCCTGGAACCTGCTCTGTCGACCAGGCTGGCTTAGAACTCAGGGATCCGCCTGCTCCCGCCTCCAGAGCGCTGGGTAAAGGCGGGTGCTGCCCTAGCCAACGCTCCTTTTATTTGGAGCCGAGGTCTTGATCTTGCCCCGGCTGGCCTTAAGCTGGGATGGCCCTTCCTCAGCCTTCCCTGGTGTCAGAGCCCTGCTTGCTGTTGCCCTCTCTTAAGGTTCATTTTGCTCTTTTCTTCTGTGATAACTGGTTGACTTAGCTCCCAAGTCATTTCTATCCTACATGCTCCGTTTCGTTTGTTTGTTTGTTTGTTTTGTTTTCAGTTCTGGAATTCCTTGGGTTCTCTCGGCCTCTGCACACTTTTCTCTGATTTCTGTAGCATGCATGGGATTTTTGTTGACCATACTTGCTTCCTAATTATGATCATGTGACCGTCCTGCGGCAGCCTCTGTTGGCGATGCACCCTTCCTGATCTTTGGTATGCCTGTAACTTGCTGCTGAGCCCGGCCATCCTGCTGACAGCATGCTGGAAAGCAGAGTGCACGGCTCTGCTCTCCCCTCCGCAGGGCCCGTCTCCTCAGGAGGCCCACGGTGCATCTTAGTTAATGGCCGCAGCGTGGGGCTTGCTGGTTGGGACTCGGTTCTGGTCTTTGATGCCCCAACTCAGCTGGATCTTGGCCTCATTCATGTGGCTCTGGGATTGCTACCTTCAGTTTTCTCAGTACACTTGGTTATTTTGTAGGACCCAGGGGTCCCTTCTTGCGGGGTTGATGTCTCTCTGGTCCAGTCAGCAGCTGCTCCTCACGACTGGCTGCAGTTGCCTGATCTCTGCCTGTAAATAGCCTGGGAAGCTGACTGAGAAGACCCGGAGCCTACCATGGGGAGCAGGGGGCGGGTGTGCCGCCCTCCTGGCTGTAGGAGGGGAAGGCATTCCACCCTAACGCCCATCTTCAGAAACAGGTTTCTCGTCAGTTCTTCCTAGTCGGGTTAGACTTGGCTGGAGTCCCCCAAACCTTCTGACCAGCCAAGCTTTCCCTTCTAACTTACTGTCTCCCTTTCTCCTGTCCTGCTGATGTCTAGATCTTAGACACACTTGCCCGAGACTTCTGCTTTGACTCTTTAAATTAGTCATTTTCCGCCATTGTTGACAAGCTCATGTCACTTGCCAGAAGGAAGTATAGCTGCAAGTGGAGTACTGAATAAAGTTCTAATTTTATAGACTACACTTTGTTCCAATTGTCGTGAGTCTGTGAAATCCCAATATGTAAAGATTAAGATTTTCAGTTTGCACTGAGTGGTCATTCTGACTTTCATGGACCGGGCTGGTGTTGGTGTGTATATGGTAACTTGGAAAAGGACTTTTGTATTGCATGGCCTGATTACAGAGAGGCATCCCTGACGCCCCACGCTGGGACCCAGCACAGCTGTGCACAGTGTATCCAAACTGGGAGGATGGGAGAATTCTAGAACATTGCCGGCTATGAAACTCACATATAGCTACTGGAAACACATTTTCCAGTCTATAAAATGAGCTGGGTTGTATTACTACTTTTTTGGTTTGTTTGTTTTTGTTGTTGCTATAACTTACCATAGAAAGTTTATTACTGAGAAGTTTCTAGAAAATCTAGAGGCCATAAGAGAATCTTCCTGGGTGAGAAGAACTGAAGGCGAGAAAGCTGGGTGACTTGAGGATGTGCTGGTCTCTCTTAGAAACAAGTATTGAGAACATTGGTTGACTGTTATTACAACTTCTAAAAGAAGCACCGGGGACACTTTTCGTCTGTGGCAGTGGTTGCCTGCTGTTTGAAGAGCAGCCGTGCCCTGGGACACAGGGCCCCTTAACCAAAGCACTGACCACGCCTCCCTTCTGTCGTGCAGGGATCCTCCAACATCCGGATGGTACAGTTCTGAAACAGCTGCAGCCGCCGCCGCGGGGCCCGAGAGAGCTGGAATTTTATACCACGGTGAGTGCTGTAAGGTGCTCTGCTGTTCTCCGTGCTCCTCAGCTTTCTCCGTGCTCCTCAGCTTACTGCTGTGACTCAGAGTGAGAAATGCGCCTGACAGCGTGCCCTGGGTCCCCTCGTGACAAACAAGCTTCACTCGAACAAGGCTCATCTCCCAGTGTTCCTGCGGCAACCTCCTATTTCCTGTTCCGCTTCACATCTTACACATTCTGAGTCACTAAATTGATTTCAATCAACTGGTCCTGACCCACAGTTTGAAAGACACTCAACAGAGAGGGTTTGTCACTCCCAGAAACACCGAGTTAGTGTTTTCATTACAGCTTCTGAGAGTCTTGGTTGCTTCGTTAGGCAGGGTCTCTCTGTACCTTGCAGGCTTGGCTCTTAGAGGACTCCAGTATCCCTGCCTCAGCCTCCCCGGTGCTGTGGGCCACAGTGTCCTGCCTCTCGGCGTCCTCAGCGTTTCCCTGCACTCTGGAAGGAGGGCTCATTCCTGATACCCAATTCATCCTGTGACTCAGGATACTTTTTAGCGTGTTCACAGTGTTCGGTGAGCACCAATTATTTCTTAACTGCAAAACATCTTAACCATGAGGCCCCGCCTTCCCTGCCCACCAGCCACAGATCCGCTTTCTTTCCATGAGCGTGCTGGCTTTTGTGTGTCTTCTCCAGGATGGCGCTTGTTCAGACCCCCCCCCCCAACCCCCATTTTGCAGTTGAAGTGTGTATGCAGTGTGGTTTCGACATTAAAGAAGCACACCGTGGATGTGAACCCTGACCTGCCCCTCTGCAGTTGGCTTCTTATCGTCTTGGTAGTGTCCTTTTAGACACAAAGTCATAGATTTTGATGAGGTCCAGCTTACATCTGCTCTTTCCTGTCGCTGTTTTGAGAAAGGGTCTTCTCTAGCCTGGCAGACTTACCCAGGGTGGCCTGGCACCCGTGGCAGTCAGCCTCAGTCCCCTGGGTGCTGGGAATACAGGCATGCGCCACCTCCCCCAAGCCTCTGCCTGGTTTTGTTTGGGCCTGTGTTGACTTTCCTTGCCCTGATTAAGAGAGCATGAAAATACCTCTTCCCCACCAGGAGATGCTGTTTCCTTTCTCGGTCCCCACGTTTCTATCCTGCACTGTCTCTGACCCTCTGATGGAACCCTGGTGTGTGGTGATCCCCTAACAGAAGAAGTGCTCACTGGCGGGGCTGGATGACAGAGGAACACCAGTGGTTCGGAAAGACGGAGATCAAGTCTTTCTCGCTTGGCCTCCTAGTGAGGCTGCAGTTAGGGGTTTCTCCGGAAGGCCTCCCCATCTCTGCTCAGGGGCTGTCTCCTCAGATCTTCTTCTGTCTGTGGACTTACATCCTGATGCACTTTCTGAGAACCCCGTCAGCATGGGGAACCCCTGTTCTCACTGTGATGATCATCCTGGAGGAGGTGCTCACGGTCTGGACCCTGGGCGTGGGTGGGTCATGCAGCTGTGTGCTGGCCCACAGCTCACCCTGGAACAGCGATCGATGGCGAGAGCTGAAGGTTTGTTTCCTTTCCTCCTGAGAGAAATGGCAAAACCCTGGGGTGGAGACTGTAATCAGACCGTTGAGCAGTTTAGCGTGTGCGTGACTGTGCGCCATGGCCCGTGGGGTGTGTCACCTGCACTGCTGAAGCATGCTCTGCTCACTCAGTCGGCGGTTCTCGGGAGACTTCTGGTAGAAAAACAATAACTTATTTTCTTTCCCTTCCCCTTAGATGTGAGGTCCAACATCTGGTAAACAAAATTCCACCCTAAACTTTTAACTCTTGAAGTGTGCTTACTCGTAAGATCAGGTGTTGTTTAGATGTATGTTAATTTTACATCTCAAATTTTACAATAAATGAAACTGGTCTCATAGAGATGAAATAAACAATATGTAAGATATCTGCTTAGTGAGAAAACTAGGTAAATGTTAAAAGTGGTTCAAGGGGGCTAGCGAGACGGCTGAGCCAGGAAGGGGGCTTGCCGCTAAGGCTGATAACCTAAGTTTGGTTGGGATCTATATGGTGGAAGGAAAGAATTGGTGTCCTTAAGTTGTCCTCACACACACAGACCACACACACACACACACACACACACACACACACACACACAATGAAGGAATGCAAAAAATTCAAATAAAAGTAGCCCAAAAAGTTAGCCAAGGAAGGAACACTCCCCAGCCCTGGCCTTCCAGTCAGAATCACTTGCCCGTGTTCAGAGAATCATTTTGAATTTGGTGTCAGTTACGCACAACTCACATAGTGGCAAAAACAGTTGGATGATGTTGACGGGGAGGGCGTGTCAGCGGGAGAGTGCTCCTGGGGAGCACGGCGGCATGCTGCAGTGAGTAGCTGCTCCTGTTATTTGGGATTCCCTGCCCACCGCACCTCACTCTGGGCAGATGAGACTGTCACGCGCACTTGGTTTTGCTGTGGCATTATGGCTTTATGGGATGCTGACCAGCCCTGCATCTCTGTTCAGGTTTACGCTGCCGACTGTGTCGACGCGGTCCTCCTGGAGCTGCGGAAACACCTGCCCAGATACTACGGCGTCTGGTCCCCTCCCACCGCACCGAACGGTAATGCATTCTTGTACGTCCCGCGGCTCGGTTCTCAAGCTCGGCTTTCTGAAGGGTCGCTGTGAAGGCAGGGGACGTTCGCACTTTCCTTCCCTCCCCTCCCTCACTAAAGGAAACTGCACCTTCACCGTCGCCATTTCCTTAAATGGCGTGTTACACGTTAACTGATAAAGCTGTTACATTTTGGAGAGCGCAGCTTAGTTCTATATTGATGTACACATGTCCATTTCTATGTAAAGAATAAGCCAAGAAGAGCGCAAGCAGAAGATCCCCCACCCCCACCCCCACCCCCCGCTGCGTGGCTCCTGGCTCCCGCCTTCCTCCCACCCCCCGCGGCGTGGCTCCTGGCTCCCTCCTTCCTCCCAAGCCACCAGCTTTAGCTTTCAGTATTTTGGGGAAACCTGGGGAGTACCACAGTGGGGAAACATGTCTTAGAGTCTGGCGGTGAGGTCACCCAACCAAGGCTGCAGGCTTTGCCGACGTGGGTCTTGAACCACACGGTAGCACTGTGTGACCTTTGGTCCCTCGCTTAGTGTGTCAGGGGCCACTGCTGTGGCCATCTTGGCTCTTCTCTATGGGAATCCCTGGATGAGCAGCGGTCAGCCTGGAGCTGCTCAGGGTAAGAGCTGCCTCTACTCCACTAGTTCAGAGAAGGCAAGCGACGGGGGCTCTGTGGGCTTCAGGGGAGTGCCGCTTACTTAAAGAGCTACGACCAGACAGATGTGTTTCCAGTGTGGGGATGTTTGCACACACAGAGGTGTCATGGTGGTAGGAGCCAGGTCCAGACTAGGGACTCACTTTCGTGGGAACTGAAGGCAGCTCTCTGGTCTTTGTGCTGTGCTTGGTTTGCTGTAGTCTAACCTGCGAGGCCAGAGTGGCACCTTCCTCTGTGCTGCCTGTCACGCTGGTGCTCAGACACTTTCAGATTGTGACCCATGTTGGATTCCAGACTTTTGGAATAGCAATGTTGGATTCATCTGCTTACCTTTTTCCTGTCTGTCTGTCTGTCTGTCTGTCTTGCTCCCTGGCTTAAAGGTCTTAGCCCCAAATCCATGAAGATCTTTATGACGGAGAATAGCATTCTGAGTAATTTCTCTACAGACCATGGTGACTGCACTTGAGTCCTTTTGATTTTCTAGAAACTACTCAACATGTAGCCCTGGCCGGCCTGCCTCTGCTGCCCCATGTCCATGGGTCCTTCTTGTCTGAAGTCTGTGGTCTAACCTGTGCTTGTAGACACATCTTGTATTGTGGTATCTTCCCTTCCCCCTTTGCCGTGAGTGGCACCTGCCAGGCCTGCCGGGAAGACCCGAGAAAGCAGCGTGGCTCTCTCTCCAGTCCCGGGGAGCTGTGCTGACTGCTGCTGCCACATGCGGAACAGCCAGTCCCGAGGCCGGTGTGTGCCTGGGGATCTGCGCGGAGAAATACTCAGCCGAACGAACGAGGCTCTTAGAAGGGGCCGGAGAGGGGCTCAGGTTGAGAGCACTGGCTACACTTACAGGGCTCTTGTGTTCAGTTCCCAGCACACACAGGATGGCTCATAACCACCCGTGACTCCCGGGGATCCGATCCCCTCTCCTGGCTTTGCAGACATCTGCACGTGCACGCACACACACACACACACACACACACACACACGGCGCATGTACATATATGCAGACAAAACAGTCGTGCACATAATATAAAAAGAAACCTTTAAGAAGAACATGCTTTTTTTGAGAAGATTCTTTGGAGAACTTGGGATGCTAGTTATGACTTAGCTACTCACAAGCATATACAATGTGTGTGTCTAACCAGCACTGTTTTTCTTTTTTCTTTTTCTTTCCTTTTCTTTTTCTTTCTTTCTTTCTTTCTTTTTTTTTTTTTTTTTTTTTTTGAGACAGGGTCTCTATAACTCAGGCCCTGGAACTCTTCCTGCAGACTTGGTGGTCTGGAACTCATAGAGACCCACCTACCTCTGCTCCAGAGTGCTGGAATCAAAGGCGTGTGCTACCACACCTGGATTTTTTTTTTTTTTTGCCATTATCTCTTTGCTATGGATGTAGCAGATAAAAAAAACAAAAATAACAAACAAACAAGCAACCCCCCCAGCATCAGAAAAGCAATTCTAACATCTCTTGGAGTACTTTTTCTGTCTTTGATAGAAACTAATCCATAAGGCTTTCGGGAGACGCTGGCGTAGCTGGCAACCGCGTGAACAGGAGTGTCTGTGTGGGACACAGAGGAGAGACTTGGAAAATACAGCACCACAGTCAAGCACATGCAGAACCCGAGGCCCGCTTGAGCCCAGCGATCAGATTGCATTTCGCTGTCTTAGCTCTTTTCAGCTTGAGATAAAAATCAATGTGTAATAAATAGATGTTCTTGTTAATGTTTAACTGTGGGCCAAGGCCTGAGATTAGCTACAGGCTGGAGAGAGTGCCTGGCTGGGTTGTGACAGTGCCCTTTAATTTTGTGGTTGCTACCTTGGATTTGTCTTACTGGGAAGGGGGCGGGGCTTGCTCCAGGGGCTCGGCCTGCATTTGCCTTTATGCTGGATGCTGGAGTTGAGCTTGCACGCATGGCGACCCGGCATGGGTTTTAATACCTGCCCGCCATGCTCATGTTTAATAGTTAGTGTGTCCAGGCCAATCCCTGTGGTTAGCGACCACCATGGGACCCCAGGCTCGGTGCTGGATAAAATGTCACTTCTGTTCCTCGTGAGCAGCTCTGGAAGGCCAGGCTGTCTTTCATGCTGTTGCCTGTGTGCCTCAGAGCAGTGCCTTGTGTGAGCTGCTCTTAGAGCTGTACCGACACAGCCTGAGCACTGCAGACCACGATGTGTCTGTGTCATGGTGGTCCTCTGACTCAGCGGGTCTCAACCCGTGGGTCGCCATCCCTTTTAGGGGGGGCGTCGAGCGACCCTTTCACAGGGGTCGCCTAAGCCCATCAGAAAACACAGATCTGAGGAGCCGTGTTAAAGGGTGCCTTGTGAGGAAGGCTGAGGACGCTGCTCCAGTCTGTGTGCTGCTGAGGCAGAGGGCTTGCGAGGATGGCGCGGGCTGGCACATGCTGGAGCTGGCATCTCACCTCAGTGCTCTGTGCTTGTAAAAGCTGCTCGAAGTGCTGTCATTTTCTGTAAGATTTGGTGAGTATATAAGTTGTACAAACAAGCATATGTAACTAAACAAGAAGGGCATTTTATTATAAGGATATAGGGATGTCTTAAAAAATCAGGGATGTGTTGCTGAGCCATGCTGGGACCAGAACTGGCAACCAGAATGGACTCGGGCTGTTTCTGTGCATGCCCCTAGCCCACCAAGGATCACCCACCTTTCACACGTTGTGCTACGTGCCAAAGACCCAGACAGAGAAGTCACAAGCAGCTTGTCTGTCTGTCTGTCTGTCTGTCTGTCTGTCTGTCTGTCTGTCGAGGGTTTGCCCATTCAGTGGCTATGATGGGACTTGGGTTCCTGTGTGACAGGAACACTTCTAAGGATTGTGGGTAGCACTGGAATCAGATTACACCATGACACGCCGCAGGGCGTCTCAGCTGGAGACCAGCCCACCAGTACTTCCTGTGTACCAGGAGTCTCCTCCTCCTTCCATTCAGTCCACAGTTCATGTGACGGCTGCATCCCCGCACATGGACAAACGCTGCTCCACTCCAGACCCAGAGGGGCCTGGCTGAGAAGACGTCTTTTTTTTTTGGTTTTTCGAGACAGGGTTTCTCTGTGTAGTCCTGGCTGTCCTGGAACTCACTCTGTAGACCAGGCTGGCCTCGAACTCAGAAATCCCCCTGCCTCTGCCTCTGCCTCCCAAGTGCTGGGATTACAGGCGTGTGCCACCACGCCTGGCATCTTTTTTTTTTTTTTTTAAAGATTTATTTATTCTTATGTGATAAGTACACCGGAAGAGGGTGTCAGATCTCTTTACAGATGGTTGTGAGCCACCACGTGGTTACTGGGATTTTGAACTCAGAACCTTCAGAAGAACAGTCAGTGCTCTTAACCGCTGAGCCGTCTCACCAGCCCCAGAAGACGTCTCTTGTTACTGGTCTGGAGTTACCTCAGGAGACTGTCCTGCAGCGACATGCCTTTGATCTTTACATAACTGAGTCTCAAGACTGACCTGCTTTGACTTGAGCTCTAGTCTCTTGAAATCACGGAAAGAATCTGCTAGCCGTGGTCTTCAGGGTGACTCAGTGTCCGGGCTTACAGACGTGACAGCTGTCAGTCTGTGGCCGTCTGCTGCTCGGGCTGGGTCCCACTTTCTCAGTTCTCTCTTCCCAGTGCTTCTGACAAGCCCTCCACACCCAGGCCCAGTTCTCTCCCGAGTTCACGTGTGTTCCTTTTCTCTCTTGACTGTGTTGGGACAAGCTCTCTCTGTGTACCCCAGACTGGCCTGATAACCATGTTGCCCAGGTTGGTCTTTAGTCCGAAGTCCTCCTGCCTCAGCCTCCTGAGATAACAGGCCGTCCTCAGGGGCCTGGACCTCTACATCCCTAAAGTAGGATTTGACGTTTAGTGTTTACAACTCAGAAGGGAAACTGCAGTTGAGAATCCCCGCTGCATGGCGCTTCGCCCCTGTAGTCCTGGCCCTTGGAAGGCTGGGGTGGGGAGTTCAAGGCCAGCCTAGGAAGATGCCGCGTCAAAACACCAGAGTGTGTGTGCTCATGAGTGTAACCGAAGCCAGGGAATGGAAAGGAGACACCTGCCCAGTCCTCAGAAGACCTTAACTCATTTTCGTGTTGAAGGCTAGTGATCTAGCGGTGATGTAATTCCAATCACAGACACGAGAACCAGGAAGTAAAAGAAGCTCACGTGTGGCCAGTTGAGCTAAACACAAGTAAAACTGGGTTTAGGCCCTACTCATTGAAGGAATGACTCAGTCTGTCATAGCGCAGGGTGGGCTGGGTCCACAGCGCCCAGGACAGTGGGAAAGCTACACCCATGTTTAGCAGGGGTTCATTGTATGAGAGGAGAAGAAATCTATGTTTGGGGTTTGCAGGACCCTGTCTAAATCATCAAGACACATGTATTTGACACAAAGAAAACAGCCTTCTCTTGAGGTGTCTGCTGGCGGGGCCTCCAGCTGACAGCACAGTCTCACACCCAGCCTTACTTCAGTGACTCTGATGTCTCCCCTCCAAGGTACCGATGAAGTCTCCGGGATGCTGGGTATCTAACTCCGAGTTAAGGTCCCTCATCTTTACTAGCGCTTGGGATGTGAGCCTGATCGAAGCTCTTCAGCACTGCAGTGAGGGCGGAGCTGTCCTTCCCCAGGCTCTCCATCCTGAGGCTGCCTTCTCAAACGCAGAAGCTTGGCTGTGTCTGCTTGTCCTTTGCAACTGACGCCTTCGGGGTTGCTGTGACCAGGCCGGTTGTCAGGTCCAGGCCCTGAGGCTGCTTGTATTGCCGTTCCGGGCTGCTTCCCCCTCCCCCCCCCGCCCCCACAGTGTTGACCTGCCTTGATGGAAAGATAACGTTTACCCCTTTATCCTTCATCCTCTGCAGGAGGTTTATCCCTGTCAGCCGAAGAGCCTAGAAAGTTCTCATTCAGTTCAACACAGGCCTCTGCTGTCATTTCAAAATGCGCCAGTCTGGGAGGGCCGGGAGAGAGGGACATGAGTGCCCAGGACTCCTCTCTCTCTCTGACACCTCTTACCCAGCTGGTTAGAGGAAATGCACACTTCTCTTAACTTCGCTATGTGCATGTGCACCCACACGTCCCATGCACGCACACGTATGAGCAGTGGCACACACGGAGCAGTCAGAGGGCAGCCCTGGGGTTGGCTCTCACTTCCACCTTGGCCGCTGCAGAGGCTGCGTGGCCCGCCTGTACATTCTAAAGGCTCTACCGCCACCTCCCATCTCTGTAGGGGGCTCGGATCGCACGTCACCGTCCGTGGTTCCGGGGTGCTAACTTCCTCCTGGTTCCTGTCTGCACTGTGCCCACTCATGCCTCTCCTCCCGCCCTAAGAACTAAGACATGAATCATAGTTTCATTGAGAACTTGGACAGGATTGTTTGCCTCTGGAACAGGGAGAACTATTTCTTTTCTTCTTTTTCTCCTCACACCCAAATCTGTGCTTTCACAGTAAAGTGTGAGAGGGGCCTTTTGTAGCGTCACAGCAAGTTTTCTGTGGGCAGATGTGTGCAGGGCGCTGAGACGGGCCTGTGACAGAGCAGCAGTGCATGCGAGATTAGCAAGAGAGAAGTTGGTGCCCCAGTTTACTGATGTCAAACAAACTTTACAAAAGCCTTAAAATACTAAGAAATCTTGTTCTGAGCCAGGCAGTATTGTATCCGTGGGGCCGTGCCCACAGCTGTGTGACACTGGACACTCCCTTCACTCCAATGACGTCTGGTCACATGGACCAGGAGTTTGTCTGAGGTCGATGCTTGTTACTGTGTCCGTTGGCTCTGGATCTACCTGAGTCTTCTCTCCTCCTGCATATCCCCTCGTTTTTCTTTTCTCTGGGGGTTGTTTAAATGGTACCGTTGCCCGTCGTTAATGTCGTTAATTAAGGTTCTTCTCCAACAGCAGATGTGTACCTAAAACTGGAAGATGTGACTCACAGGTTTAACAAGCCCTGCATAATGGACGTGAAGATTGGGCGGAAGAGCTACGACCCCTTCGCCTCGTCAGAGAAGATTCAGCAGCAGGTCAGCAAGTACCCTCTCATGGAGGAGATCGGGTTCCTGGTGCTCGGCATGCGGGTAAGGACGGCTTCCGTGAGGCGGCCATGTTTTCCTTACGCAGCATTATTTGTACATAGTTCTATGCATTAGCACTTAAGTCTTTTTTCTTTTAACTGATACATAAGAAGCTCGTGTGTCTGCTTTGAGATGCACACATACCGGTCAACTCAGGATAGTCACGGGCTGCTTGAGTGTCCCTACCCTGGGACCACTTCTGAGGGGACAGAGCTGGAGCCAGAGAGGCAGAGTTGACCTGCTGTCATCCTGGAGGGCTAGCACAGGGTCGATCCCCACCTCTGACGTCACGACACGAATACCAGAATGCATGTGGTGGGAAGAAAGACTTATCCGAGCCATTTCCCATCCGACATCACAGCTGGGAAGTAACGCAGCACGCGGTCCTCCTAGCCAGTAGTAGTGTTTCTTCTAGATTTGCCAGACGGTTGCAGTGAGCAGCCATGGTCAAGTGACAGATGATCTTCCTTGTGAGGCTTAAACAGGAAGCTTGTGGGCGATTGCTAGTGTGCCAGTCATAGCAGCAGAGCAGAGCTGGGGTTGGATATAATTTCGTGATCAATGGAGTAGGAGGATTATTCAAGCAGATGCTCATCTTAGGAAGCTGTAACAAACGTGAGCGTATAAGACAAGACAGAAGGGCCGGGCAGTGGTGGCGCACGCCTTTAGTCCCAGCACTTGGGAGGCAGAGGCAGGCGGATTTCTGAGTTCGAGGCCAGCCTGGTCTACAGAGTGAGTTCCAGGACAGCCAGGGCTATACAGAGAAACCCTGTCTTGAAAAAACCAAAAAACAAAAACAAAAAAAAAAAGAAAAGAAAAGACAAGACAGAAGGGGCAGCAGGACGCTCACTGGGCAAGGGGCCTTGCAGGGAAAGCTGGACAGGTTGTTCCCTGGGACTCACTCAGAGGCAGAAAGAGGGAACCGGTTTTGTGGGAACATGCACTTGTTTGTAGAGTGTTCAATGTATATCTGAGACAAAAGAGCCTTTTGAATTGGACAAGAAGCGGGAAATGTAGCTGTTTGTATTATGAATGCTAATTATCTTCCCCAAAAACTGCGCGCGCGCGCGTGTGTGTGTGTGTGTGTGTGTGTGTGTGTGTGTGTGTGTGTGTAGCTTCTAGGCTCCCAATTGGTTCTGACTGGTAAATAAAGATGCCAACAGTCAGTAGCCGTGAAGGACAGACAGAGGCGGGATTTTAGGATTCCCGGGCTCGGAACCGGGAGGAGAGAGGAACGGGAGACCAGACGCCATGTCTGAGAAGAGTGCCGGACAGAGAGGCGTGGCCACCCTGCGAAGGAGCCGGGAGAGCGCGGCCCAGAGGGCTGCCCAGCTGGTCCAGAGCAGCCAAGATAGAACAGAGAATTACTAAGTAATAACTCGGGATTAACAGCAGGAGGTTAGGCAGTGGCCCGGCTACTGTGCTGAATTAGGCATATTAAAATATAAAGGCTGGGTGTGTGTGTCATTCATTTGGGAACATAAATTATTGGGGCGGATAGTGCGCCTGTGATGGGATAATTAATAGTAATTAGTTCTATACGTGTTCATAGATTCTCTGTTCATACTGGGTTTCCCCAGGACAGAAACACATGCTGTATGGCGTGGCGATTTCATCATTGGTCAGTTCCTCGAGAACTCTAGTGTGACCTTTGAAGACCTATCATTGTTTTATTTTGTGTATTGTGATCTTTGATGCATTTTGGATGTATTGTGGCATAGACTGACACCACCTAGTGAGCGGTCCACATTTTCCCACTGAACTCAGTTTTTGTTATATACCAAAGGCACACGCGTACTTGACTCAAATGTGTTTTAGGATCAGACAGTGTGCTTTCAGTCGCCCCCCCTTTTTTTAAGGCCTTGGTCTTCCAGTTCTTCCTTAGTTTCCTGTATGAACATTCCCGAGCTGAAATGAGCCTGTTGTTGAAGTCTCCTTGGTAGGGTCTGTAGGCACAAACCACAGTTACTGGCACTGTGTGAACTTTAGAATTAGTTTATATGATTAAGAAATGGTGGCGGTTGTGCTGTGGTTGTGTTTTAGTTATAGGTTGCCTTTAGTGTAGCTGCTGACATTTTGGTATTGATTTACCTGGGAGGAGTGACTTGGGGTATTTTATGAACATAGTGACCTTAATTGCCGTCTGGATGACATCTATGGCTCTGTTGCACTTGCTAACCAATCAGACTCTGTGTGTGTGTGTGTGTGTGTGTGTGTGTGTGTGTGTGTGTGTGTGTGTGTCTAGATGCACATGAGTCCAGGTGCCTGGCCTCCGGTCCTGGAGCTGAAGTTACAGGTGAGTGTGAGCCACACAATATAGGTGCTGAGAATTGAACACGGGTTGGTCCTCTGTGAGAGCAGTGTAGGCTTCCCCCAGCCCCTCTTCTCAGACAGTATCTTTGTATATAGCCCTGACTAGAACTCATTATCAGGCTGGCCTTGAGCTCAGAGATCTTCCTGCCTCTGTCTCCTGAATGCTGGGGCCAAAGGTGTGCTCCACCACACCTGGGCATCATCAGTACGAGCTCATAACGGCTGAATCATGTCTGTAGCGCATCCTTGCCTTTTCTCATGTTTGCTTTTGTTAATGACTAACATAATTCTATCTATCCTTCCTGTGTCCGTCCACCCACCCATCCGTCCGTCCATCCATCCATCCATCCATCCATCCATCCATCTATCTATCTATCTATCTATCTATCTATCTATCATTTTGGTTTTTCAAGACAGGGTTTCTTTGTGTAGCCCTTACTATCCTGGAACTCACTCTAGACCAGGCTGGCCTTGAACTTAGAAATCTGCCTGCCTCTGCCTCCCAGGGGACTTTAGAATAATTTTTCGATGGAAATCAGGACAAAAGACATTGATTGTGGCAAAAACACTCTATGGAAGCTTTTGTTTTTGTTGTTTAAAGACCGTGTCTCTGCTGTGTGAGTGAGCTAGCTCTCACAGCCTGTCTCCGCCGTGTGGGTGAGCTAGCTCTCCCTGAACTTGTGATCCCCTTGCCTCTGACTCAGACGGGGGCTGGTACTGCAGGTGTATGCAGCCACACCTGCTTTTATTGGTGTGAGCATGTGCCAAGGGCAGGCTGCATGCTGGGATAGCATCACTTATTTTCCCCGCCCCTCTCCACTTCCTTGTCCGTGGCAGAGTTTGTGTAATCTGTTGCTTTACACTTGTTGTGCAGCCAAGGATGGCCTTGAACTCCTGACCTGCTTCTACTCCCCCAAGTCGAAACTTAAATATTAGAAATGCTTTCCTCTTGCCTCTGTAAATCTGTAGCTGATCTCGATGGATTGAGATAGACAGTTCTGTCATACTGAAGATCTTTGTCCCTCTTTCCTGCTTCTCGGAAGTGTGGCATCCGAATGCTAGGTGCTCTTCCGGCCCGTATTGCTGTGGCCGACTCTCCTCATGTCTGTCTGTGGGGTCATGTAACTAGCCATGAAACCACCCCTCGGGACCAAGGGCACCCCGTATTACTGTTTGAATGCGCCTTGTTCTTATGTTTTGACAGGTTTATCATCTTCACTCTGACAGCTACGAGACACAGAACCAGCACTATGGAAGGGGCCTGACGAAAGAGACTCTGAAGGAAGGTGAGTCCCGGGGGCTGGGGGGGCTGGGGGGTGGGGGGGTGGGAGAGGGGGGCTGGGGGGGTGGGGGGGTGGGAGAGGGGGGCTGACTGCTGCAGTCAGCAAGGCGGCACTCGCCGGATTTAATTCTCCTCCCGAACAACAAGGCAACTCATAACCTTTTAAATTAGAAATGTAATTGTCCCTGGACCCTAAGATACCCACGTGTGGGCTGTGAGCCCCCTCCTCCTTTCCTGTAGTGTCTATAATACGGTTGCTGGCCCACTTGCTGGGATAAAATCCCTAAGACAACAGACTCCCGAAGGAGCCTTCATTGTGGTTCCGTTTCAGTGTGTATCTGGCTGCTCCTCTGCTTTGGGCACAACAAGCCCAAATCAGGTCTGTTCCCGGGTGACCAGGAAGCAGGGCGGCCCAGGCCCTGCGTGACCTGTGTGCTGTTAGCCTGCCTCTCAGAATCCTGCACCGGCTCATCCCCGTGCTCACCACGGGCTCTCAGGGGGCTAGCCCAGAGCTGTTCTGGAGCAAGGACAAAATGCTGAACGCCGTGTCCAGCTCAGTCCCAAAGCTTCAAAGTCATACTCTGCAGGCCTGCGGGTACACACCCGACCTCCCAGCACATGTGGGATTAAATTATAAATTAATAAAGTGTATAAGTGTAAATTGTACGTAAAGCTGCCCCTGTGTGCTTGGGTGATGGTCGAGCTTCCAGAGTTACTGATGACAGGCAGGCAGATGGTGATTGGCTTAATAAGCCCATTAGCACCTGTGCTTTGGTAAAATTCTGGTGACCTGGACATTACAACAGGGCATTCTGTCTTTTAAAAGTAATCTTACATTAGGTTATTTTCAGCTCTATGAAAAGTTGGCCTGTAGAGTTCAAGGGAGGGTGCTGGTGTTCTATACAGAAAGCACATCTTCTTGTAGCTTTGTGCTTAGTTCCTGTCTTGACATACTTGATCAAAGCAAGCTAGTGCTTAATTTGACTATTAAAAAAATAGAGTTTTTTACCCCCTAGGCTGTAGTTTCCTGGAAGGATTTAATTTCTTTATTCTTCTTTCCTTTTTTTTTAATTGAAGATAGATTTTTTTTAATACAATATATTCTGATTACACTTTCCTCTTCCCCCAATTCCTCCCTGATCCTTTTCACTTTCCCATCCACCCAAATCCACACCTTTTCTTTCTCTCATGGGGAAACATCTGCCTGCCTGTCTGTCTATCTATCTATCTATCTATCTATCTATCTATAGATATACACACAGATCCATATATAGTGGTGAGACACATCTTTAATCCTAGCAGGAGAATCTCTGTGAGTTCGAGGCCAGCCTGGTCTACAAAGAGAGTTCCAGGACAGTCAGGGCAACACAGAGAAACTCTGGCTCAAAAAAAAAGAAAAAAAAGAAAAAAAGAAAAGAAAAGAAAAAGAAAGAAGGAAAGAAAGAAAAGAAAAGAAAAAAGTCAAACAAACAAAGAACTGGGGCTGGGCTGGAGAGATGGCTCAGCGGTTTAGAGCACTTCCAGAGGATCTGAGTTCAATTCCCAGCATGGGGGTGGTGGCTCACACCCATCTGTAATGGGATCCAGTGCCGCCTTCTGGTGTGTCTGAAGACAGTGACATTGTACTCATATACATTTAAAAAAGTCTTAAAAGAAAAGAAAAAAACCACAACAACAAAAAAGAAAAGATATAATAAAAACAAACCAGAATAGAACAAAACAAACAACCACCACACTTACATACACAGAAATGTCATAGAAACACAAAACCAGAAGCCATAATCTATGCAAAGGATCAGGAGTGTAAAGAAAGGAAAAAAGAGGCCCATCGTGAGAGAAGAGTCTCCAAACTGCCATTGAGTTTGTTTTGTGTTGGCCGTCTGCTGCTGGCGTGGTCTTAAGAGCCCTTGGTCTACCCAGTGAGGCTCCACTGGAGAGGACTGATTCCCCTTTTGAGAGCAGTTGTCAACAGGAGAGAACCCCCATGTTAGGGCTGGGATCCTGTGCCCACTTCCCCATCGGGCCCAGCCCCGTGCCGGCCCCGGGCGTGTTGTCGCGGTTTCTGTGTGTTCATATGTGTTGCCCTGCTGCGTTAAGACCGTGTTTTCTCGGTGTCTCCCATCCTCACCTGCTCTTAGGCTGCCTCCTCCTCCCTACTCCTTCTCCACCGAGTTCCCTGATCCATCAGGGGAGCAACTGCTTGGTAGAGACACCCCACTGAGGACTGAGCGTTCCAAGTCTCTGCACGTCTGGCTGTGAGCTCTGTATTCCCATCTGATGACACAGGAGAAAGCTTCTCAGAGCAAAGGCACGCGTGCATGAGTATAGCCCAGTGCCATTACGTAGCATTTCAGGGCTCCAGTCAGTAGTGGGTGGGTTCCCCTGGGTCCCTGGCCTACCTGCTCTCTGGTTCTTGGCCACTTGAGCAGTCTTGGGGATGCGTTCAGTGTCACGGAGTGAGCCTTACCTCAACTCGGATATTGGTTGGTTAGTCCCGCCATTGTATATCAGAGGGTCCGTGGCTGGACTGGTGTTTACCATCCTCCGTTGGTAGCGTGCAGAGTACCTTCCAGTACTATAACCGCTAGGCTCCAGGGGTGAAGGCTCTAGGTAGGACCAGCCCCATTCTCCATGCTCAACAAGCTGCATCACTATTTCAGCAGCGGGGCCGTCTCAGTTTGTGCACAGCAGCTAGCAGTCTTGGCAACGGCCTGAGTTGCTCGGGAGTTCCCGTGGGGTCTCTTTGGCCAACAGCTCAATTCGACGTGACCCATGCCTTCAACTGGAGGCCTCCTTTGCTGATGGGAGGTGTCTAGTTGGGGGCTCATTTGGCAATTTCATTTAGATCACCTTCATGATAGGTATATACTTTAGGAAGCTTCCGCCTCTCAAATGGCCTTTTCCCTGTCATTGCTGTGAAGAAGAGGCGCTGTGGCCACGGGAAAGCATTTCGTGGGGGCTGGCTAACAGCTTCAGAGGTGTAAGTCCATTACCCTCATGGTGGGGAGCATGGCAGTGTGCAGGCAGGCCAGGTAGCTCGAGTCCTGCCTCCCGACCTGAAGGCAGCTTGTAGAGAGAGCCACTGTGCCTGGCTTGGCAGAGCTCGAAACCCCCAGTGACACACTTTTCCAACAAGGCCACACCCACCCCAGCAAGGCCGCACCTCCTAATCCTTTCCATCAGGGCCACTCCCTGGTGGCCAAACATTCAGATCTGTGAGCCTGTGGAGGCCACTGTCATCCAACCCCGCCTCCCCAAAACAATCCCGTTTCTCCTCCCTAGTGTGATCAACCCCTCCCTGTGGTTCCTTCCTTCCTGTAGCCCTAACCTCTGCGGTTAGATGGACGGTAGCCCTCTTAGTGAAGACTGACATGCACATATACATGAGTGCATTCTCTAGTTGTCTTTTTTTGGGGGTCTGGGTAATCTCTCTGAGATGATTTTTTTTTCTTCCTAACTCCATCCACTTACCTGTGAATTTGATTCTTCCTTCCTTCCTTCCTTTCTTTCTTTCTTTCTTTCTTTCTTTCTTTCTTTCTTTCTTTCTTTCATCAGCTGAGTACTACTCAACTTTGTAAATATCTGACATCTCCTGTATTCATGTGCTGACACATCTCTGGGTTGTTCCCCATCTCAGGCTGTTAAAAATAGAGCAGCAGTGAGCCCGGATGGGCAGGCGCCTCTGTAGTGGGGTGAAGCACCCTTTGGGTACCCAGGAGTGGTCTAGCTGGGTCTTAAGGTAGAGCTATTCCCAGCTTCCTGAGGAAACCCCATGCCGACTTCCATGCTGGTTGTACAAGTTTGCAGTCCCACCAGCAATGGTTGAGAGTGGTCCTTACGCCACGTCCCCGCCAGCGTGAGCGGTCACTTGGTTTATTCTTCTTGGCCGTTCTGACCAGTGTAACATGAAATCTCAATTCGGTTTTGACTTGCATTTTCCTGTTGATTGAGTTTATTTCTTAAAAGTTTGTGTCTCATAGTGGGAACAATTTACATAAAAGCAATTTGCCTAAGCTGTACATTCCCACGTGTGATTAAATATTAAGGTTTGTTATTGTTGTTGTTGTTGTTATTATTGTTTTTTTGAGACAGGGTTTCTCTATGTGGCCCTGACTGTCCTGGAACTCACTCTGTAGACCAGGCTGGCCCCAAACTCAGATCCACCTGCCTCTGCCTCCCAAGTGCTGGGATTACAGGTGTGCGCCACCTGGCCAGCGTGAACAATTTTATCTGTTGTGAGCTCACTGTCACTTATCTGTGACAGGGCTGCACGGTTTATTTACCCCTGACTCTGATGTATTTCGTTACAGGCGTCTCCAAGTTTTTCCACAATGGCTTCTGTTTAAGAAAAGATGCGATTGCAGCCAGCATTCAGAAGGTCGAGAAGATTCTCCAGTGGTTTGAAAATCAGAAGCAGCTTAACTTTTATGCAAGTTCTTTACTGTTTGTTTATGAAGGTTCATCTCAGCCAGCTACTACAAAAGCAAACGATAGAACTTTGGCCGGGAGGTTTCTCTCCAAAGGCCCCCTGTCGGATGCGGGTGTCCTGGAGTGTAATAACAACCTCCACCTGTTCGGCTCCCCGGCCAACGGGACAGCAGTAGGCAAAAACTTTTCTAAGGCGTACTCGAGGCACCGGAAGCTGTATGCCCGAAAGCACCAGAGTCAGACTTCCCTGAAAGTTGAAACTCTGGAGCAAGACAACGGCTGGAAAAGCATGTCCCAGGAACACTTGAACGGAAACGTGTTTTCCCAACTGGAAAAGGTGTTCTACCACCTTCCGGCGGGCCGTCCGGAGATCGCCGAGGTGGAAGTGCGGATGATAGACTTTGCTCACGTGTTCCCTAGCAACACAGTAGATGAGGGGTATGTTTACGGTCTGAAGCATCTACTCGCCGTGCTTCGGAGTATTTTAGACAGTTGAGTCTTGCTGCAGTCTGTGAAGGAGCGGGCCAATCACCACGGAGGGCTGCAGGCGGCAGCCGGGCGCCCCTGTACTGCTCTGTAAAAATGTGTATTGTGAGTCAGCGTTTGTTTCGGTTTTTGGTTTTTGGGTTTTTTTTGTTTTTTTTTTGTTTGTTTGTTTGTTTTTTTGTTTTTGTCTTTATACTTTTGGTAGATGGTTAACTTTTTTATATTCTTACTCAGGAATACTAATTTGTTCATTAGAAAACTATGAAGAATAAAGAAACAGGAATGTCGAGCAGGGAATGTGTGCGACACGGAGCAAATCGCTGTAACCCTCGAAAGTCATTACGGAGTCATTTAGAGGTCACGTAGCCTTCTGTAGCCAGTCACCGTGAAATCCCTGTCCACCCACCCTTGCCGGCGAGCCGGCTCTAAGCTATGACTTTATCAGACCACCCTAAAATCTAGAAAGCGCCCCTAAAACTGGAGAACATGCTACACAGAAAGGAGGCTCTGCGGGTTCTGTTAAAGGCAGTGTAGCCTGTGAAAGAAAGGTGCTTAACCGGGTGGGTGCGCTCCACGGCGGGGCTCCCTCGGGTCCGACTGTGCTCGGCACCGAGCTTCGGGGGAAGGGGCCGGCAGCAGCAACGCATCACGGCACAAATTTTCCTCCCTAGGGTCAAGAGAAGAGAGATTGTTTGTAAAGAACACACTACCTTTTCTTCCTTCCTTCCTTCCTTCCTTCCTTCCTTCCTTCCTTCCTTCCTTCCTTCCTTCCTTCCTATTTTCCAATGAATTTCATTGATGGAAAAGTCTTCATTTACTATGTTGTGAAAGCTGTCGTGAGGCACGATGCTCTCTCTTTATTACCAGTCTGAGGCTCCCGAGGGGTGAATGGTGGAAACTGTCTTATTTCTTCTTTAATTTTTGAGTCTTTTCCATTTTAAAAAATGCATTTTTTTTTAAAAAAAAATGTATCCCCATTTTTTGCATAAACGTTTCTCAGAATTTGGCTGAGCAGCCACAGAACGCCGTGCCCGGTGCGCTGGAGGAATCCTGCTTAAGTTTCCCTCCCTTGGTGCCTCGCAGAGGTCCTGGTTAATTCCACTGGAGCAGGGGCAGGAACTTTCCCTTGAAAAGAGATTTCTAAGTGTCAGGCTTCTTCTACCACTACCGCCTTCTTCAAAGTAACTGTTTATCGTTAAAGTATTTCCAAACTGAAATTAAATTTGCAAACCATTTTGCTGCGCCTGCTTGCACTTTGACCGGCTGATGTGATAAAATAACAGAACAGCTTGTCCTTTCTGGATAATAGCTTCAAGTTACAACCTGACCTTTGTTGTTTTGTTTTGTTTTGTTTTGTTTTGTTTTGTTTTGTTTTGTTTTGTTTTTTCCTTCCCTTTTAGCCTCTTTTTCCTTGAGATTTACAAATCAAACTACTAAATCCAAGAACCATTTTCTGTAATGTGGAGGGACCTTTTCAGTCCAAACGTAGTTTGCAAATGCCCACGCTCAAACGTGAGCCGAAAGGGAAGGGAAGGGGTCATTAGCCCGGGTAGGTCTGGTTAAGGAGGTCCGGTTAGCGTGCCTTTTGGGGGTTTTCTCTGGGAGGCTGCAAGATGTTCTCGGCAATAACTTCACTTTCTCTGCCGAGGGATGGACTGACTATAGTTATTTTTGTTTCTCATTTTGTGGGAGTGAGTTTCAAGTGATAATTATTAGAAAACTTTCAGCTTTACTGTTTTTCTTACAATATTGACTTGTTACCCGTGTGTGATTCAGGAACTCTCAAGCTCACCTGGTGAACACTACTTTGAATCTTAAGAGGCCGTTTGAGATGGTATCCGCCTAGATACAAGGAATTAGGAAAGCTTTGGGCACACTTCAGCTCAGTAAAGTCTTTGATCTACAGCTGTTTCAAACCATTTCGGAAGACAGCATCCTGCCTTTCTGACAACTAGGTCTTGTCTGAATAAAATAGGAAGTGATTCTCATCCCTGCTTCTCAGGGAGGGGATTCGCGTTCAGTTCTTCTTGTTTACATTTTACCAACTGCTGCCCACTCTGTGTTATTTTGTGCTCCTGGACGCCATGATCAATATGTTTATGATGTAAGCAACCTGTGGCTGGCGTTTCCCAGTCTGTCCTGTCTTAAAAAATGATGGTGAGATTTGCCACTTTGGGGAAAGAGGCATCTATCACTAGCCACGCATCTGTGAACACACAGATATATTTAAGAAATAAGCAAATGAGGAGGCGGTTTGAACTGGTGGTTAATGTTAGTCGTCCCCTCCCCCCAATATGATTTCAGTGTGTTCCTTACGGGATGCACTCGTGGAAAGGACTTGGTGGGTATGAATACATTTCTCAAGTAAAAGTTTAAATTGTAAAATAGTTTTATAATAAAGTATTTACATTAATTATTTTAATATGGATGGAAGTTGCATAAATTATAATTGTTGTTAACTATTTAAATAGTCTTTCAAGAGAGTTTTGAAAAATGTATGTAAGTGGCTTTGATGGCCGAGGTGTTCAGCTAGAATGGGAGGCCCTGTTTCGAGTGTTTGGAGAGGGCCTGGGCAGTCTGCCTGTCCTCGCTACATACAGATTGCTACCGTGGCGCTGCAGGCTGCCTGACTGAGAAAGATTCCCGAATGCAATGCCCACGTCCTGTGGTGCAGTTGTCCCATGATCTCCATGGCGTTGCCCTTGCTGTCTATTGAATTTATAACATTGGGGGGGGGATGAATTTCCATAATTACTTCCGTTGCAATCTTTTTGTTGATGTTAGGATTTACAATGTGTAGGCGGGAGGAAGGGCTGAACTCTGACCTGGCGGACTCTGACTGTTAATATCACTCCCCTTGAGGCCGACGTCCAAACTTGCTTGGCCGGAAACAGCCGTTTCCACAGCTGTCCTTCTCTTCCAGATCCTGACCCGTGTTTCTTGTGTATTCGAAGCCCTTTGTCTTGCCCCTAAAATGGTTCAGTTACCCAGAAACATCAAGTCCCTTTTAAGAATGGTCTGTTGGGTTACTCTCAGGGTCGTGTCTGGGGGCTCGGCCCCTCAGTTCACTCAGACACAAGCCTGCACCTCACCAAGCCTTTCCAAACGCTCTCCCTGAAGTGTGCGTTTGTGAACTAGTCGGGCCTGACCATTTCCGGCATCTCTGTGTAGGTGGAGACGTTCATAGGGACGTCTGTCTTTAAAACAGAGACACGCCGACACCTGTATTTAAAGCTGTTAAAGATGGTGTTCGGGTAAAGATTATGTGCTAAGTACTGAGCTACAGCGGAGGCAGATGATTTGGGGGCTGAGATCAAGGGAACGTGAGCCGAGGTTAGACACCTCTAGTTGACTCTCCAGCTGGGTGGCAGTTAGACAGTATAAAACAGCCTTAAAAAGAAGAACGTTCCTAAGACATGCTCATAAAGGTACATTCAGCCTTCGCCTTTAGAATAATAAATAGCACAGGGTGACCACAGTTGCTTCGATGGTGCAAACCTCTTAAACCTCAAGTTTTCAAATCACTGGGATTCCAGATTTGTCAGCGGACGTGAAGATATTTCTTGGCTTCAGAGCAACTCTGTTTTTTAACATCCAATACCGATATCCTGAGGAAGATTCAGCAGCTTTGCTGCCAATAGTGTGAAAACCCACTTACTTCGATAGCTTCTATTAAAAGCCACCATGATTTATACCAATAAATCAGTCAAATTTAAAAGACCAAAAAACAAAAAGGTGTGGTGTGGTTAAACTTTGTCCTGGCGTCCACTTAAAAGATGAAATTTTAGTTATTAAAGGTAAGGTTTGTGGCCCCCTGTAGATAGGAAAGGCCCTTGTAGACACTTGGCTGTGGGATCTGTGGTGAAAGATGGGAAATCTCACCCAGTTGGGTTAGCAGTAACATCCAGGCAGCAGTGACAGCCCCTCCCCCATCTACCCCCCACCCCCACCCCCACCTCCGTTACTTGATGAATGAATGTATTGCTGTACTTTGGTGTAAATGTCTCCAGCTTTCTTTTTCTCAGTGTTTGTAATTTGTACTATTGACGGGATATTCTTGGAGTGCAAGGGTCATCACTGTGTTTCTAGAATCATCCAATGTGATATACCAATTTTTTTATAAGCAATATTTAGATAATTCTAATAACTGTACATTCAACAACTTATTAAAATGTTTTGCATTGGACTGTCTTCCGTTGATTCCACATCTGAAGAGATTAGGGATGACGTAAAAGACACTCACGGGCTGGAGAGATGGCTCAGCAGGTGAGAGCACTGGCTCCTCCTCTTCCAGATGAAGCAGGTTCAATTCCGAGCACCTACACGGCCACTCACATAGGGTTTGTCTTAGAAGACAATTCCCCCTACTCCCCTTGTAACTTCAGCTCCAAGAGATCCAACTCCCCTTACATACACATACAGGCAGGCAGAATACCAGGGCACATAAAAAAAATAAATCATTAATGGCAAAAAAGGCACCCAACAACTCTTTGGGTGCTGTGGCATGGGCGTGATCAGGAGGGATTCGAAGATGTCGGGGTGGGAGGGAGCTCTCGAACACTGAACGAGAGGCGGCAGAAGCAGTTTGTATCAAGGCTGTTTTCTATCATAGAAACGAAAATTGTGAGGGTGTCAGTGCTGCCGTGAAAATGTTGTGGGTTTTGTTTTTGAAAGATGGACTGATTATGTAGATCAGGCTAGTCTCAAGTTCAATAGTGATCTCTCTGCTTGCCTTCAGAGTCCTGAGATTAACAATGTAGCCACCACGCCCAGCTTTAAAATGCTGTGATTTTTTTGTTTTTGTTTTTGTTTTTGTTTTTTGGTTTTTCAAGACAGGGTTTCTCTGTATAGTCCTGGCTGTCCTGGAACTCACTCTGTAGACCAGGCTGGCCTCGAACTCAGAAATCCACCTGCCTCTGCCTCCCAAGTGCTGGGATTAAAGGCGTGCACCACCACTGCCCGGCGCTGAGATATTTTTAAAAGTTAACTTGGAAAGACTTGTGTATCTGTAGATTTTGTGGATTGGTCTCCTACTGGGTGGCCAAGGTAAGAGGGATTAGAGATATTTATCCCCTGGAGTTTTTAACTTAGGAAAATGATGTGTGTGGCTGTGTGCCAGGAGTGCAGGTGCCGTCAGAGGCGAGAGGCATCTCAGATCCTGCCAGAGGCATCTCAGATCCTGCCCGAGCCAGAGTTAAGGCAGTTGTGAGCTGATCTGTCTGTGTGCCAGGAACTAAACTAGGGACCTCTACAGTCCATACTGATAGGTTATTTCTCCAGTGGTGAAATGAGCCAATTCAAGCCAGGTCCAGACTTATTAAAGACAGGTTTATTGGAAGCTGCGCTCGGGAGAGTGCCCTGGTTCCAAGGCTAGAGAAGTGACCATGGGGAGGAGTTGGGGAGAAAGAGAGAGAGAGAGAGAGAGAGAGAGAGAGAGAGAGAGAGAGCGCAAAGTGTGTGGATTATGTAGGGAAGAGGCTCTGCGGAAGGGCAGCCCAGCCCCTAGGCCGGAAAGTTGAGGATTGGGGGCAGAGGACGCTAGGCAGGACTGAGGGATGCTGGGAGAACCTGGGGGTTAGGCCTGCTTAGTGTGTAAAATTTTGCTCCTTGGTCCCTTGTCTTGGGGTCTGAGACCCAACAGTGCATTGCGAACTGTGCATGCTGTGCTATATAACTGGACGCCAGAGGACAGCTTTGGAGCATGAGCTTTTTCCATGATGAGATCTGGGAGGCTTTTCTGGCCAGCACTTTTGCCCACCAAGCTCTCTTGCCCACCCACACTTGGCTTTTAAATGAGGCCAGCCTCGAACTTTCTATAGATGAGGCTGGCCTTAAATTCTTGATCTCCCTGCCTTCACTTCCATAGGGCTGGGATTACAAGCGTGTGCCCAAATACCTGGTCTGAGATTTTAAAAAAACCAGTTCAGCAAAGTCTTTCTCAAGACGGGTGCTCTCTGGTACTGAGGAAAAGCGAGGTGGTCGGATTAAGCTGCCCCGCAGGACTGTAAGGGGAGCCGACCGGGCCGGTCAATGCTTTGTGAGATTTTGTTTTTAACTGATTAAAACTGGCTGACTAGGTCCCGAAGATAGCAGAGTGTCACGGCTATGTAGTCCCGGCGTCATAACTAAGTACGGAGACTTAGTTAACACCGACACGAACGGAGAATGAAGGTAACGAGCTGCGGAGGACATTCTGAGTCTGGCCATCATCGGCCTCTGTGGTGCCATGTGGGATTGTGCTTGCAGGTAGCAAAACTTGAGAAACGCTCCTGGGCATGGGAATTGCAATCCCAGGTGGGCTGGGTGGCCAGAGCTGGACAAGGAACCTGCAAAGAGAGAAATAGGGGCATTGAAGTAGTAGGATTGCCACAAGTTTGAGGCTAGTCCGGGCTACAGGGTAAACAACCCCGTCCCCATCGAAAACAAAAATTAGCAAGAGATATGAGAGGAGGGAGCTCTCCCGTGGCTCAAGGGAGCCCTCCTTAGTTGGAAAGGAAGGATTGTTAGGGACGTCCAGACCTCGGATCTACTTCCTGCTCTAGGTTGGGCGTCCTGGGAGGATAGATTCATTTTCTGTTATTTGTTCATTGGCCTATGCTCTCTACGATTGACGACAGTGTTGCCAGTTCAGGAGCATGCTCTGTATAAAACGGAGAACCTTGACACTGGTCTTAGTCAGGGTTTCTATTCCTGCACAAACATCATGACCAAGAAGCAAGTTGGGGAGGAAAGGGTTTATTCAGCTTACACTTCCACATTGCTGTTCATCACCAAAGGAAACCAGGACTGGAACTCAAGCAGGTCAGGAAGCAGGAGCTGATGCAGAGGCCGTGGAGGGATGTTTCTTACTGGCTTGCTCAGCTTGCTTTCTTATAGACCTCAAAACTACCAGTCCAGGGATGGCACTA
The DNA here is from genome assembly GCA_964023405.1 of Apodemus agrarius. NCBI lineage: Eukaryota > Metazoa > Chordata > Mammalia > Rodentia > Muridae > Apodemus > Apodemus agrarius. The sequence goes on along the minus strand of OZ030025.1, from coordinate 17,263,239 downwards.
CCCACCATGGGCCCTCCCCCCTTGATCACTAATTGAGAAAATGCCTGACAGCTGGATTTCATGGAGGCATTTCCTCGAGGGAGGTTCCTTTCTCTGTGATAACTCCAGCCTGTGTCAAGTGGACACACAAAACCAGCCAGCACAACATTTAAACATGGCTCCGGTGTTTTCATTGTAAATTATTGTGGTATTCGGAGTTTGGTTCCAACACTCTGCACGTTTGATGTCGAAAGTGTTCTAACGTTATTGTTGGCTGGTGGTGTTGAAAGTGTTCTAACGTGATGGTTGCTTGTTTTGGTTAAGGATCAAAACAAGACTTACACAAACGCTCTACCACTGAGCCACACACATACAATTACTGCTTAAGGGCCTGGAGGCGGGATGGATAAGTGATTTTAAAAATGGATTTTAAGAACTCCTACCCTCAGCGGAGGGTAAGAGTGCTTGCTGTGTAAGCAATAAAGACCTGAGCTTCAATTCCCAGCACCAGTGTAAAAATAAACACCAGCCATGGTCCAGGCATTGCAGGGCGGAGAGGCAGATCCTGGAGCTCTCATCGGCATGTCTACTTTTAAAAATGAACTTCCGGGTCAGTGAGAGACCCCGGGTCAGGCAATATGTACGGCAGAGAGCTCTAGAGACACCCAGCTCTCAGCTGTAGCCCTGAAAAAGCGAACATACCTGCATACAACCATACCAAACCTGAGCCCCACCACCCACATACAGTTATTACATGCTAACAAAACTGACAAAGGTTTTTTTTTTTTTTTTTTTTGCTCCTGCAGGTTTGAGAGTTGCACTGAGTCCTCATCCCCCCCAGATCCCCTACCCCCTACTCATCAGTGATTTTAGCTACACTGTTTTGACTTCCAGCCTGTTGAGTGCTTCCAGCCACCTGCCCAGGAGCTATCTGGATATCTGGATTCTCCAATGGAAGGAAGCTATGCACACACACACACACACACACACACACACACACACACACCAGTTAATTTTAAAACGCCTTGGCTACTTCAAAGGTTGGGCACTCCTAAACCTTCCCTTGCTACCCAAGACTCAGTCAGGGAAGTGGTCACATGGCTGGTTGGCTTCCTCTCCTGCAGCTCCTACGTCCCATCCTTCCACCCCGAGTCATGGCGATTCTCTGTCTCCTTTTTCCCAGTTCCTAGCCTGAGCAAATCTAAAAGTCCTGCCCTGTCTCTGTTTGCCCAGCCTTTGGCCACTGGCATCTTTATTGATCCATCAAAAACCAATCGGGGACAAGGACCTTCGGCATGAAGATTCCCAATTAAATAAAAGCATTAGAACCAATCCCCAAGAACCCCTATTGCCCCTGGAATGTCAAAGAAAGAAAAAGAGAGAGAGAGAGAGAAAGAAAGAAAAAGAAAAGGAAAGGAAAGGAAAGGAAAGGAAAGGGAAAAAAAAGAAAAGAAAAGAAAAGAAAAGAAAAGAAAAGAAAAGAAAAGAAAAGAAAAATGAATCATTTATTTTGGAAACAGTTGTAGTTTGTGTGCCCAGCATGAGGTCAGCTCTAATCAGTGTCACATAGAACAATGTGGGCCATGTGGGCCAGAGTTTCTATGGAGATTCACACGCATGCACATGTATACACACAAATGTACACACACAACACCTACACAGGCATGCACACCATTTGGAGAGGCAGATAACTGGCTGGGCAGAAAGCCTCTGGCAAGCCAGATCTGATTGGCTAATCAGGGTTCTCCCTGGCTAGCCATGTTTAAGGTAGGCAGTTACTGACTTGAGTCGTTTATCCAGATCTGGAACTCTCTATGGCTCGATCTGTAGCTGTAGCTGTGCTTTCACAGGATAGGCACAAGAGAGGTGTGAGATCTGAGAGGCTCACCCTGCAGGGCGAGGACCTTAACCATGGTTGGAACAGGTGCACAACTCAGGTTTGGATGCCTTTCAGAGAAATACCATCTCATCTGTAAAGAAACTGCTACAGCGGGGCTGGAGCGATGGCTCCGTGGTTAAGAGCACTGACTTGCTTTTCCGAAGGTTCTGAGTTCAATTCCCAGCAACCACATGGTGGATCCGATGCCTTCTTCTGGTGTGTCTGAAGACAGCTGCAATGTACTCATATAAATAAAATAAATATTTTAAAAAGAAGAAGAAAAAAGACACTGCTTCAGTCACCTGTAGCCCTCTTCAGCCTTAATGTGCATTTCACTCTAAGTGATCGGTCCTAACTCATCTAGGTTAAGTCAGAGCTTTTCAGGTACTGGATAGGCGTGGCCACTCAAGCAGTAATTGACCTGCATCCCACCATGCTTAACTCTGCAGTGTGACTCAAGATGAGTGGGTGGATCTGTTCCTTTGGGCCCTGCTTAGTTCTCTCCAATAGGAGATGGACAGCGAGCACTGCATTTTGGGGTGTAGGGCAGTGAATTCAGGACATCTTCTGGATAGATTAGCCTAGGGCCCAAGTGAAACGGAAGCGTACAGACAGTTTGCAAGGTTCTGTTGGAGTTTTCAAGTCAGTCCCTGTGGGGATGGCATTGGAGGTGGGATCTGATGTCGGAGGCCATGGAGCAGTCAGTCACAGGAGCCATATTCCAATCATACATTTGTAGGGGGATTTTGATCCAGCAACATGACTTCTCTGGCCAGGAATCACAGCCAAAGAGCTAGGTGTGTGGGATCCACCTGAAATACAGACACACCCTTAGTACACAACTTTAAGGTAAAATTAGTTTGTAGCAGGAAGCAGCCGTGTTTGAGAGTGTAGTCCAATGGAGGGGCAGACAAAGTGATGAATCATAGAAAGATTTGATGGACTGAGTCAGAGATAGTATACACCTAACTCTCAGGAGAACAGCACAGGCGGAGAAGCTATTTAAGAGCAGCTTGGGGGGCAGAGTCAGTCAGTTGGGAGTCAGTGCAGTGAATGCAGTGGGGTGGAGTTGAGTTTGTTTGTGAGTTCATGCAGCTCAGTGCAGGTCAGCAGAGGCTGTGGAAGCCAGAGAGTAAGAAGGAGACAGAAGATTAGTGTTGGGGTTTGGGAATCACCACACAAACCACTCATTGTAGACACCGATTTCAGTCAAATAGGGATGGTTTATTGCACACCACACCCCAAGGCTAGTCAATCAGGGCCATATTCCAGACTTGGGAGCTGAACCCATGACATTGAGTTAAGATCCTATAGTGCTTTTTACACCTGAGATCTACAAAGATCTGTGCCAAGTTATTCCACCAATCAGGATTTAGGGATAGGGATTTCCTTAGGAACATGTCTTTGTTGCACATTTCTCCTGTTCCCATTGGTTGAGGTATTCAGCTGTGACAGGGGACTTGCTTTGTCTACCATTCCATATCTTAACTTACCAATCAGGATGGGGTTTGTCTACCATTCATGTCTTAACTTGCCAACCAGGGTGTCAGTCACCCACATACATGCTTCTTTCTGCCAAGTAGGATGTCAGTTTCCAGGGAGGTCTTGGGAACTTAAACTTTACTTGACCCCTTGTCAAAATGGAAGTTTTATTCTAAATAGGTGCAGGTGTCTCTCTTATGTTGGGGTCCATCCCAGGGGTAGCTTATATAGGCAAATACATAGGTGAGGAAGTGCTACTGGGTCACATTTACTGTGACTAACTATACATCACAGTTCTAACTGACTTTTGTGGTGACTGGTTTCCAAGAGCACAGACTATAACAGGATATGCAATCAACTTGGGCGTGGCGTGAGAAAGTTTCTTAGCAACAGCAATAACAACATATGAGAAAGTTTCCTAATGACATTGGCAACATCACAAAATGGCAGACTATCCAGGTAACAGTTACTTAGGCCTTCACATTTTACCTTGGTCTTACCAAATAGAACAAATTGCCGGAGTTAGTTTGAGGCCAAGCAGAGCAATTCAGTGAGAAGCAGAGAGAAGCCAGATTGAATCAGTCAGCTTGGAGAGGAATAAGAGCCAGAACAGCTGAACTGAACCAGCCAGCCAGAGTTCTGAATGAACTAGAAAGGGTGAGCTTATTCAGCAGTAAGCCTCTGAGATAACAATTACATCTAGTGAGTAATAATTACATTTATATACACTGGCTGAGGCCAGATGTGCCTTCCCATGGTCCTTGGTCTCACTGGACAGCTATTATCATAAGCCTGGATACTTACCATAAATACCTTTAAAATCTCCTTTCTTTTGTCTTCTACCCAGATTTCTCCTCATTTCCCATCCTCCTCAGTTTTAAGCTTAGCATGTTTGTTCACCTTTGCATCTTATTCATGAAATCTCTCAATGATGACAGGTTCTGACTGATTCTGTTTTCTTCGTGTTGAGAAACTGTTGCGAGTATCTCAAAGTGGCTGTTGAACGTCTTTTCTGACCCAGCAGGTTCAGTTTCGGTGCTAGAGCCATTTGACTTGAATGCAGCTCCAACATGCTCCTTGCTATTTTCCCACAATTCCCTTCGTCTAACCTGGCATTTTGTGATGAGGCTTTCCCACGTCCTCTCTGCTTTTGCTATCTCTGTGAGGGAAGGTATCTTAGTTTGGGTTTTATGGCTTGTGAAGAGAAAACCACGATCAAGGCAACTGTTATAAAGGAAAATATTTAATTGGGGCTGGCTTACAGGTTCAGAGGTTCAGACCATTATCATCATGGCGGGAAGCATGGCAGTGGTACAGGTAGACATGGTTCTAGAGGATCAGAGAATTCTACACCTTGATCCAAAGCCAACCAACCACGAAGACTCTCTTCCACACTGAGCAGAGCTTGAACACTAGGAGACCTCAAAGCCCGCCTGCACAGTAACACACTTCTAACAAGACCACACCTCCTCCAACAAGGCCACACCTCCTCCAAGGCCACACCTATTCCAACAAGTCTACACCCCCTCCTAATTGTGCCAACTCCCATGGGCCAAGCATATTCAAACCACCACTGAAGGTAAAATTATAAGCATTGGGAAGGATGTCCAATAGTTATAATTATTCTACCCCATACGTTTCTCATGCATTTCTCCCAGAGGAGATGCTTGTTTTTAAGCAAGCATCACTGTTTTCTGTTGCAAACACTAGCATCTTGTCTAGAAACTGTATAAACCATTAGACTTTTAGTTCGGGAGGCAGAAAGGTGATTACCATTTGCTTATCCTTAGGGTGAGGTGTTCTGCCTGAGTTGGGTCCTGCCAGTGATATAAGCCAGTTCAAGTCAGATTAGAATATACTAAAGGTTTATTGGGAAGCTGCTCTTGGGTGAGTTCACTTACCCCAAGGATTGAGGCCAGAAGAGTCATCACCATGGGGAGGGATATCAGGGTGGGGGAGTGGGGAGATGGGGGGTGGGGGGTTGCAGGGAGGGAGTAGGGGAAGGAGGAGGAGGAGGAAGAGGAGAAGGAGGAGGAGGAGAGAAGAGAGAGAGAGAGAGAGAGAGAGAGAGAGCACAAAAGGGCACATGCTCACACACAGAGGAGAAGGAGAAGAAGAGAGAGACCAAAATGTCTGGATTATAAAGGGAAGAGCCTCTGGTGGAAGGAAGGGCAGCCCAGCCCTGGGCTAGAAAGCTCAGGGTTGGGGGGCAGCCTGTGCCAGGTAGAGACTGAGGGATGCTAGGAGAACTTGGAAGCCTGGTCTGCTTGGATATGTAAAATATGCCCCTCAGTCCCTTGTCCTGGGGTCCCAAACCAAACAGTCGAAACTTTCTAAAGAGGGATCACGTAGAACCTGGGAAGCAAAAGAGAATTCAGGTGTCTTGCTCAGTCACTATAATAACCTTCTCTGCTCAGTCACTATAATAACCAATCCACTCCCAGGAGGTCAGAATTAGTCTGTTCCAAGAATGGGGTCCCCATGACCTAAGCACTTCTCTCTAGGTCCCACTTGTGAAAGGTCCTACCTTCTGTCATTAAGGTTGCATGGGGGCTGGGCTTCTAGCACCCAAACCACCTCCATCGTGGACCGACGTGTCTATTGTGCTTTGAGTATGTTTTTTGCTGAAATAGGAATGGTCCTGCCTCTTCTTGGAAGAATGATGTGTTGGTTACTGTTCTGTCAAGGTGACACGGGCTAGAGTCATCTGAGAGGTAGAACCTCAGTTGAGAAAATGCCACCAAGAAACTTTTTTTTTTCTTTTTTTTGGTTTTTCGAGACAGGGTTTCTCTGTGTAGCTCTGGCTGTCCTGGAACTCACTCTGTAGACCAGGCTGGCCTCGAACTCAGAAATCCGCCTGCCTCTGCCTCCCAAGTGCTGGGATTACAGGCGTGCGCCACCACGCATGGCTCTTTTTATTTTTTATTTTTTTATTTTTTTTGGTTTTCGAGACAGGGTTTCTCTGTGCAGTCCTGGCTGTCCTGGAACTCACTCTATAGACCAGGCTGGCCTCGAACTCAGAAATCTGCCTGCCTCTGCCTCCCAAGTGCTGGGATTATAGGCATGTGCCACCATGCCCGGCTGGGGGCATTTTCTTGATTCATGATTGATGTGGGAGGGGCCAGATCACAGAGGGTGGTGCCATCCCTGGGCAATATAAGAAAGACTGAGCAAATTGCAGAAGCCAGCCAGTAAGCAGAACTCATTTTCTTTTTTCTTTTCTTTCTTTTTTTGGGCCTCTACATCAGTTCCTGTCTCCAGGTGCCTGTCTAGAGTTCCTGACTTCCCTCAATAATGGGCTATGATGTGACTGAAATAAACCCTTTCCTCTTCAGGTTGCCCGTGTTATAGTTAGGGTTTCCATCGCTGTGAAGAGACCCCCTCCCCCCACCAAGGCAACCCCTCATCCCAGCTGCCTGGAAGCGAGTCTTCCACTAGCAGCCTTCAGGCAAAGATGTAGAACTCTCAGCTCCTCCTGCACCATGCCTGCCTGGATGCTGCCACGCTCCTGCCTTGATGATCATGGACGGAACCTCTGAACTTCTGAGCCAGCCCCCATTAAACTTATAAGTCCTTATAAGACTTGCATTGGTCATGGTGTCCGTTCCTAGCAGTAAGACCCTCACTAAGACACTCTACTTTGTCTTTAAAAAGACAAGTATCTATTTCAAGTGTTAGCACATCCTTCCGGAAGACGCTGCTGAGGCTATGCTGAGGGCCAGCGGGGGCTGCTCGCTCCATAGGCGAACAGCTCCAATAGCTTAGCCTCACTGGACTCCTTGATTGCTTCCTATCTAAGAACAAGGCCGGTGTCTGTGGAGGTGGGTCACCCCTCCCCACCCCCTACCACTGTGCCCACTCTGGTACCTGGTGCACTGCCCTTTCCAGCGGGGCTCTTGGTGAGCTCCTGTGTACGGAGGTGTCTTTTCACTGCACCCAAAACCACTGAGTCTCACATGCACTCAGCTCCATCCACTGTGCTTTCGTGCCTACTTCAGCCTCTTATCTGGATGGGGAGACCCTACAGGCTACTGACTACCCCACTCTATGTGCCCTGCTCTCTGCTCCATCTTCCTTCTAGGGAAGTTCCACCCACAGGCAAGAGCAGAAAGGGCAAATCCTGGGCAGAGTGAAGCAGTGATACCTCAAAGCACAGCTGGCTTGACCGCAGCAGCTGGATGGCGCCTGGCTATGAATCACCCTCACCCCACACAGCCAAGCTGTTCATTGTTCTCGCCTTCATATTCCTGTGGAGAAATCCCTTCTGATTGTTGCTATTTTCTTAGTGTGTGTGTGTGTGGGGGGGGGGGGGGGATTAAGAGAGGGTGAAGGGACCTGGTGACACAGTTCTGTGGAGGAGCAATGACTCCTATGAGCTCCTTCACGGTACCCAGGTGCCGCTGACGTTTGAAGCCATGAACTTCCAGGGTTGCTCCCGGATGGACGGCCGTGTTTGCCGCGTTCCCTCCAAACACGTTCAGTTGTAAGGCACAGCTATTAAGCTGATGGGAAGCTGGAGAGAATCAAGGCTTGGCTTTCCAAAGATATTGATCATTTTTTTTTCCCTTGGGAGTGAAAGGGTAGGCTGTGATTCAGAGGCCAGAAATGAAAGTGGCCCCGAGTGCAAGTGTGTGTGTGTGTGTGTGTGTGTGTGTGTGTGTGTGTGTAAGTGCACATGCACAAAGAAAACATCTCCATAAACATCACGGCTCCATTCCCACCAAACCACTAGGATAGGACCCCCGTGACTGAAGGCAGCCTGTCAGAGCTCCGCCCAGCCAGTTTTCCAATCAGACTTCAGGACCGACGGATACTGCCCTCCCCGGGGTGGGACTTGCATGCAGGAAAGTCACTTTGGAACCCAGTGATTCACCTTAAGAGGACTGCGCGTGCTAGGCGTGCTAGACGGGTTATCTGTTTGTAAGGTACACATCCTGTATCCAGGAAACAAACCGGACCATCCTAGGTTCACAGGACAGACAGGAGCGGCTGGAATGGGGGAGTGGATTCTTCCCTGTGAAGGTTAAAGATCCTTCCCCAGCCTTTGTTCCCGCCGCTCACCGCATTTATAGCAAAGCAAAGCTGGAGCTACTCACCCGCTTGAACGCTCTCCCTTTACCTAGACAGACGCAAAGTCATCAAACCAGACAGCCATAAGGTAACTTGCTCGTTAAAATAAGGGCCATCTTTATTTTTAGTTAGCTGGCTCTGGTTCTTTTTGGAAAACGATTCACTTTGTTTAGAAGTTAAGCTGTGAAATTAGCGGTAGCTAAAGCGATTCTGTACTTAGTCCCAGCACCCGAGAAGCTTCAAGCCACTGGTCTTTAGCAGGGAAAGAACTTTAGATGAGCACACTCACAGTATAACTCAACCACGCAAGAACCAAGAGCTTCAAAACCACTCAGAAAAATTAGATTCATGCCTGGTAATCCCTAACAATATGTCAACACCATTTCCCATCTGGACTATAATTTGAAGGACGCTTCTTACTTCCGGTTTTTCCCCCCACGCACCCCCTTACATCGATTCCCACTAGCAGATCTGGGTGAGTCTGGACCTTCCTCAGACTTCCGCCTTCCCCTCAGTGTTTCCAGGGCTCCCACCCTAGCTTGTCCCCTCAGCTCTGCTCCAGGCTGCTCAGCAGAACCCCGAGGACTCCAGAGCCCCCCATAGCCCTAGCTTCGCCCTGCGTAGCAGCAAGAAGAGTCACTAAAACGTAATTCAAGGGCTTCCGCTCTCTGGAAAAGAATCCTACAGTAATTTCTTCTCTCCCCTGGGCGGGGACTGAAAGGGTTCACTATCTCTTCTAGAATCTTCCATTCCTTTATCTGGGACTGGTTCTCTTATCTCATTTCCTGCCACTCTTATCAGATACGGTACCTATCTGACAAACAGCACCTGCAATTCTGTTAGGGTAGCTCCCCGTTTGCTCTCAGCCTTGGGGGCCGTGGGGGTGGGCGGGGCACAAGACCGGGACATTGGTGATGCCTGTCACACACCCTCTGAGTTCTGTAAGCTCCAGGTGTGTCACAGTCAGGAAGGTTTTTCCCTGGGCGATAAACAAAACAAAAAAAATCACCCTGCGCCTCCTTACTCAGGGGATGATTCTGATGTATGCCCTCAGGAACTTGATGTGATTGTTAGCTTCAAAGGTCAACTTTGTCATCTAATCTAAAATCGTCTGGGAATCGAATCTCAATGAGGAATTGTTTGGAATGGGTTTAGCCTGTGGAATTGTCTGCGGGGCATGGAAAATTGGCCCCTTTGAGTGATGTGGAAAAATTCATCCTGAAAGGGTGCGGGCACCATTCCTCCGTGTGGCACTGAGGGACGTGTTAGCTGGATGTTTAGCGTGCATGTAGTTCCTGTTCTCTCTGCTCGTGGCTGTAGATGAGGATGGGATGAGACGAACCGCTTTGGATTCCTGAGGTCTCAGTTTCCCCAGCAGTACCAGACTTAGAGCTAAACAAACCCATTCTCCCTCTTCAAACAGCTTTCTTTTTTTTCTTTCTTTCCTTTCTTTTCTTTTCCGAGACAGGGTTTCTCTGTGTAGCCCTGGCTGTCCTGGAACTCACTCTGTAGACCAGGCTGACCTCGAACACAGAAATCTGCCTGCCTCTGCCTCCCAGATGCTGGGATTACAGCCATGCGCCACCACTGCCCGGCTTCAAACTGCTTTCTGTTGGGTGTAAACCAGGATGCCACCATTTGTCTTTCGCGGTTGCTTTAGATCTCTACTGGGACTCAGAAGATGATATCTTAAAGTTTGGGCCTGCCGGGCGTGGTGGCGCACGCCTGTAATCCCAGCACTTGGGAGGCAGAGGCAGGCGGATTTCTGAGTTCGAGGCCAGCCTGGTCTACAGAGTGAGTTCCAGGACAGCCAGGGCTACACAGAGAAACCCTGTCTCAAAAAATCAAAAAAAAAAAAAAAAAAAAAAAAAGTTTGGGCCTGTGTCATGCTAAGCTCTGAAGAATCAAAGGGCCCCGGGGGCAAGTCCCCTTGTGCCCTCCCGCCCTTCTTGGCCCTGGTTCTCCTCTTTCCTTTATGGGACAACTGGAACGTCTCCAAAGGCAGTCATAAAACTACAAGAGGTAGAATGGCCGTTCCCGGCCATGGAGAAATTCTGTGTCAGGGGCAGGGCAGATGGCAGGCCTTTGATCATCCTAGCTTGGTGCCTGGTTAGGTAGCCATAGGTGTTTATGCCTAGGACTCATTTAAAAAAAGGAAAGGAAGGAAGGAAGAGAGAAGGGAAGGAAGGAAGAAGAAAATTCTATGACCAGTCTGGCGGTGATGGCACACGACTTAAATCCCTTTAATCTTAGGAGGCATCGAGGCAGGAAGGTACCTGTGATCTGGTCTACAAGAGCGTGTAGCGGTGAATTTAGCTAAACCACTTTGTGTTCCTCCGGGGTCGAGCTCCTAGTCGCCCTCTGGATTTGCAAATGTAAGCATACACACACACACACACACACACACACACACACACACACGTCAGTTAATGTTTGACATGCTGTGACTAGCCATATACACATACATATGTCAGTTATCCATGTACGTGTCTTTTTCCGCCAAGTAGGTTCCCAGAGAGGTCTTGGGAACTTAAGCTTTCCTGGACCCCCTACTCAAAGTGGACGTCTTATTCCAAATAGTTTCGCTTATTGGTGCAGTTGTCTCTTGCACGTTGGGGTCTATCTCAGGGGCCACTCCTGAAGGCAAATACCACAAAAGCTTATACGCAGGTGTAGGAAGTGCCTCTGGGAGGTTGGTGCAGGTCCAGGCTTCTTGTGGGTGATTATACAAAGCAGTTCGACTGACTTCTGTCGGGATCGGTTTCCAAGGGTGCAGTACATAACAGAATATGTAATGAACTTTGACACAGGGAAGTTTCCTAGCAATAGCAGAAACAACATATGAGAAAGTTTCCTTATAATATTAGTAACAGCACAAAATGGCAAGCTAGACAATTACCTTGGCCTTAACATTTCACTAGGAGCTGGGCGGTGGTACCGCACGCCTGTAATCCCAGCACTTGGGAGGCAGAGACAGGTGGATTTCTGAGTTCAAGGCCAGCCTGGTCTACAGAGTGAGTTCCAGGACAGCCAGGGCTATACAGGAAAACCCTGTCTCACAAATTTTTTTTTTCAACTAGGAATTAACGCTTTCTTTCTTTCTTAAATATTTATTTATTTTATGTATATGAATACACCTTGGTTGCTGGAAATTGAACTCAGGACCTTTGCTTGCTCCTCTGGCCCCCGCTGCTCACTCCTAGCCCAAAGACTTATTTGGCCCAAAGACTTATTTATTATTATAATGTAGCTATCTTGAAGAAGAAGACCAGAAGAGGGCATCAGATCTCATTATGGATGGTTGCGAGGTACCATGTGGTTGGTGGGACTTGAACTCAGGACCTCGGAAGAGCAGTCGGTGCTCTTAACCACTGAGCCATCTCTCCAGTCCCCAGGTCTTAACATGTTTACCTAGGCCTTAACATTGATAGTCTCATACCTCCAAGGAGTGCTGACTGACCTTAACAAAGGATAGCCTAGCCGGGCGGTGGTGGTGGCGCACGCCTGTAGTCCCAGCACTTGGGAGGCAGAGGCAGGCGGATTTCTGAGTTCGAGGGCAGCCTGGTCTACAGAGTGAGTTCCAGGACAGCCAGGGCTACACAGAGAAACCCTGTCTCAAAAAAACAAAAACAAAAACAAAACAAAGCAAAAACAAAACAAAACAAAACAAAAACAAAGGATAGCCTCAAGGGGGCGCTGCTGCTGTCAGCCTCAAGGGGGCGCTGCTGCTGCTGTTGCTGGCAGAGTTGGCTAGGCTTTTGTTGTGGATGATGACGTTTGCTGTCTAGGAGATAGCTATCATGGCTTCTTTCCCTCTCTTTCTGCCTGCCAGTGTGCACCTCTGCCTCCACTATGCCATAGATCTTCATACCATTCGGAGTGGAAGGAACATCAAACATAGACCAGGCTAGCTTCTTCTGGGGTTACTATCTCCCATCCTCCATCAAACCGACACTCTTACAAAGACCGCTTTCCCTTCGGTCCTGGGGCCTTCGCTTCTGAAGCCGCCCATGTCATGAAGGACCTTTCGCTTCTGCTTTTCTCTTGACCTGTGCCTTGTTACAGAGTTGGTGGCGGTGGCCTTTGTGGTGGTGTGGGGAACGATGCTACTCGTTGACACCCCGATGACTTCAGTAACTCAGCTTGGCCAAGAGTAGATGCTCCTGTGTCTGCTCAAGGAGAGGAAGGGGGATAAAGGACATGATAGCTGTTCTTGACTGTCAACTTGACTACATCTGGAACTAAAACCCCATCGTGGAGCACACACCTGTGAGAGATTTTTGCTCAATTTGAAGTAGGAAGATCCTCTTCTTCCTCTTCTTCCTCTTCTTCCTCTTCTTCCTCTTCCTCCTCTTCCTCCTTTTCCTCCTCTTCCTCCATATGAAACATGGCAAATTATTTAATGGAATTATTTTCTGGGAAATAGATATAATTGTTGTGGATGGGCCTGGTGTTGTTCTTGTGAACCAGTCCCCTAATGAATAAAGGAGCCAATCACTGGACAAGGAAGTGGGACTTCTGGGTGGGACAGAGGAAGAGAGGAAGCAGGAGAGAGTTAGTTCCTTTTGGAACAGGAGCACCAGAGGGGTAAGATGTAGCTGCTAGAGTTTCCTAGTATCATGGAGTTTTAAAACTTACTGAACCTATTAATTGTTAAAGAACAAACTTCTCGTGTTTAGACCTGAATGTCACATGAATGCATTCACTTTGTCGATTGTCTGGTGACAATCCTAACATCTATGTGGGAGCCTAGCTTTGTCCCTATGTATACCCCAAGTGAGAATTTAAAACTTTATTCTGTTAGCAATGGAGGATTTTATATCCTGAGTATGAAAACTGTCATTCCTTTGTCAAAGAGAGGATGGAGCAGGAGATAGATAATAGAAAAGTTGGTTTTTAGTAGAGGATATGGTCTCTGCCATTCACTGTGTCTCAGGAATATTCTCAATTTCTTCTTCTCCTTCTCCTTCTCCTTCCTCTTCTTCTTCCTCCTCCTCCTCCTTCTAGATTTATTTATTTATTATATGTAAGTAGCTGACCCCAGAAGAGGCTGTCAGATCTTGTTAAGGGATGGTTGTGAGCCATCATGTGGCTGCTTGGATTCAAACTCAGAACCTTCGGAAAAGCAGTCGGGACTCTTAACCGCTGAGCCATCTCGCCAGCCCCGTAAGATCTACTTCTAATCTGGATCTTTGAGGTAAGAAAACATGTCTTTAATCCTGATCTTGACTCAGGAAGACACACCAAAGCAACTTGGGGAGGAAAGGGTTTACTGGGCTTACCCTTCCACATCACTGTTCGTCATCAAGAAAGTCAAGACAGGAACTCCAGCAGGACAGGAACCTGGAGGCAGGAGCTGATGCAGAGGCCCGGGAGGGATGCTGCTTAGGGCTTGCAATTCATGCTTGCTCAGCCCGCTTTCTTTGGACCATCAGCTGAGGGATGGCTCCACCCACAATGGGCTTATTCTCCCATCAATCACTAAGAAAATGCCCTAGAGGCTTACCTACAGCCTGATTTTGTTTGTTTGTGTGAGACAGAGTTTCTCTGTGTAGACTTGGTCTTTTGGAACTCCCTCTGTAGACCAAGTTGTACTCAAACTCACAGAGATCTACCTGTCTCTGCCTCTGGAATGCTGGGATTAAAGGCCTGCGCCACCACACCTGGCCCTACAGCCTGATTTTGTGGGGGCCTTTCTTAGTGGGGATTCCTTCCTCTGAGATGACTTTCACTTGTGTCAAGTTGGTATAAAATAAGCCAGTACAAACTTCAGTCTACTGAAGATGGGCTGAGGCATCCAGTCTTGTGGATCAAGCAACTACTGGATTCTTGAACTTAACATTTATAGGCATTGTTAGATTGGTTGGCCCACAGCTTGTAAGTCATTCTAATAAATCACACACACACACACACACACACACACACACACACACACACACTCATTCTATAAGTTCTATTACTCTAGAGAACCCTAACTAGTACAACGAGGGATGTCTTTTCATCATCAAAATTCAGGAAATGAGGACCCACAATCCCACTGCCCAGTAACTTCAGGGCACTGGAAGAATACAAGCCTGACCACAGATGGGTCAGTTTACTGTTTGGTTTTTGCTCTCTTCTCTCTCTCTCTCTCTCTCTCTCTCTCTCTCTCTCTCTCTCTCCCCCCTCTCTCTCTCTCTGTAAGATGGGCATATGTGAGTGTGGTTGCCTATGTAATGGCTTGGCTATGAAGCTCAGAGCAGAACTGTCTACTACTGCAGTGTTTCTCCGCCTGTGGGCCACAGAGGTTGCACATCAGATATCCTGCCTATCAGACGTTCATATTACAATTCATAACAGTAGCAACGTTACTTTTATGGAGTAGCAATAAATGAAATGATTTGGGGGGGGGCGTGGAGGTCACCATAACATGAGGAGCTGTATTAAGGGCCACAACATTAGGAAGGTTGAGAACCAGTGTACAGTGGGTTCCAGGGATTGAACCCACGTGCCTCAGGCTTAGTGGCAAGCCCCTTTACCCACTGACCCATTCTTTGCTGTCTCTGGGTCTTTGTTTTAGGGGGTTCAAGAGAAGGAAGAATTAGGTTATTGGGGATATAGTTTGGATGGCTCTCTGTTTGTTTGTTTGTTTTTGGTTTTTCGAGACAGGGTTTCTCTGTGTAGCCCCGGCTGTCCTGGAACTCACTCTGTAGACCAGGCTGGCCTCGAACTCAGAAATCCACCTGCCTCTGCCTCCCAAGTGCTGGGATTACAGGCGTGCGCCACCACCGCCGCCCGGCTTGGCTCTCTGTTTTGATTGGTAGTTTTCAAGTTATATAACCCCTGCCCTACTGTGCAAATCCCTTCCCATGATGCCTCTGATTTTAATCGCCCCCCCCCCCGCCCCAAGGCTGCACAGCCCTCAGGTTAGCACCACGAAGCTGGAGACAGAGGTTGGAGTCATAACAATACGTATGTGTTATTCCTAGCTGTCATTACAGCTGTCTAAGGTAGGGTTGCCTTTTTGAGGCTGGCTTCAAACTTGCCCAGTACAGGCAAGGATGACCCTGAGCTCCTAATTCTCCTGCCTCTACCACCCAAGTGCTGAATGAGACAAGTTTCACCAGTCGAAACCAAGCTCAGATTTGAACATCCCTCTTCAACAATCGAGAAATGAATTCAGGAGGAGGAGGTCACCACGGTTGGTTGAAGGTGCTGTTAACAGTGAGAATCAGCTCGGATGAGAATCTAAGTTAGGCATTTGTTTTTATGTATTATTATTATTAGTATTATTATTATTAGTAGTAGTATTATTATCATCACACCTCAGTTTATATATGACAAACAGGTCATTTCTCCGAAAGAGTTTAAATTGGATTTAAAATTTGCTTATCTCAGTTCTCTGGGCTATTTGACAGAAGATTTAAAAAACAGATAAACAAACAAACAACCAACAAACAAATGCTGTCCAGTGTGCTTCGGTGGCTGGAAAAATCTATAATAGAATTAAATGCAGAAAATAACACACAAATTAAAAGTATGGGTTTCTGGGATCCTGGAATTCGTGGAGATACTCTGCATGGCAGAGGTGAAGAAATGAGGGTTGCCTCGTTCCCATTTGGGACTGCTGCATACCCAGGAACAGACGTTTTACATGTGTGCTGAATTATACTGGCTAATTAGTTATATTTGCGACACAACGGTGGTTTTCCGATATTGCCAGGCAGCTCTGAGAGGAGAAAAAGTGGAATGCTGGGAGGGTGGCCAGATAATATAAATATAAAATGTCAGCCTGCACATATAAGCAAGGAAGTTTCTTAGGCACATACGTTAGCTCTCAAGATTCACCAGGGATAGAAACTGTCTCTGTGTCTGGGACCACCCATATGGGAACCCCATAGCTTTACTAAGATTAATTCAAGATATTTTTAGTTAAATTTTAAATTTAAATGTGTAAGCTCCAAAATCTCGTTTTAGAAGCTTTCCATCACCCTTAAATTTACGATTTAATCTAATGTAACCCTGTAAAGCTCTGTTGTATGTTGTAAAAGCGGCTCCCCCCCTCCTCTGGAAAAAACTCTAGTGACACCTAGTGGTCAATACGTACACTGCAAGTTGAAAGTTGATAGTGGTGTTACTGACAGATTGAAAAGTTCTACCACAAGGATGCTAACCAGATTCTAATATTTGTGGGCTAACATTAAAAACCACTTTTAAAATATTACCCACACGCTCACATAAAGTTCTTATATAAATAGTCCTAGATGAGATATCGAAGTTTCAATCAATCAATTAATGAGTTTTGGTTCGATTTTTCGAGACAGGGTTTCTCTGTGTACCTTTGCTGTGCACCCTTGCTGTTCTGCAGCTTGCTTTATAGACCAGGCCGGTTTGGAACTCACAGAGATCCTCCTGCCCCTGCCTCCCTGCGAATGACACTTTTCTTGTATAGGAGAGTTCATTTGGAGCCCAGGATGTTTAGGTACCCCTGATTGATGCCAAAATTCGGTGTCTAGCCTACTTTCATGAAATGAAATTCTTTCCCCTGACTCATGACACCAGTTATATTTTAGGGGTTGAGGAAACAGTGGATTAGTGATTCAGAGATGGGATATATATATATATATATATATATATATATATGAAAACAGAGTCCCGGTTATCTTTGGGTATTGGAAGAATCAATGAGGAGTTTCCTTTTGGGTTAGCTTTTCTCTTGAGTGTGTGCTTCTGCTATAGGATAAAGTATGATAAACTGGATTTTAAAATGTCAACATAAAGTTTCAAAATACTATAAAAAAGGGGCTTTAAAAAAACCCCTGACTTCCCATTGGTACTGTTTTCCTTTCTTGCTGTCCTCTTAGGGGCAGGCAATAACTCCTGCAGGCCTCAGCAGACGTCCGGGGCACCAGGGCATCTGGCCTCAGCCTTGAGTGACTCACTGCAGTAGATTCCGAAAGCTGTTTGGCTTCGTGGAGCTCAAGATCCAAAGATTCATCAGTGTGGGCTGGAGTGAGTTTTATACTCACCATACTCCCAGAGAGTAGCGCTTTATTGCAGAAAAACCATTCAGAGAAAGAATAATTTTAGCAGGGTCATGTAAATAGGAATGTATAATACATAATAGCTCAGTTTATATCCCGGTATCCCGGTCCTGCCTCTTTTTTTGTTGTTGTTTGTTTTTTGTTTGTTTGTTTGTTTTGTTTTTTGTTTTTTGTTTTTTCGAGACAAGGTTTCTCTGTGTAGCCCTGGCTGTACTGGAACTCACTTCTGTAGACCAGGCTGGCCTCGAACTCAGAAATTCCCCTGCCTCTGCCTTCCAAGCGCTGGGATTAAAGGCGTGTGCTACCACCACTTGGCTCTCTCTCTCTCTCTCTCTCTCTCTCTCTCTCTCTGTTTTTTGTTTTTTCAAGACAGGGTTTCTCTGTGTAGTTCTGGCTGTCCTGGAACTCACTCTGTAGATCAGGCTGGCCTCGAACTCAGAAATTCGCCTGCCTCTGCCTCCCAAGTGGGGGGATTAAAGGCGTGCGCCACCACGGCCCGGCTCTCTCTCTCTCTCTCTCTCTCTCTCTCTCTCTCTCTCTCTCTCTCTCTCTCTCTCTCTCTCTCTCTCTCTCTCTCTCTCTCTCTCTGTCTCTCTCTCTCTCTGTCTCTCTCTCTCTCTCTGTCTCTCTCTGTCTCTCTCTCTCTCTGTCTCTCTTTTAAAGAACTTGTTTATTTTACCTTTTGTTTTATATGTTTATGTGTCTGTGTGGGAGCATGCGCACATGAGTATGGGTACCTGCGGTGGCCAGAAGGAGGCGCTGAGGTTTCCAGAGCTGGAGTTACATGCAGTTGCTCTCTGTGGTTCCGTTTCCTGAACTTGGGTCCTCTGCAGAAACAATAGGTGTTTTCGACCACTGAGCCAACTCTCCAGTCCCCTGCCTCTGATTTGTACTGCCCACGTGACATGGAAACAAACCATTTAACTTCCCTTGAATGGGGCTGGGTAGTTAATGTTCCCGCTAATGTGGAGATAATAAAAATATTTGTCATGAGACTGTTTGGGGAACTGGATGAACTGAACATGTAAAGCATCAATTAGGTGATCAGCAAATGCCAGACCTTGTTGATTTTGTTTTACTATCGACTGTTCTTAGAGTATGTTTGTATGAGATGTGTTTTAACTGTGCCTCTGGGGACAGTGGGTAAGGTGGACTTTCCGTATAAGACCCTGCTTGTTGGGGCGTGTGGCGAGGGGGTGGTGGTGGGTGGGGTGGGTGGGGTGGGGTGTGGGTGTGGGGGGTTTGCAATCGACAAGTGAGACCTCCTAAAGCTAAGAAGCTAAAGAAAAATCAATTTAGTGAATAGGAAGCCCGCAGGATGGGAGAAAATCTCTGCCAGCTATACATATGACAGGATTGATATGCAGACGGTGATGGTTTGAACATGCTTGGCCCCCCGGAGTGGCACTCTTAGGAGGTGTGGCCTCGTTGGAGTAGGTGTGCCCTTGTTGGAGTGGGTGTGGCCTTGTTGGAGTAGGTGTTTCCTTGTTGAAGTGGGTGTGGCCTTGTTGGAGTAGGTGTGGCCTTGTTGGAATGGGTGTGTCCTTGTTGGGGTGGGTGTGTCCTGTTGGAGTGGGTGTGTCCTTGTTGGAGTAGGTGTGGCCTTGGAGTGGGTGTGGCCTTGTGGGAGTAGGTGTGTCACTGTGGGCATGGCCTTTAAGACCCTTGTACTCACAAGAGGTGGAACTCTCAGCTCCTCCAGCCCCACGTCTGTCTGGACATTGCATTGTTCCTGCCTTGATGATAATGGACTGAACCTCTGAACCTGTAAGCCAGCCCCAACTAAATGTTGTCCTTAAAAGAGTTGCCTTGGTCATGGTGTCTCTTCGCAGCAGTAAAACCCTAAGATGCAGACTGTATAAAGAACTCAAAAAAAAAAAAAAAAGAGTCAAACAAAGAAAAACAAAACAAAACAAAACCGAGATATTTAAAAATGGGCTTGCGGGGGCTGGAGAGATGGCTCAGTGGTTAAGAGCACTGACTGTTCTTCCAGAGGTCCTGAGTTCAAATCCCAGCAACCACATGGTGGCTCACAACCATCTGTAATGAGATCCGATGCCCTCTTCTGGGGTGTCTGAAGACATTTACAGTGTACTTATTATGTACACAAAATAAACAAATACATCTTTTAAAAAAATGGGCTTGGAATCTGAACAGGGAGTTCTCGAAAGAAGAAATGGGGAAAAAAAAAACGACGAAGGAACAACCCTAAAATTATAAATGAAAATGCCAGTGAAAACAACTTTGGGACTTCCCCTGACCCCAGTCTGGGTGGCAAACGACAACCAAAAAGCCAACAGTAAATGCTGCAGGAGGGGTTGGGGAGAGGGGACCTCCATTTGCCGCTGACAGGATCGCAAACTAGTGCGGCCTCTCTGTAAATCAATGGGGAGGATTCTCAAATCTGCCGTAAGACTCAGCTGTACCGCTCGTTGGCAGAGGCCCAATGGACGTGAAATCCTACTCCACGGACACTTGCTTTAGCTCCGTTAATTGCTGTTCTATTCGCAATAGCTAAGCAACGGAAGCGACCCACGCATCCTTCAGAGGATGAATGGATAATGGGAGTGTGGCACATAGGCACTACGTCATGATCCCCTTCAGCTCAAAGAAAAAAAGAAATCATGAACCTGGCAGGTGAGTGACCCGATCTGGGAAAGATCACACGGTGTGAGCTAACCTATAAAGGGAAACATCACACGTTCCCTTTTTTTTCTTTTTTCTTTTCTTTTTTTTTTTTTTTTTTTTTTTTTTTTTTTTTTTTGGTTTTTTTGAGACAGGGTTTCTCTGTGTAGTCCTGGCTGTCCTGGAACTCACTCTGTAGACCAGGCTGGCCTCGAACTCAGAAATCCGCCTGCCTCTGCCTCCCAAGTGCTGGGACTACAGGCATGCGCCACCACGCCCGGCTCCCCTTTTTTTTCTTTTTAATTAATTAATTTTATGGTTGTGAGCCATCATGTGGTTGCTGGGAATTTGAATTCAGGACCTCTACTCGCTCTGGTCAGCCGACCCTGCTTAAAGATTTATTATTATATCTAGGACCCTGCTTGCCCCAGCTTAAAGATTTATTATTATATCTAGGACCCTGCTTGCCCCAGCTTAAAGATTTATTATTATATCTAGGGCACTGTAGCTGTCTTCAGGTGCACCAGAAGAGGGCATCAGATTTCATTACGGATGGTTGTGAGCCACCATGTGGTTGCTGGGATTTGAACTCAGGACCTTTGGAAGAGAAGTCAGTGCTCTTAACCGCTGAGCCATCTCTCCAGCACCACGTGTTCCCTCTTACCAGAAGCTCCTAGCTTCAAATGTTCCTGGAATGGGCTATTTTCCTCCTGGCTCCAAGTTTCCAGAATAATGGCTCTGAGGCTCATTTTGTATTTCCAGACATCTAGGCCATATAGCTAGACATATTTTTTGACTAAGTCATAAGTTAATATCCCATTTATGCCAATCTAAGTTCTGACACGTGGCAGGTTACCTCTGCTGGGGTTCCACGCATGTGTCTTCCTCACACGTCTCCCTGGCGACTCTTCCTCAGGTTGGCTCTATCCCAGAATTCAATCTGCTTTCCAGCTGTCCCACCTGTTCTACCCTTTTCTATAGGGCATAGGGTTTTTTTCCCCCAAGACAGGGTTTCTCTGTGTAGCTCTGGGTGTCCTGGAATGCACTCT
This sequence comes from Apodemus agrarius, assembly GCA_964023405.1. Lineage (NCBI taxonomy): Eukaryota > Metazoa > Chordata > Mammalia > Rodentia > Muridae > Apodemus > Apodemus agrarius. Next base: position 17,242,132 of record OZ030025.1, on the reverse strand, counting down.
GTAGACCAGGCTGGCTTCGAACTTAGAAATCTGCCTGCCTCTGCCTCCCAAGTGCTGGGATTAAAGGTGTGCGCTACCACTGCCTGGCAGGGCATAGGTTTTTGTTTTTGTTTTTTGTTTTTTATTTGACAGATCATCCAGCCATACAATAAACAAGGCATTTTCTCTACATGTTCTGATAGAAGTACCTATTCTGGAGTAACTACAGAGACCAGGAAAGTAAGAAGAGAAATAAAGGAACTGGAGAGATGGCTCAGTGGTTAAGAACACTGGCTGCTCTTCCAGAGGTCCTGAGTTCAATTCCCAACAACCACATGAGGGCTTACAACCATCTGTAATGGAATCCGATGCCCTCTTCTGGTGTGTCTGAAGACAGTGACAGTGTACTCATATACATTAAATAAATACATCTCTAAAAAAAGAGAGAGATAGAGAAATAAGATCATGGAGTATCATCAATAAGTTAGGGAGTAAGTGGGGTACAAGGGATTTGAAGGAGAAAAGGGGAAAATGGGGGGATTTTAATTAGGTAGGGGAAGAGAGATACAGAAGAAGGAAGGAGGAGGATAGAATAGCAAGACGGGTGTCTGAAAAAGTTATGTTGAATCATACTATCCACCTAAAAAAGTCCTATAATATCTGTATGTTTGGGTACTGTACTGACTGTTTTTTGTTTTTTTGTTTTTATTAACTTGACATAGGCTGGAGTTATCACAGAGAAAGGAGCCTCCCTTGAAGAAATGCTTCCATGAGATCCAGCTGTGGGGCGTTTTCTCAATTAGTGATCAAGGTGGGGAGGGCCCCTTGTGGCTGGCGCCATCCCTGGGCTGGTGGTCTTGGGCTCTATAAGAAAGCAAGCTGAGCAAGCCAGGGGAAGCAAGCCAGTAAGGAACATCCCTCCATGGCCTCCGCATCAGCTCCTGCTTCCTGACCTGCTTGAGTTCCAGTCCTGACATCCTTAGGTGATGAACAGCAGTGTGGACGTGTAAGTTGAATCAACCCTTTCCTCCCCAATTTGCTTCTTGGTCATGATGTTTGTTCAGGAATAGAAACCCTGACTAAGACATGTACAAATATAATATATAGTTTAAATGAATTATTTTGTCTGGCTGAGGATACTCCCTCCAAGAGCCAAAGACCACCAAACAAACCCCAACACCAGGCATTAGAAGACTCTTTGGAGTTGTTAGGGTTTTCCAGGAGACCTCCCCAAACCACAGACTATTGCTTTTGCCTTTCATTTCCTCCCAGAGGTTGAAACTTTATTTCCCTGAAGTCTGAAGTACACTGTGTACTTCAGACCCAGGACTTGGAGGATTGAAGCTGCTTTTGTCATGAAAGTCTCCTCGCTAAAGAATAGTTTTTTTTCTGATAACAGAAGACACCATGCAAGTTTCCAGGTGAGAAAAGCAGCCAATAGTCCTACCCAGCTATAATGTCTTTGAACGAAAACAATGACCAGCGTGGCATGAGAATCCCGAGGCTGCAGTGGTGGCGTGCACACCTTGGAAGTAACCAACAGCTCTCTAAGTGGACTGGAGACCACGTGTCTTAAGTCTGCTATGGAAGTTTAGCCAACTGCTCAGAGCTAACGAAGTCATGGACCTTGGAGGAGAACATAGAGCTACCATTCACTAAAACAGCACAGTTATCCATCCAATTCTAAATAAGTATCCTTCTGGGTCTCACTCGTCATCAAATAAACTTCTTAAAGCAGACAGAGACCACCATTACAGAAAAGCACAACTCATCAAAATGCACAGAACAAATGACCAATGCAAACAAATGAGCAATGGAAACCAATGCTCGTGCTCAAACACACACACACACACACACACACACACACACACTCATACACGTTCACACAAACTCACACATGCACACACACTCATACGCATATGTACACACACACACTCACACACAAACTCACACACGCACACACACACTCATACATTTTCACACACAAACTCACACTTGCACACACTCACACATATATGCATACACACTCACACACACTCACACATGCACACATACTTACACACATGCACACATACTTACACACATGCACACACATGTACACACACTCACATGCACAATGCACACACACATGCACACACATGCACACACACATGCATGCACATTCGTACACACACTCACACACATGTACATACACTCACACACATGCAGACACACATGCACACATATGCAAACAACACAACTAAAGATCCTTGGTCATAACCAAAGCGGGGGTGGGAAGGTTGTAAGAAACAGATGAATAGGAAGTCTGCTGTGAGACTGCTTCTCCTGGAGATGTCAGAGAAGCTACACCAATGAAGACTCATCAACGTGGCTGCATAAAGATAAACCTAACAAGGAAAACACTAGAAAATATGCTAAGATGGTAGGAGGAATCTCATGGGGCCTTCCTAGACAAAGAACTAGAGGTAACTAAGTAACATAGAGAGCAGGGGTGGGGTTGGTGTGGGGAAGAGTGCCACAATTGGTTATTCAATACCAAGTGACTAGCCCAGAAATACAAGTACATTATGTGTAACAATATATGTATATATATATATATATATATATATATATATGTATATGTCATATAGTAACATTATATAAACTGAACATATTGTATTTGTGTTTAGGAATTTACATACACACACAGAGAATATTTGAATGTGTGTGTATAAAACAACAATTAAAGAAATAGAAGCCATGAGTCTAAGAGAGTGAGAATGTATGTGGGAAGTGTTGGAAGGAGGAAAATTTTGTAATTATATTTTAATCTGAAGCACAAAACCAACCCAAAAAGGGAAAAAAAAAAAAAAAAAAAAAAAGGGACAGGCTCCTGGAGAGCTGCCCAAAGCGCTGTCCGAGGTTCTGAAACCACAGGCGCCGTCAGGGAGTGACAGTTGGAAACCTTAGCCGCTGAAATTGGAAGCAGTGGAAGGCATGCACACATGCATGCCTGATCTCACAAGCACACACATACACAAGGAGAGAAGGCAGAGGAAGGAAGGAGGAACAGGAGAGCCAGTGAGTCCGTTCCTGACAAGCTGGAAAGCACTCAGTTGGGACAATGATTTTCATCACTTTCAAACGTACATCTTGCATGTAGCAGAGCTGTGTGTATGTGTGTAAGTATGTGTATGCATGTACTTAAGTGTGTGGATGTATATGTGCACATGTGCATGTATGCATGGGTGAACATGTGTTCACACCCACATTTGTGTGTGTGCTCATGTGTATTGTACATGAATGTAGATGTGTGTACTTAAGTGTGTGGATATATATGTTCACATATGTATGCTTGGGTGTATGTGTGCGTGTGTGTGCATGTGTGCATGTCTATGCATGTGTGCATACATATGTGTTTGGGGGAGGGGAGTTTATATTTGTTCTTCCAAGCTCTCAGTGGTGTACGTCACTCGCATTTGTACCTAACCGTTCAGTAGTTAGTACTAGTGACCAAACAACAAGGCCATTGAGGATGGGAACAGAGTCGTGTGCACTCTTCTGAGGATGGAGGAGAGTACTGATGTCTCAGCTCAGGCTGTCCTTATGAAGAACTGTAGACGTGGTGGCTGAAACAAGAGATAGGTGTTTTCCCAGAGTCTGGAAGTCTGCAGGTGTGAGGTCAAGGGTATTAATGAGGTTCTAGTGAGGACCCACTTCCTGCATTGCAAATGGCCTCTCCTTGTGTCCTTACCCCCATGGAGGCAGTGTGGGACTTTGGAGGTTTCTATAGAACTCTCTGGTCTTGTACAAGAACCCTAACCCCACCACAAGGCCTCTTAATTTCTCCTAGAGTAATTAAACATAGACTAAAGATAGTTAGTGTGCATTTCATAAAGGGAGATTTGCATCATACTTTTTTGACTTTCATTTAACCATCTGTACTGGCTAGTTTTGTATGTCAATTGACACAGGCTGGAGTTATCATAGGAAAAGGAGCTTCAGTTGGGGAAGTGCCTCCATGAGATCCAGCTCTGGGGCATTTTCTCAATTAGTGATCAAGTGGGGGAGAGCCCCTTGTGGGTGGTACCATCTCTGGGCTGGTATTCTTGGGTTCTATAAGAGAGCAGGCTGAGCAAGCCAGGGGAAGCAAGCCAGTAAGTAACATCCCTCCATGGCCTCTGCATCAGCTCCTGCTTCCTGACCTGCTTGAGTTCCAGTCCTGACTTCCTTTGGTGATGAACAGCTGTGTGGAAGTGTAAGCTCAATAAACCCTTTCCTTCCCAACTTGCTTCTTGGTCATGATGTTTGTGCAGGAATAGAAACCCTGACTAAGACAAATTGGTACCAGCGTAGTGGGGTATTTCTGTGACAACCTGACCATGTTTTAGGGAGGACTGAGGAAGGACTTTGGAACTTTGGATTAGATGGTCCATTCAGTGTTGAGACCTCTGTGAGACCATTGTGTAGGAGCTTGGAAGATTATGTTGAGAACAGTGGAGAAGATGGAGGCCTGGCTTGTGAAGTTTCAGAGGGAAAATTAAAGACTCTTATCAGGGCCATGAAGATTCTGTGGTTTTTGTTGGCTGGGGCTGAAGAATCAGCTGTGAGTAACAAGATACCAAAACCATTAAAGTCAACCTTTGTGTTACTGGGACTGTTGATGCTGGTTAGCTGGAGCTAAGAAATTAGCGGTGATTAAGAAGAAACCAGCATCACTGAGGTGAAATCTTCTGGGAAGTGTTTTCTGAGAGCACAGAGAGTGTGTTCCAGATAGCCAAGGTTGTGCCTCATGCTGTAGCAGGACTTGGTACTGTGTAAGAGTCACCCAGGTGATACTGCTTTTGAAGGCATGAAGGCATCATGAAGAACAACTGAGGCTTGGTACAGTGAGAGGCCATGGAAGGGCATTGGTGAAAGTGTACCCTCAGTTGTAATTGACAGCCCAGGACTGAAGGGGTCATGCAAAAGAGTTGAGGCTTGGAGATGCCAGTACTATGCGATGACCACCAAGGACCACTGCAGCAGCAGTGGAGTACAGGCAGCTGGAGCCTAGAAGACAAGGTGTGTGCTACAAAGGGCAGAGCTGGAGAAGTGACTCAAGCCCTTGGAGGAGTCCAGAAGATTGTGAGTTGGGTCCCAGACATTGAACCATTGGAGTTTGAGTTTTGCTTTTTTGATTGTGACTGTGCCCTGATATTTTTCCCTCTTGAAAGAAGGTATTTTAATGGAGCCCACAGTTAAGAGACTTTGAATTTTTAAAAAACTTGGAATTTTAAGATATTGGACATTTTAAAGGGGTTGAACTTTTAATATGTAAAGACTGTGGGACTTTTTATGTTATTTACATCTTGGGGATGAATAAGAAAGTAAGGGTTGAGGCTTAATAGTGATATGTTGGTGTGTCAAGTTGACAAGGGGTCAATTGTACTGGCTAGTTTTGTGTGTCAACTTGACACAGGCTGGAGTTATCATAAGAAAAGGAGCTTCAGTTGGGGAAGTGCCTCCATGAGATCCAGCTCTGGGGCATTTTCTCAATTAGTGATCAAGTGGGGGAGAGCCCCTTGTGGGTGGTACCATCTCTGGGCTGGTATTCTTGGGTTCTATAAGAGAGCAGGCTGAGCAAGCCAGGGGAAGCAAGCCAGTAAGTAACATCCCTCCATGGCCTCTGCATCAGCTCCTGCTTCCTGACCTGCTTGAGTTCCAGTCCTGACTTCCTTTGGTGATGAACAGCTGTGTGGAAGTGTAAGCTCAATAAACCCTTTCCTCCCCAACTTGCTTCTTGGTCATGATGTTTGTGCAGGAATAGAAACCCTGACTAAGACACCATCTAAATCTATTTTTGACCTATTTTTCAGGTCCAGACGTCTAAGCAGCAGAGACCTCTTTATCTCCCATGATCTGTACGAGGATTTTGCAGGGCCCGAATCCTCCACAGATTCTGGGATTTGAGCAAGGGGTCTATCACTTCAGTATATCCTCCACTAGAGGACACAGGCTCCGTCTCTTCTGTAGCACTGGAAGCCCCTCTTTCACCACGAAGCTACAAGGCCCGTTAGATGGTGTTCATTTCCTAGATCCTCAGCTTGGTGGTCACTGTGGTCACTGTTCCTCTCAGTGGGGTCTGTGTAGAGGTGATGATGTCATCACTCTGGTCACGCCTTTTAAAGGGAGGGGTCTCCACATCCTCACCAATGTACTCTTCTTCTTCATCTGCGTGAGTGCAGGTGCTTGCTTGTGTGTTGAGAGCTTTTGGTGCCACTTCTAGGAATTTGGCATTTGAATCTGGGCTGGGGCAAGGAAGTAGTCTCAGATAAGAATATTAGAAACAGTGACTGTGGGGCTTTGTTAACTGCTTTGCTTGATGATTTTACCTTGTGTGATTTCTTTGTTTACTGCCTTGCTTGATTACTTTGTCTTTGATCTAAGCACTGACCATGTCTTTTGGATGTACCTAGACTGATACAAAAGCAGACCGGGAAAAATTAAAGGCACTGACTGGAGTCATGTTATAGTGTTGTCTAACTGTCTTTGTCTTTTCAATCCTCACTTCTCCCTTGAGACTCTGTTGACTGACTGAGCTGGCTTAGACACTTGTGTAGGCCAGAAAGCACAGTCTCAGTGTCTGTCCTCCCCTTCACCCTGTTTAAGATGGAGTCTGATAGCCGGGCAGTGATGGCGCACGCCTGTAATTCCAGCACTCTGGGAGGCAGAGGCAGAGGCAGGCAGATTTCTGAGTTTGAGGCCAGCCTGGTCTACAGAGTGAGTTCCAGGACAGCCAGGGCTATACAGAGAAACCCTGTTTTGGAAAAAAATAAAACCAAAAAAAGAAAAAGAAAAAGAAAAAGAAAAAGAAAGAAAGAAAGAAAGAAAGAAAGAGAAAAAGGATGGAGTCTGTTGTTTTGCCACTATGTAGACCTGAGGATTTACTGGGAGGCTTGGAGATTGTGAAGAGAGAGTAAATATACACTGTATCCACACAGGGTTTTAAGTTCTTTCAGGAGACCTGGGAAAGGATGAGTACTTGTGGGTTTTAGCTACAAGAATCTTCATTTTTTTAGCCTGCCCACTGGGTGGAGTTTGTAAGTACATTGCCATCTTAGCTTTGATGCTGATTCCTTAACACCACCTCAGGGATCGTGGTGCTTAACAACTTCTCAGCCTAGTCGTGCAAACTACCAGTTACCATAGCGACATGATCTGATCCGAAATGATAAATTACTCTCCAAGACATGTCTCTGGTGAGTGTCTAGAGCCATGTGGGTGATGCTTGGTTTGGCATCTCTGGCTGCCTGGCTCCCACTTGGATCACTATTTATCGTTGTCTTAAGGAAGCTCAGGTGATGTGTTGGAAGTATCCGGCTGCCCCACTTTCACGTTGGCCACCGTTTACTATTCCTGATTCCCTCTTGGTTTTGCCACCATGAGAACTAATTTGAATTACAGTTGCTCGCTGTTCTGTGCAGGCATATAATTTTCACAACCTACTTCAATAAGGTTCAACCTCTCCTCTAGCCCAGCACCCACCAGAGGTAGTGGGAAAAAAAACTTATTAGGACACGGAGGAAGTGGACCTGTTTAGAAATAATTCTTTGGCGGTGATTTCAATCTTCAGTGTCAGGATATCAGCAGTTCAGGCTGCTAGCACACCACCTAACACGAATCAGTAGCTGCAAACCAGTCCACTCAGCAGACACCACACATGAATTGGCAAGGGCAGTTCCATCCAGAAGAAACCGCAAGGCTCTCCAACCAACTGGAGTCTGTGGAAGCAGCAGGAGGTCGCAGGAACCTCACGAGAAGTTCCTTGGCGAGTTTCTCTCTATGATGTCACCGCAAGCAAAGCTCAGCAATGCAACATAAGACTGCCGCTCTCTGTGGGGTTGTATTTATATGTACTTCTAAGCATCACATATCCTTTCACATGCTTGTTATAGCAAAACATCCTTTCGCTTGTGTCCGCTTCAGCAAAACATCCTTTCACCCGTGTGTCCCAGCAAAACATCACTTGACACAACTAACTTTCCAAAGAAAACCAGAAGTTGGAATTATAAAGCCAAGCCCACCATTTTCCTTCTGACTTGCCTTGCATCATATTTATTTAAACTCACGTTGCAAAGATTCCTATGCCCCAAGAGCTATAGACTATCTAATAAAAACCAATGACCAGGCATTAAAAAAAAAAAAAACCCTCTCCAGTTGTTGGTTAGGGGAGCCCAGGAGACGCCTCAAAATAACAGGCTTTTTCCTGTTGCTCTTGGTCTAAGGTAAGTCCCTATTGCTAAAGATATAATCAGACCCAGGACTTGGAGGATTTGAGCTGGATCTGACCTTAAAGTTTCCTTTCTGAAGTCTAACTTCCATAGTACCAGAAGGTTCTATGCAAGCTGCCAAGGGAAGGAAGAAGTCAATAGTCCTCCCCAGCTGTGATGTCTATGGACCACAACAGTGGGGGGTGGGGGGTGGGGGGGTAGTGGGGGGTTGGGAGGTTGGTGGTGGCACACGCCTGTAATCCCAGCACTTGGGAGGCAGAGGCAGGCGGATTTCTGAGTTCGAGGCCAGCCTGGTCTACAGAGTGAGTTCCAGGACAGCCAGGGATACAAAGAGAAACCAAAAAAAAAAAAAAAAAAAAAAAAAGACAGAGTGGAAACTGTATAGCCCTGGCTGTCCTGGCTGTCCTGGAACTCACTCTGTAGACTAGGCTGGCCTTGAACTCAGAAATCCACCTGCCTCTGCCTTCCAAGTGCTGGGATTAAAGGCGTGCGCCACCACTGCCTGGTGGGGGAGGAACATTCTTATTCAAACCAACACAGCTTATTCTTCAACGTCTTCCTAAGAAAATAGCAAGTTAGCTAACGTTCCCTCCCTGTAGATGTGATATCTATCCCCAGTGGATTCAAACCCATTTTGGATCCAGGCTGTCACAGGGAGGAGCAGGCTCCCTGCTGGCTTAGAAAGGTGCCCAGCCATAAATGACTCAGGCGAAAGTGGGAAAATATCACACAGAGGAAGGTGTTTCTGGAATGCGAGAAGAATACATTTGCAATTTGGTGGAGGGATTTAACATTTAAGCGTCGGAAATGGCGGCACAAAGTGCATCGGAGTGTCCTGGATGTGACGTCCTCGCTGGCACGGTAGACCCAGCCTCTTTTTTTTTTTTTTTTTTTTTTTTTTTTTTTTTTTGCGTGGGCAAACCAATATTTTTTATAGGTGGAAATACGTTTTCTCTGCCCGCCAATGGATTCTCTTTCCCTTGCTCTTGTGTGAAATGGAATGTTTTCCAACTCTCTGATTAAATTGCGTCTTCTTTGAGATGCCACTTGCCAGATCGCTTAAGAATATCAGTGCCCGAGGGGGGTGGATATATCAATGCATCTGACAGAAGGAGAAATTAAAAAAAAAATGACAGGATTAAATCTCGGTGGGCAAGTTTCATCTGGATGGGTGTTTTTGCCTGCCTGTATGTCTGTGCACCACAGGCAAGCAGTGCCTGATGAGGTCAGAGGAGGATGTTGGATTCCTGAGACTGGAGTTGTATATGCTTGTGAGCTGCTATGTAGACATTAGGTATCAAAGCTGGGTCCCTTGGAAAAGCAGCCAGGACTCTTAACTGCTGTGCGATCTCTCTAGCCCCGTTATATCTGTTTTGAGTTACCGTGTCATGGATCCTGGGATAATCTCAGACTCACTATGTAGTCAATGATGACCTCAAAATCCTGGTCTTCCTGACTGGATTACAGGTGTGTGCAACCATGTGGGGTCTATGTGGCATTAGGGATTGGTCCTAGTGGTCTGTGTATATGAGGCAAATGCTCTATCCATTGTGCTGTACCCAGCCTTGTGATTGTTCCATATATGAATATTACTTCTTGCAAAACAACCCTAGAAAGCATTTGAATATATATGTATATATACATATATACATACATATACATATATTTTATATGTATATAATATACAATATATAATATATAATATTATATATTAATATATATATTAAGAATTGCTCTCCTGGGTGTGTTAATTCATACCTGTTCTTATCTTTGACGACATTTTAAAAAGAGATTCACCTTACGGATAATAATTGGTTGCGTTGGCAGAGTGAAGCATGCTGGGAGAGAATTTACAGCTCAGGAGGCTGTGGGTTCTGTCTTTCAGCTTCCAAGTCACTCGTTGGCGTAACAGTTGGTTGTAGGTTTAGATTTTTCAAATCCTACTTTAATAAGGGTACTTAACGCCTCAGCCTCCCTTCAAGCCCACTGACCAGAGGTAGGAGAGAAGAACGGGGTTAATAGGAAATGGGGGTGTGTGAACCTGTTTAGAAGTAGTTTTTTGGGGGAGATTCCAATCTTCACTGGCAGGTTATCAGCCGCCCAGTCCAAAAAAAAAACGCCAACATGAATCAGTAGCAGCTGCTCGATCCAGAAGAAACCACAAGGCTCCTCCGAATCTGAATTGAGTCTTCGGAAAGCATCAAGAAGCAGCGTGAACACCACAAAAATTCTCTGGTGCTTTTCTCTCTGTGAAGTCACGCCAAGCGTGGACCAGCAAAGCATTGTGAGGTGTACCTATGCAAGAGCGTCGTCAGGGAAGACCCGCGGAGCGTTTGTAAGGCAAACCAATGCAAGAACATCCCCTCATCGTCTGCAGGGTTATATTTATACTCTTTCTAAACACCACACATCCTCTCAAGGGTCTGCTCCAGCAAAACATCACACGCCCTTTCACAAGACAACTTCCAGAAAAACATCACATGACACAACCGAGTCTCCAAAGAAACCAGAAATTTCCACTTCAGTTTTATTTTTTTCCCCTCTTAATGGTTACACCTTTAATATTCTCTGAAGATTTTCAGAAAAAAACACCAAGATTTAGTCTGAAGCCATGCCCCCTTTTGGAATTAGTTTCATGTAGCTCAGGCTGGACTTTCGACTAACTGTACAGCCAGAGATAATTTTGAACTTTGGATCCTTCTGTCTCCACTTACAAAATGCTGGGGTTACGGCTGTGTGGCCCTAACACCTGGTTTATGCGGTGCGGGGCATGCGATGCAGGCTTCACGTATGTCAGCCAAGCAACTGGCGCAACCGAGCCACACCCCCCGCCCCAGCTGGACTGCTTCAAACTCACATTTCCTTCTTTCTCTCTGGGAACCCTGCCTGGTTACGTAAGGGTCACGTGTCTTGCCTTTTCCTTAGACCTCGGACAGGCCAGGGCTTATCATTTTATTCAAGAATTAAGGGAATCCGGTGTCTTCCGGTTGTGTTTTCGGGAACCTGTAAGACTGATGATGTCAGGTCTGGCTTTCAAATCCAAGGCTTCCTATGACAGCCATCGGCTCTTTTCAGTCTTAAGAGACAGCACAGCTCTCGCTTCACGTGTTCCGCTGGTCATGCATGACGCAGGCGCAGTACACAGACTCCTTAAGCTGGTCCCCGCAGAGGAACCTGGATGAGGGTCAGAAGTCTGTTCTTACAGCTTATAGGATGGTCTCATCAGACCCACAGCTAAAGCTCGCTGCGCTTTCATAAAATGATTGCCCTGGACAACTTAACGAGGGAGCAAATTCTGGGAAACCACGGTCGTTTGGGCTTTGTGTGCCAGGGGCCAGGATCTCTTTAAAAAGCCTCCTCCCGCCCGCCACAGGGACATGCGAGTGGAGCAGCGTTTCAAAGCGAGAAAGACGCAGCGAATAGGCCAGACACATAGAAACGGAACCTGTGCCTTTAAAATGGAAAGAGCTAGGCAGTTTTCTTCAAATGACATCAAAATTACCTGTCTATTTCTACCTGTAGTGAAATGGAGTTTGCATACGGAACACACGTTGGGGGTTGGAAATTGGAGCGTTTAAAAAAAAAAAAGCCACCCATTTGGAAGAGCTATTTCTCTTTTGTACAATAATAACTTAGAAAACACTCAGCAAAATTGGCATGCCCCATGAGCAACCCGACCCAGCCCCAGTGCTCACGGCGTTCAAAAGCCATGGTTTATACAGGTCTGGTGGCAGGTTGGTAATCCAGCCACTCTGGAGGGTGAGTCAGGAGGAAGGTAAACTCAAGGCCTGTCAGGGTTGTATCACAGATAAACTCAAGTACAGCTTGGGAAACTTAATGCCAAATGAAGTTTCTGTCTCAGAATGGGCAGTAAGGCTGGAGAGATGGGTCCCAAGCACGGTGAACTGAGTTCAATCCCTTAGACCAAGATGGTGGAGGGGAACGAACTGACTCCTTTGTGTGTACATCTGCGTGTGTGCGCATGCACACACACACACACACACACACACACACAGTGTCTTATAAAAGTTTCAGAAGGACTCTGGGGATACTAGTTGGTAAACCACCAACCAGAGTGCACATGGAGGGACCCATGGCTCCAGCCATGTATGTAGCAGAGGATGGCCTTGTTGGACATCAGTGAGAGGAGAGGCCCTTGGTCCTGTGAAGGCTCAATGCCCCAGTGTAGAGGAATCTCAGGACAGGGAAGCAGGAGTGGGTGGGTTAGTGAGCAGGGGGAGGGGGATGGGATAGGGGAAAATGAGGAAAGGGGATAACATTTGAAACGGAAATAAAGAAAATAAGCTGGTGGTGTTGATGCAGGCCTGTAATCCCAGCACTCTGGGAGGCAGAGGCAGGCGGATTTCTGAGTTCGAGGCCAGCCTGGTCTACAGAATGAGTTCCAGGACAGCCAGGGATATACAGAGAAACCCTGTCTCGAAAAAACCAAATAAAAAAAAAAATGAAATTTAAAAACAAAAATCTCTAAAAAAAAAAAGGAAACAAAAAAGACTCTGGCTGCAACACAGTGGAGGAGACCCTAGGTTCAATCCACAGCGCCATGAGGAAAAGCAGCCAGAGAGTTCTAACTATGTGCTGTGCACACACGTGTGTATGAGGAGTGTCGGGAAGCTCAGGGCTCTGACCTCAGAGACCGGGGGCTCAGACTCCATCGAGGGAAGAGACAGCAGGGAAGGCCTCTGGCTCCTGAGCACCTTTCTATTTAGTCTCCCTAACCAGTGCGCCTTCCTCTACTTCACCCCCCAACACGCCGTCGCCACAAGAGAGCTTCATTGGGGAGCACCCCTACGCACCACGTTTGATAAGATTCTTGCCCAGTTCTAGGGTCCAGCTCCCCTTAACCTCGGGGGCTGTGTGGTCTGCTGCTTTTTCATTAAGGATGGACCGAGTAGGAGCTTTCTTTGTCGTTCAATTCAGGGCTGGATGGTCTCAAGGAAGAGTTGGAGAAGAACCAGTAGATAAGTTGCTTAAGCTGCTGACGGAAATTAACTGATGCATGTATTTATTTTTTTTAAACTGGTAGTTAGTTGGGCCTTTTCTCAGTGCCAGGGACCACTGCGGGGTGTGTGTGTGTGTGTGTGTGTGCGCGCTACAGGTTAGGCAATCTCTATACCACTGAGGTATCTCTTTATCCAAACCAGAGGCAATTAATTTCATAGTCTTCTATCTTGTGTGCATTGCTATAACAAAGACTGGCAAGCCAGGGGTTTGAAATAGTAGCAATTCTGTCCTCACCACTGTGAGGGGCTGGAAGTCATGATGGAATCTCCGGCAGGCAGGTTCTTGCTGTGTTCTCAGTTGGTGAACATGTCAAGGCTTCCTCTGGGACTTATTTATTTATTTATTTATTTATTTATAATTTATTACATTTCAAGTGTTATCCCTTTACCCGGTTTCCTCCTCTCCTGGCAACCCTGTATCCCATTCCCCCCACCCCCTGCTTCTATGAGGGTGTTCCTCTACACACACACACACACACACACACACACACACACCCATTCCCACCTCCCCACCCACTCCTTGATGCCCCATACACTGGGGCTTCTATCGAACCTTCCTAGGACCAAGGACCTCTCCTCCCATTGATGCCTGACTAGGCCATCCTCTGCTACATATGCAGCTGGAGCCATGAGTACTCTTCGGTTGGTGGCTTAGTCCCTCTAGGACTTGTTAATAAGGCTACCGATTTTACCCATGAAGTCTCTTCTGCCCTCACAACTTAATCACCCCCAGCCTTCCCACGTTAGATACTCAATTTAAACGTATTAACCCGGGGGACGCAGCCTTGAGGTCATTTCAAGGATTTATTTATTTATTTATTTATTTATTTATTTATATTTAATGGACGCCCTTGGGATCTGCATGTTGGAGGAGTCAGGTGGAAAGCTGGCTTCTTCTAAGGCAGCAAAGGAAAGGCCCCAGCCCGCTCAAAGATCCTTTTAGTTTAGACACAGACAAGAGTCAGAGGGCCAAGAGCGAGGTTGGAAGTCAGAGCCCATCCGGGGTCAGCATGAATGCTCTGCAAGGGGACGCATGTTGGGGGTCGTCATCCAGGGAGGAGCAGTCCTGCTTGGCGTCCAGCCACGGCGGAGTTCAGAGGCTAGACCGTTCGTGCTTGCCCCTCCCCCACCTTACCGGGAAGAGAGTCCCCCTGGAAAGGGACAAGAGGCAAAACCCTGACAAGCTGATGTGACCGCGGAGAGGAAGGAAAAGGAGGATGCCGGTCTCTGAAGCAGAAAGTCTGACCGACCATCGAGATGACTATGAGTTAAACAAAAACAAAAACAAAAACAATTCTGGGGGGGGGTGTTGGAGAGATGGCTCAGCGGTTAAGAGCACTGACTGCTCTTCCAGAGGTCCTGAGTTCAATTCCCAGCAACCACATGGTGGCTCATGACCATCTGTAATGAGATCTGATGCCCTCTTCTGGTGTGTCTGAAGACAGCTACAGTGTACTCATGTATGTGAAGTAAATAAATTAAAAAAAAAACAAACCCACAATTATTGGGCCTCACTAGAGGCAGACTGAGGTGGGTTAAGGCAAAGCCTGTGCTTTTAAAACCAGAAGTTGGCATAGTTAATCTGAGAACGACTCGCCTGACTCCTGGAGTTATCTCCCCAGAGGTTTCGCACTGCCTACACCTGGCACCAATGTGCTGTCTGTAGGGAGAAAACAGTTGAACCCACGAGATCAACAACAACAACAGCAACAACAACAACATAGCACAAGGAAGAAAGCCAGAGAAAATTGTCACCAGTTTAGATTGACTTTTTTTTTCCCGAGACAGGGTTTCTCTGTGTATCCCTGGCTGTCCTGGAACTCACTCTGTAAGACCAGGCTGGCCTCGAACTCAGAAATCCGCCTGCCTCTGCCCCCCAAGTGCTGGGACCACCACCACGCCCCGGCTTGACTTATTTTAAGATTTATTTATTATTATATCTAAGTACACTGTAGCTGTTTTTCTTTTTTTCTTTTTTCGAGACAGGGTTTCTCTGTGTAGCTCAGGCTGTCCTGGAACTCACTCTGTAGACCAGGCTGGCCTCGAACTCAGAAATCTGCCTGCCTCTGCCTCCCAAGTGCTGGGATTACAGGCGTGCACCACCACCGCCCAGCCCTGTTTTTCATATGTACCAGCAGAGGGCGTCAGATCCCATTACAGATGGTTGTGAGCCACCATGTGGTTGCTGGGACTTGAACTCAGAACCTTCGGAAGAGCAATCAGTGCTCTTAACCGCTGAGCCATCTCTCCAGCCCCTAGATCGACTTTTTAATGAGCTCATCTTAAATTACCTGAGCCATTACAGTGCAGGCGTGGGAGCCGGCATCCAGAGGTGCTCTCTCTCTCACGTTGTGGTCGCTATCCAGTCTATCTGACCACCGACTGAATCATGGACCGTGAGTAGTCAGCACTGAGCACGCCGCCAGCTGTTCCAGCCCCGCCCATGCTGCTGCTGGTGGCCCTAAGATGGTTTCTTGGTTTTGTGCTTGCCTTGGCAGTAAGTCAGGTTTTCAGGAACCAGTGGCTGGGAGTATTCATACTGCAGGTCAGAAAGTGGCTGTTTATAAGATCGAGTGCAGCCAGCTTTCTGGTTTAAGTTTAAATGGAGCACCATTGATTTTCATTCATTACCGTTAGGCAGGGGCTGATCTGACTCTCAAGGGAGAACTCTGATATCACACTGTCAGGGCAACTCTGTGCCCGGATGGAGCCAGAGCCTAGAGTGTGGAGCTGAGACTCTAGCTTACATGTGGATCGCTGGGCTGGCCGTGCACTCACTGCCTAAACGGGGTCCTTTTGTCCGATCGCATGATCTGTGTTCTGTGTGTGGCTTGATCCTTCTCCATGACATTTCTTAGCTTGTCCCGAGATCCCTAGATTTTCTGTAACATCACTAAATCTAGAAGTTAACCTGTAGAAGAGAATTCTTCACGATATCATACTCGTAAAAAGGGCAGGCCACACTCACATTCAAATTACCACAGCAAATTTGCATGTAGCTTTTTTTTTTTTTCCTTCTGAGACAGGGTTTCTCTGTGTAGCCCTGGCTGTCCTGGAACTCACTGTAGACGAGGCTGGCCTCGAACACAGAAATCTGCCTGCCTCTGCCTCCTAAGAGCTGGGACTAAAGGCGTGCGCCACCACAGCCTGGCTTGCATGTAGCTCTTAAGTTGGGCTCAGATCAACATGAATTTTAAAAACCAGTTTGGTGACCAAAGGAGACGTGGTCTTTGTAAGATGGCGTTTTTTTGAGGAGAGATTTTCTTCCACTGGGATCTCTTGCTCATCCCTGAAGTGTCATCCCGGCATGGAAGTAAGCAAGGGGGAGTATTATATGGGAATAAAGGCAAGCTAATGCTGTGTCTTAGTTAGGGCTTTACTGCTATCAAGGTAGGAGTATGGCAGCATCCAGGCAGGCATGGTGCAAGAGGAGCTGAGGGGTCTACGTCTTCATCTGAAGGCTGCTGGAAGAATATTGGCTTCCAGGCAGGTAGGATCAGGGTCTTAAAGCCCACGCCCCAGTGACACACCCACTCCAACAAGACCACGCCCACATCACAAAAGCCACGCCCACTCTAACAAAGCCCACCCACCCCAATAAAGCCACGCCCACTCCAGCAGGGCCACATCTTTTTTTGTTTTGTTTTTTTGTTTTTTTGAGACAGGGTTTTTCTGTATAGCCCTGGCTGTCCTGGTACTCACTCTGTAGACCAGACTGGCCTCGAACTCAGAAATCCGCCTGCCTCTGCCTCCCAAGTGCTGGGATTACAGGCATGCGCCACCACGCCCAGCTCACATCTTCTAATAGTGCCACTCCCTGGACCAAGTATAAGCAAACCATCTCAAGCTGCAACACGCGACATTTAGAGGCAGAACCACAAGCTCTGATTTGAACTAGACCATGCCTTAGGTGACCTTTGGAAACTTGTTTAAGATCTTAGGATGGCAATTTTCTGTACTCAAAAGGAGAAAGGAGGATTTACCTTCCCGGGTGGATTTTTATGCACGTAGAAAGGTCTAGAGGGCCTGACTCGAGGAGTTCCCTTGAATAGCGTTTGTTTCTTTAGTTTTGTGCACAGGCATGCTTGAACAAGGACTTCAAGCTCGACATGGATGCTAGCAAGGATGCAGCGCGGAGCACTGTATCAACATAGCCTAGATTCTCAATGATGGTGTCTCAACATTGAGTTGAAAGTGAGAGTTGTGTCCTAGAGGGGTGCCAGCACAATGGAAACACACGTTTGTGCTTTCGTGCGCGTGCACGAAACACACACACACACACACACACACACACCTATAAAAACCTGAGCATCAATCCGGGTTGGAGAAGTTCTGTGGTCAGAGTCTCCAGGCAATGGTGACATGATGAAGAAATTCCCCCTAAAGGAGATAGGTCAAAACTGAAACTAGAAAACTATGGGATCTGGGACAGTTGGAGGGTGGACAGCAGTGTGTGTATGTGTGTGTGTGTGTGGGGGGGGTGATAAAATATCGAGTGTAAAAAATAAATTAATAAAAAAAACTGTGGGATCCATTTGCATAAGAGGGGATTGGCAAGATTCCTTTAAGACTCCACTAAGTAAAGGAGCAGAGGGTCGTAAGCCAGGGAACTAAAAAGAAAAAGTGTGCGCACGCGCCTGCGCACTTGCGAGAGTGTTTACCATGCCTATGAAGGTCAAAGGACAGCTTGGGGAACTTGGTTCTCTCCTTCCACCACATCTCTTAGAACTTAGGTTATCATGCTTGGAGGTGAGCGCCTTTCTCTGATAAGCATCTCTCTGGCCCCCAGGCCAGGGCATTTTCCTAGTAGGTAGACAGATGACGGATCAGGAGGGAAGACTTGTGAAAACAAGAATCAGTAAGGGCTGAATTTGCAAGGCTAGCTGAGGTGGAGGAAGGCTTTGGACGTACTTTGGCCCCTCCCCCTTTCCGTCCGGTCCTCCCTCCTCCCCCTGTGCCTCCTCACTCCGCCCCCCCCCCCACCAGAGGAGAACTTGCTGTGAAGATGATAGTAGGAATGCGTGCTGTGAATGAATGGTAGGCTGGAATCTTACTGACCGAAGCGCGTAGGCTGACAGGCTGCTGCTGTTCACATCCTGCCGCGAGGGGGCAGAACCTCTGCCAGGTTCTTGTTCACATGCGTCTCTAACATGGAAAAAAAAAATTTAATTGAGCTACATGAACACAAATCATCTAATGTTTAAAACATGCTGGCCTGGATTCCGCAAAACCTTTGCTTTTTGTACTGTGTATAAGCAAGGTGGCTTATGGTACCAGGGACAAACGGAATGTTGGGTCCCTCACATTAGTCCTAGAGGTCCCCTACCACTATCTGATGGTGCAGGCTGTGAGATAGGTGAGCGGATTTCATAGTTATCTTAAATTTATTACTATTATTATTATTATCATACCATAATAATAACATGAAGATGAGAAACTAGTATTCTAAGACACTAAGCAGCCTCCCAGAGTTCACCTAGAAGAAATTCAAGTTTAGAGTGAAGCCTGCAGCTCCCGTCTGTAACTACCCTGCATGGAAGAGATGACCGGATCTCACTGTTTTAGACGACCCTCAAATTTAGGTTCCTCATGCTCCAGTCCCCTAAGTTTGTGCACCACCGTGTCTGGCTAGATTCATTCCTCAAAGACTTCGATAAATGACTAACTTACTTAATGGCACGACTGTTTGTGTATCTATAGATTTTAAAGCAGAAACATCACTCTTCCTTATTCCTATAGCTAGCATGACCTTTAGCAACGGGGAACATTGAAATGGTCCTTTGAATGCCGAAGGGTGTTATTCGGGCTTTGGCCACTGGGTGGCAGTCATGCTCTTGTTAAGATTCGGTGAGCAAGTTTGCAGCCACCGCTTGAGAGGGAAGATGGCTCTTTTAATTAGAGTCATTCCCCACACAGGATGTTCACACCGAAGCAGTCATCTATTTCCCGTCCCCAGGGAGCATGTTTTCACGTTATTGATGGCTTGGCTGGGGATGATTTTGTGTAGTCTTTCAATTCATTTCGGTAATGGAATAAAGTCACCGGATCCTGGCCTCCCGCTCCTCAGTGGCGGAAGAGTTGGAGATAGATTAAATGCGAACTTAGAGCCTTGATGTAACAGAAGTGCGGGGAGGCAGAGGCAGGCAGATCCCTGGAGCTCAATGGCCAGACAGCCTAGCCTAATTGATGCGCCTCAGACGCAGAGACCTTGTCTCAAACCAGAAGGTAGGGAACGTTCCTAGTCAGGAGTAACTCAAGTTGTCACCGCGAGGACCACTTGAAAAGAGTCTCCGTGGATCTCTGGGGATGACTGTTGGGGGTGGTCTTGATTGCTAATTGATGAGGAGGTGCCAGCCCACTCTGGGCAGCACCATTCCTACGCTGGTGGTCCTGTGCTTATAAGAAACCTAGGTGACCGTGAGCTGAGAGCTAGCCAGCAAACAGTTTCTGCCTGAGCGCCGGCTCTGACTTCCCTCACTGATGTACTGTGTCTTGAATGTGTAAACCAAGACACTGGCTGCTCTTCTAGAAGTCCTGAGTTCAATTCCCAGCAACTACAGGGTGGCTCACAACCATCTGGAATGAGATCGGATGCCCTCTTCTGGTGTGTCTGAAGACAACTACAGTGTATTCACATACATAAAATAAATAAAACCTTAAAAAATTGTAAAAGAAAACAATTGAGGAAGATGCTCAGCATGGACCTCTGTCCTACACACACACATACACACACACCACACAGACATACACACATACACACACCAATGCACACACATATACACACACAAATGCACACACGCACAAACGCACACATACACACACACACACAAACGCACACACATACACAAAAGCACACCAACACACACACAAACGCACACACATACACAAGAGCACACCAACACACACACAAATGCTCACAACCCCCCCACATAAACACACACATACACACACAAGCGCACACAAATACACACACAAACGCACACAAACACACACAAATGCACGCACACATACACAAATGCACACAAACGCACACAAACGCACACATACACACATACACATGCACACACATACAACCTATCTATTATATCTATTATCTATCTAACTCATCTACCTATCTAGTGTATATATCAAACATCTATCAGGTTGTCTAGCTATTAATTATATGTATTTATCTATGAATCATCTATTATAACTCTGTCTACGTATCTATGATCTACTATATCTATCATCTATCTTTCAATTATATATCTATATATCTATCATTTTTATCTCTCTGTGAATCATCTTTTATATCTATGTATCTACCTATCAATTCTCTCTCTCTCTCTCTCTCTCTCTCTCTCTCTTCTCTGTGTCAGCTTTAACTGGTTAGCATGGCAGTCCACAGCTGTGGCTTCAGGATCACACAAAGGACTCAGCACCCCATGTACATGGTTCTGTTTAGACCGTTAAGACATTTCTGTCTCGTCACAGGTTCCTCTTTGCGTCTCCAGGATGAGAGTGTGGGTGCCCCCTTCAGAGGTCAGCAGCACACGTCTCTGTGGTTTATGAGACTCCCCGAAGGAATTGACAAAGTGTGGGGCGTGAAGTTCTGGGCTGGGTGGTGCTGGCAGAGGTTTAGGGTCTTACATCTTCTGGAGGGGAGACTGGCAGCGTGTGTGGGGGCGTGGACGCTCACTAGCTGTGGAGGGCTGACACAGCAGAGGGAGGAACATGATTAGTGGATGCGGAGGTCTATAAAGCACATTTACTGTGTTTTACAAACTTGCCACCGTGTCCTAGGCTTACTGCTTAGTGAGTGTCTCAGTCAGGGTTTCTATTCCTGCACAAAACATCATGACCAAGAAGCAAGTTGGAGAGGAAAGGGTTTATTCAGCTTACACTTCCACATTGCTGTTCATCACCAAAGGAAGTCAGGACTGGAACTCAAGCAGGTCAGGAAGCAGGAGCTGATGCAGAGGCCATGGAGGGATGTTCCTTACTGGCTTGCTTCCCCTGGCTTGCTCAGCCTACTCTCTTATAGAACCCAAGAATACCAGCCCAGAGATGGCACCACCCACAATGGGCCCTTCCCGATTGATCACTAATTGAGAAAATGCCCCACTGCTAGATATCATGGAGGCACTTCCCCAACTGAAGCTCCTTTTTCTGTATAACTCCAGCCTGTGTCAAGTTGACACACAGAACCAGCAAAGTACAGTGAGGAAGAATCAAGTTTTCAGTCACAGTCTCCCTGGGTGGGACGTGAGTCACTCTCCGTCCCTGTTAGAGGCACTAACAGTGATCACAGGTATCACAGGATCCCTGATACCACCCAGGCCCCTGGAAAAGCAAAGGCGTCTCTTCATGAAGGTCATGCTAAAGGGCATCTCTAAGATGCTGCCAGAAGAGGTTAAAAGCATATTGTGCGTGATCATCGAACCTGAGGCGGTGACCCTGAAAATGAGTCAGTGTCGTGGAGGGAAATTTCAGTTGAGCCTTTCATCGCGTAAAAAGAAAATACAAAAGTAAGGTGCGGAAACAGCTCGATTGATTGATTATAGCGTTCACGCCGAGCACTGTGTGTGAGTTGGTACAGGCTTTAAACATACCTAAAAGACGGTCTTATGTTATTCACTTTAAAACGATGAATTTGTGTTATGCGAATCTTACGTCAATAAAAACATCCATAAAAGGCAGATTTTTTTTTTCTACTGGAAAAAAAAAAAAGACTTCCTGCCTGTTCCCTATCAATTCTGAAGTATCTGTTTGAATCAGCCAGGGTTCGGGGTGTGTGTGTGTGTGTGTGTGTGTGTGTGTGTGCGCGCGCGCGCGCATGTGTAAGCCAGTGGAGATTTTAGCTGCTGTGTTCTAGCCCAGCCCAGGTAAGGGCATATAGAATTCTGTATCTGTAGAGAATATAGAATGTGTGACGGGCTGCGAGCTTGTCACATTCTGTGGTCTGTGCTTGCCCACATGCTTAATCAAGCTCAGAAATATATGACTCTGAAACCAATACTCACAGCAACCTTCTTCCAGCTGTTAATGACTAGGTCTACAATTAGTTAATTGTTAAGTAATTAATCGGTCCACAATGCAAAAAGGCAGGGCCTAGGATGGAGGTCTAGGTCAGCTAGACCATTCCTCGGAGAGCCGCAGGCCTTGATGTTTTTTTGTTGTTGTTGTTTTTTTGTTTTTGTTTTTGTTTTTTTCCTTTCACGTTTTGCCCCCAGGGAGGATCGGGCGAAGGAGCTGAGTGGTGAGCTCTGGAGCCGGCTGTGTTACACCCTCAAAAGCTCCCTGAGCCCAGAGAGCAACACATATTTTTTTCCAAAGTAGATTTTTATAAAGAAATCACAGACGTCGTTAGAGTCTAATTTGTTTTCCCTCCAGGGAGAAATCTTATAAATATTCCGCTAGGATTTGGTTGTGTGTTTGTAACCGGCACAGAGGTGCGGTTGTTGACAGCTGTCGTGATCTGTGACATCGTGGCTCTGGGATTTTGCTTTTTCAAAGCCGTGAGAAGCCTGGTTCAGTGCTCACGCTTTTCTTTGGAAGGAATTTTACCCGGTGCTGCTTGGATGCCGCAAGCGAGGCAGCGGGGTAGAAAGGAACGGTCCTGATGTTGGCAACTGAACTCTAGCGGAAGTCACCATAGGAGGAAGGCCCTGCCTTGAGAGAAATCATACTTTGTGTTGTTCACCCAAGTATGAACAAAACAAACGTCTCCCCACCTTTTTTTTTTTTTTTTTGGCTTTTTCGAGACAGGGTTTCTCTGTGTAGCCCTGGCTGTCCTGGAACTCACTCTGTAGACCAGGCTGGCCTCGAACTCAGAAATCTGCCTGCCTCTGCCTCCCAAGTGCTGGGATTAAAGGCGTGCGCCACCACACCCGGCTTCCCCACCTTTTCTTGTTTATTTGTATGTCTGGACGGGTGCGGGCACGTGCACCTTGCGCACATGCGCCTTGCGCATGCCAGAGACTGACGTTGAGTTTCATCCTCTGATGTACTCTATTTTTTTTTAGGTAGAGTCTCTCACTCGAACCTGAAGCTCACTGAATCTGCCAGGACTGCCTCGTCCTTCTCTCTGCCTCCTCTGCTGGGAATACAGAATACGGCTCTGTACCAGGCTCTTATGTGGGTGCCGGGGACTTGAGCCCAGGTCCCCGTGCATGCAAACCAAACACCTTAACAGCTGAGCCACATCCCCAGTTCCCTTAGTTTTGATTTTTTTCCCCCGGTAGCTAATCAGTTATAAACAAATTAGATAACATAGCTGCGTGGTATTTTCCAGTGATTGATGGGAGAAGATGAGTTTCTTGGCTCTCAGCCTCCGCACTTAGACTCCGTTCTTAATGAGAGGTGTTTCCAGTGATAAATGGGCCAAAACATCTCATTTGACAAGGAGGGCCGAGACGCTGGTGCTGCGCCTTTGAGGTGCTTTATTTGCTCTTCCAAGAAACGGCTTGCTTGGGTCGGGAGTGAGGACGGCAGGGGGCTGTCCTGGGTGCCACGTGATAGCCCCACTCATCGGGGCGTAACGCGACGGTTGTCTGCAGTGTTTGAGTGGTTCCTATCGTGTCAGCAGATGGGAATCACCTAATATGGTTTGGGAAATATGAAGATAGGAGATGAGTATCGAGGATCTCCATTGCCTTAACTGCTTCATAAATCACAGCACGCAACAGCCTGAGAATTCATTCCGAGCCCGAATTGGGCATGAGTCAGAAAGTTTCTTGTCTTTTAAAGTACTTTTTTGCTGATTTCGTCTCGCTGCAAGTTGTTGCAGAGACCGAAATTGTTCTGCATAGACAGTCCCTGTCGTTGTCCCGCCACTTTCCCGTGTGTTATAATAATGCCGATTTTCATAGCAGAACAAAATGGGACATTTCATTATGCCTTATTCAGAGTATTTCTATCAAACAGGTAATAAAGGAAAATCTAGACTGAAGAGGTTGTGGCTTTCCTGGTTTTCTTGTGTGTGTGACACTGGGGAGGTTCCGTTCTCACAGACCATGCTGGGGTTAAAAGAAAATCAACTTGATCCCTGTTACATTTTTTTTTTTTTTTTTTTTGCTTCTCAACATTTTCCACGTGGATTCGGAAACTTATTTTAGTTTGAGAAACCATTTTAAAGGGTTTAGATTCCTCCGCATGGTTATGTGCCTAACCTTTCCATTCACTTCTGCGTCTGTTTTTGGGTGAGAAAAGTCTCTGTCACCTCACTGCTCAGGCCGCGTGAAGCTGTCCAAGGTCCTGAATCCCCGCGGCTTTCAAGACCCCGGACTCAGTATCGGCTGAGTGTTGGCGCCACCCGTGGGATTCATTCAGCAAGGAACTAAAGACACATTTGTCTCACCCGATAAAGTCTGCTTCAGATAGTCCTTCACTTTCATTTAAAATTTTATATTTATTTACTTTATATTTCCTGTTTGCCTCGAATGCAGACTGGGCACTACGCGAGTGCAATGCCTCCGGCGGCCAGAAGAGGGCATTGTATCTCAGGACTGGAGGTTTGAGATGTTCTGTGGGTGCTAGGGATCTAACTCCGGGCCCCTCAGGATCAAACTGTCGCTCTTATAGTCTCTGAACTTTCGCTCCAGCCCCTCCAGGTGACGATATTTTAAAACGTCACCAGGAGATTGTAACATGCAAAGGAAATTAAGAGGCCCTGCCTTGTGGCCACAGTTATTTCTTTCTGATACCAGCTCTGAACTTCTGTCTCCCTATGCATCACTAGTGTTGCTTACAAGCTTCTCCTGCCTGAGTTGGTGAGATGGCTCTGTGAATTAAGGCGCTTGGATGGCTCAGTGAATTAAGGCGCTTGTAGCCAAGTGTAACCCCCTGAGTTTGAACCCTGGGATCCACATGGTAGAAGCAGAGGACTGAGACCTGTGAGCTGTCCTCTAACCTCTACATGCATGCTATCACATGTGTGCACAGGAGCACAAACACACATGATCACACACATGATGCCTACGTGAAATATAAAAGTTTAAAATGTCTTCCTTAGTACAGGTAATATATAGTGTTTGTTGGTTGCATGGTCAAAATAGCCATGGTGGCTTTTGTTTTACACAGTGGTTTTGGCTAAAGTCTGGTGCATATTTTTTTCTCACTGAAATTGTTTTGCTTTTTTTTTTAATGGTGCTTAAAATATATTTCTGATATTTTAGAAATCACAATTATCAAGGATATAATTTTCAGCTCAACTGATGTAGACAACTCGAGAAAAACAGGAAGGGGAGAGAGTGCAATTATAGTTGGAGAAATAGCTGTATTCTTAAGCTTGGGAGAAATACAGGGTGAGATGATGTTGACCCCAAACCTAGGAGTATTATTTCAAGCAACCACGCAGAGCCTCCGAAGGGAATAGATATATTAATTGAAAAGCGGTGGAAACCAGGCTGTGTCATCCTCTGGCTCTGGTCCTAGAATCGACTGCAGGAAGCACAGTCTCCATTGGACCCCATGGAGGATTAATGTTTGCACCTCCTAAGGACGCTTAGGTTTAGAGGTTTAGAAGCAATAGTGACCTACTTTGCAAGCTGCCGGATCTGGAATTTAAAGCTGTCGCTCGAGTCTTTCTCCCCTGTATACCCGACCACACACTTGGCAAGAAGCAACTCGGGTCGAAGGGCTTGTGTTGACCCATGGTTTGCAGGAACGCTGGGACGGCTTATGGCTGCGGCCATGGGACTGAGGCGGTCTCCTCACACCGGGCAGGAGGTAGAGCCTTGACTCTTCACCTTCAAGATTCATCCTCGTATCCCTAGGGATCTACTTCCTCCAGGGATGCTCTCCCTTCAAACGAAACAAAACAAAACAAGGCAAAACAAAACAAAACCCGCCAGCACCAGCTTAGGGTGGGGTGGGGTATTCGAACACACGAGCTTGTGGGAGACATTTCACATGCAAACCGTCATATATTCCTTGCTAAACTGGGATAGGATGTGGTCGACCCAGATAAAGAACTCTAGTAAGAAGGTCCTTGTGAGACACTGAGGGTGTGAGTTTCTCGGGGCTCTCCTTTCGCTTCCCACCAATCAGCTGTGACTCTCATCCTTCTGTGGCAATAGCAAGGGCCGGAGGACCTTAGCGCGGATGGGTGAAAGAGAAAGAGGCTCTGGGAACCCCAAGGAACGATTATCACCTCCAGAGTTATTTTTCCTCTCCGGGTGGGTAAAATAGGTCTCAGAAGAGAGACGATGGGTAAATTGAAACAAAAATATGAAGAATTTTCTCCAGCAGAGGGCAGCAGAGGGCATCTCCACCTTCACGAAGTCAAAGGAATAAAAAGGACCTAGCTTTTTCTTAAATGGGCCTTAACACCCTTATACGCATGCATGTACGCACGCACGCACGCACGCATGCACGCACGGAGGACCAGGGCAGTCCAGGGTGGTAGATTCCCTGGGTTTAGGAGAATGAATGTTGAAGGTCAGAGACACATGGGTCCTGGATCTACTGGCTCCATCCCTGCCTCTGATTCTGTGATGCCGGAATGGGTGCTTTGCTCCACAGGGTTTTTATGGATGCCTCAAATGTTGTCGGGAACACGTTTTAAGGCGATCATGAGATCGCTCTGTATGTTATCTGGGAGGCCATCTTTCTCTTTTCTCTCCTTTCCTTTCCTTTCCTTTCCTTTCCTTTCCTTTCCTTTCCTCTTTCCTTCTTTCTTTCTTTCTTTCTTTCTTTCTTTCTTTTTGATTTTTTCAAGACAAGGTTTCTCTGTGTAGCCCTGGCTGTCCTGGAACTCACTCTGCAGACCAGGCTGGCCTCGAACTCAGAAATCTGCCTGCCTCTGCCTCCCAAGTGCTGGGATTAAAGGCGTGCACCATCACTGCCCAGCTATCTTTCTATCAACTTTATTGATATCAACATAGTTTTATTATATCTCCGTCAAAACTATAGACCCTGTAGTCAAGTCACCTGAACATCAATGGGCAAAGTTACTTAATATCTGCTTTTTTTTCTTTTTTAATGATTTGTTTGTGTATAGTCTTTTACCTGCATATATGCCTACAGGCCAGAAGAGGGCACCAGATCTCACAATAGATGGTTGTGAGCCACCATGTGGGTACCAGGAATTGAACTCAGGACCTCTGGAAGAACAGCAAGTGCTCTTAACCTCTGAGCTATCTATGTAGCCCCTGTTTTTTTAAATATTCATTGATGTTTTTATTATTTAAGTGTAGGAGTGCTCTGCCTGCACCTACACCTACCTGCCAGAAGAGGGCCTCAAACTCCATTACAGATAGTAGTGAGCTGCCACGTGGTTGCTGGGAAGTGAACTTAGGATCTCTGGAAAAGCAGCCAGTGTTCTTGACCATTGAGCCATCTCTCCAGTCCTGTTTTTGTTGGTTTTTAGTAAGATGATCAATCCTTCTGGACTTTAAAAAACTGATGTTATCGTGAGTAGAGTAATTGTATCTACTTCACTGAGTTGTGGTAAATACAGAGATCCATGCTGAATCAATAATCGTATAATTTGCAGGAAATGGCAGGGCCGCCTGCTCGAGCGGTTACTCAGTAGTCCACGTTCCCCGTCGTCCCCTGTCTGCCACTCCAAGCCTGGTTCCTATTTCCACCCAGTCTATATATAAATAGCAGCAATGATATTACACAGTTTTTATTGAACAGCTATTATGTGGTAGGTTCTTTGAGGTATTGTTGAACTTGGTTTTCAAACGAATACTTGGTTTGTATATAATTAAATGTCTCCTTTGTAAGGTATTTCAAAGGCCAGTAATTAGTCCAAATGATATACTAGTCGAAAGACTCTAGGATAATGTGTGTGTGTGTGTGTGTGTGTGTGTGTGTGTCTTTTTAAAAAAATTTTCTATATTCTTTGTTTACATTCCAAATGATTTTCCCTTTCCTGGTACCCCCCTCCCCATAAGTCCCATAAGCCCTCTTCCCTCCGCCTGTTCTCCAATCAACCCCCTCCCACTTCTCTGTCCTGGTAACCCCTTACAATGCTGCATCAAGCCTTTCCAAGACCAGGGCCCTCTCCTTCCTTCTTCTTGGGAATCATTTGATATGTTAATTGTGTCTTGGTATTCAGAGCTTCTGGGCTAATATCTACTTATCAGTGACTGCATTCCATGTGTGTTCTTTTGTGATTGGGTTACCTCACTGAGGATGATATTTTCCAGATCCAACCATTTGCCTAATAATTTCATGACTCTGGGATAATTATCAGGCTTGCCTACCTCATAGTGTTCCAAGAAAGCAAGATTTGAATGCTTGAATGCTACTGGTAAGTCAAGTTGTCGTCTTTTTTTTTTTTTTTTTTTAAAGATTTACTTATTTATTATATGTAAGGATGTACACTGTAGCTGTCTTCAGACACTCCAGAAGAGGGCATCAGATCTGGTTAGGGATGGTTGTGAGCCACCATGTGGTTGCTGGGATTTGAACTCAGGACCTGCGGAAGAGCAGTTAGTGCTCTTAACCACTGAGCCATCTCTCCAGCCCCCTCAAGTCTTCTTTTAACCTAGCAAATGAAGGGGACTATCAGGTGGGTTGTTGGTTTTTTTTTTTTTTTTTCTTTCCCATTTTGCTGTAGAAAGAGTAAAGTCATGGCTGGGGTGGAGGGTGGGGGGAGAGGGGTGGAGGCTGGAGGTGTTGACAGAGTGGGTTAATCACTTTCTGGGCAAGCATGAAGACCTGACTTTGGTTCCCCAGATCTCACATGAGTGCAGGTTGGGTGTGGTGGCCTGCCTGCAACCCCAGGGCTTGGGAAGCAGAGACAGCTATCCGCACATCAATCTGACTCACTTATAAGACTCATTGGTGGGTGGGGGTGTGTGTGACCTCTGGGTTCAACTGGGAGATCCTGACATATGAGTTGGAAAGTGACCAAGAAAGAGACCTAATGTCAGGCTCCGACCTTCATGCCACGCACATGTATATCTGTACACGTATGTGCATACCTGTTGTGGGAAATATTTAAAAAACCGATCGGCACATTCCTGCCCTAGTACCAGCGACCAATGGGTCACAGGGCTCCCTCTGGGTGATCTCACTCGCTGGTCTCTCGGCCCTGTGACTCTCTAGCCCTGCCCTGAGTGCATCTTGTTTCCACGCAACGCCCACGCTACCTCACCATCTAATTACCCGGTAGAATCAAGACTCTTGAAGCTTAATAGTTAACCAATAAGATTTATGTATTAGTTAAATCACAACTTACAAGATGCCAATAAATAATTTCAGGGCCAATCGATAGTGATAAAGCTTTACCCCAATTGTTCTAACCTTTTGATAACATCATGACAGACTCCATTCCTCCCCTCTCCTGTCTTTCCAACTCCTAGCTCCGCCTCCCTTTTCCTGTCCAATCACAGGCCTCTTACTGACCTAATGCGATTGGACAGGGGAAATCCTGCAACACATACCCACATGGGTAAGCATGCATGGATACACATGCATACACGCAGACATTCAACAATAGATTAAAGGTAGCCACTGTGCGTAACTCAAGCTATTTTCTCATCTTCTTTTCTTGGTTTGATTTGCTGTCCGTTCAGGGCTTATGTGAAATCTGGCTTCTCCTGTAGCGGCTGCTTTTCTTGCAACTGAAATTGCTCCTTGGGTAGAGGAGAAATGACAGGAAGTTAGCCAAAACCTGGGCTAAGTGACCCCCATTTCCTACATGTATTCCTGGTTCTAGAGTTTTAACGCTTTGCAGACAGCTTCAAAGGGTCCTGCTATGGCGGTCTGTAGCCAGAGCAGCGGATAACGCATCATCACACCTCCGTCAGTACGTCTTAGTCGGAGCTTAGCACAGACCGTAGTCTGCTCTGTTAACAGGGACTGCAGGCGATGTCAGAGGTTCATCTGCAAGCAGCTGATTGATGGGATAAATGGAAGAGGGTGGAACACAGACACGCCTCGTACTTTGGTAGCTAGTAATCGATCTACCTGCTTCCCAGAGGAAAAGACCCTGAACCTAGAAATGGAGGAGGAGCCTCTCCCACCAAGATCTTAGTTGTGACACATGATCTCCTGTACCCAGGGGGAAGCCACTGTGGCTCAGACTGTTTTCTCCAAGGGTGGCACCTGAAGCCCCCCTTTCAAAAAAAAAAATGATCTAGCTCCTGTGGAGGCATTTCCTATCCTTGGGTATTTCTTGAGGTCGTCTTCCCTTGGGCACTGTGATGGTTTGTATATCCTTGGCCCAGGGATGTGAGACCTTGTTGGAGTGGGTGTGGCCTTGTTGGAGTAGGTGTGTCACTGTGGGTGTGGGCTTTAAAACCCTCACTCTAGCTGCATGGAAATCAATCTTCCACTAGCTGCCTTCAGATGAAGATGTAGAACTCTCAGCTCCTCCTGCACCATGCCTGCCTGGATGCTGCCATGTTCCCGCCTTGATGATAATGGACTGAACTTCTGAACCTGTAAGCCAGCTCCAATTAAATGTTGTCCTTATAAGAGTTGCCTTGGTCGTGGTGTCTGTTCATAGCAGTAAAACCAGGTGCCCCTTTTGTTTACTTAAAACCTTTTCTACATTTTTTTTTTTTTGACCTCCCACACCTTTGGGCTCTGTGGTCCAGCGGGTGTATGTGTTAATAAGGGCAGTCTGACAAAACACCAGACCCAGTCCAGGAAATAGCAGAGTCTTTCCTTATTAGTGTAGAGGCTGGAAGTCCCAGCGGAAGCTGCTGGCAGCTCCAGTTTCTGGTGAGCTCTGTCCTTGTGTCTTGCAGACAGCCACTTTGTTCTGTGTCCTCGTGGTTTTTTCTTCTGTAAACAAAGAGAATCATCTTGTGTCCCTTTCTCTTCCTTTGATGATAATGATGCATATTCCTCCACCAGAACACTATTTAATCTTTCTAAACTCCCTAAGCATCCCATCGCCAACATTTAATATTAGTATGTGATCGGCCTCAATCTAGGAATGTTGAGGGAAGCCAATTGTGTTGGTCACACGAGCCTTTAATCCTGGCACTCGGAGGTAAAGGCAGGCAGATCTCTGAGATTGAGATGAGCCTGGTCTACAGAGTGAATTTGAGGACAGCCAGGGCTACGCGGAGAAAACCCTGTCTCAAAACCAGCCAACCAAACCCCAAACCAACCAACCAAACAAAAGAATATTGGATTTGGGGAGGCATACATCAGTCTGTCATACTGTGTGTTACAGCTCAGTCTGTCACACTGTGTGCTCTCTCTAGGACGTGGTACTCCGCCCTGGGAGCACTCAGTCTCAAATACAGAGGGGAGCCTTGGGTAAGACTTTCTGTGTCCAGGAGTGTTCATAGGTGGAGGTGATTGACTCAGTGTGGGGAAACTGAGGCTTCCTTAGTCTATACCGATCAATAGGTAGCCAGGGAAGTCTTGTGGAGTGGCAGGCACTTGTCTCTGGCTTGTGTTTTCACTGTAGCAAGTCATAGCAGATCAGCATGCGACCAAGTAAGTGGTACAGGTGTGTTGTGTTCAGCTGTATTGTGTAGCACAGGCAGCTGGGGTATGTATATGTATATGTATATACTTATGTATATACGTATATGTATATGTGTATGTATGCGTATGCATATGCATATGTATATATGTATATGTGTATATGTGCATATGTGTATATGTTTATAGGTATATATGTATATGTATATGTGTATATATATATATGTATATATGTGCATGGCATGTGTGTATGTGTATATATATGTAATGTATATGTATACATATATGTATATGATGTATAATGTGTATGTGTAGTATATACACATACGCATATGTATACATATATGGAATATATACATATACATATACACACATTTTTTTTGTTTGTTTTTTTGAGACAGGGTTTTTCTGTGTAGCTCCGGCTGTCCTGGAACTCACTCTGTAGACCAGGCTGTCCTCGAACTCAGAAATCTGCCTGCCTCTGCCTCTCAAGTGCACACATATTTATATATGGGTTGTACATATCACATTTCTTTGCCATCTCTGCATGTGAGTATATGCTTGTAAGAATCGAATCTGCTTGCTTCGGGCCCTTCACTGAAGCTGCTCCTAGAGGAAGAGCCTGGCATACTGAATTATTCATTTTGTTTTTATGTCCACAACTGGCAAAACCAATGAAATATGAGTCTCTGGAGACCCGGAGGACTGTTGTTACAAAGTATCTCCCCTCAAGCGAAGTTATACACACGATAATTAGTGTCCAGTGAGCGATCACTCAAATCTCCTATGAGAAACTGCTGGTTTCCTGTCAACGTTGTTGTAATTATTTGTTTTGTGTGCCTCTGCCAAACGTGGATGGTGAGTGTAAGGAGTGTTACTGTGGGGCTGGGACGATGGCTCAGCGGGAAAGAGCACTTGCCTTGTAAGCATGAGGACCTGGGTTCGAATCCCCAGCACCTATGTAAAAATCTGGGCGTGGCTACACATACCTGCAATTCCAGGGTTGGTAGGGCAGAGACAAGTAGATTCTGACATCATTGGCCAGTTGCTCTAGCCCAATGTGGAGCTTCCGGCTCAGTGAGAAACCCTGTCTCAAAGCAATCAAGGAGGGTGACAGCATCCTTTTCTGGCTTTAGCTTTTCCTTTTTTTTTTTTTTAAAGATTTACTTATGCTGGGCGGTGGTGGTGCACGCCTGTAATCCCAGTACTCTGGGAGGCAGAGGCAGGCGGATTCTGAGTTCGAGGCCAGTCCGGTCTACAGAGTGAGTTCCAGGACAGCCAGAGCTATACAGAGAAACCCTGTCTTGAAAAAACCAAATCCAAAAAAAAAAAAAAAAAAAAAAAAAGATTTACTTATATTATATGTAAGTACACTGTAGCTGTCTTCAGACACACAAGAAGAGGGCGTCAGATCTCATTACAGATGGTTGTGAGCCACCATATGGTTGCTGGGATTTGAACTCAGGACCTTTGGAATAGCAGTCAGTGCTCTTAACCACTGAGCCATCTCTCCAGCCCCAAGTCTTAGCATTTCCTTTTTCTTTTTCTTTTTCTTTTTTTTTTTAATTTTTTAATTTTTTTATTTTTTGGTTTTTTGAGATAGGGTTTCTCTGTATAGCCCTAACTGTCCTGGAACTCACTCTGTAGACCAGGCTGGCCTTGATCTTAGAAATCCGCCTGACTCTGTCTCCCAAGTGCTGGGGTTAAAGGGCATGCACCACCACTGCCCGGCATTATTTTATTTTATTTTTAAAAATTTTAAGCCTTAGCATTTTCTTTTTCTTTTTTCTTTTTCTTTTGGTTTTTTGAGACAGGGTTTCTCTGTGTAGTCCTGGCTGTCCTGGAACTCACTCTGTAGACCAGGCTGGCCTTGAACTCAAAGATCCTCCTGCCTCTGCCTCCCAAGTGCTGGGATTACAGGCGTACACCACCACGCCCAGCTAGCCTTAGCATTTTCAAGAATGAACTTGTAACACATGCATACTCATATGTATGCGACACACACACACACACACACACACACACACACACACGAGAGAGAGAGAGAGAGAGAGAGAGAGAGAGAATATAACCATTTATCTATTACTTGTCTCTTTTGCCAGAACAAACACTCCATGACGATAACTCCAGATCCTTTTCTATTTGACAAACAAGTGACATGCCATGAAACTAGGGCTGAGGCCTTGACTCCTATGCTAGCAAAGTAGGTTCATTTTGGTTGTCATCTTGATCAGATTAGGAGATACCTAAGAAATTAGCCTTCGCCACGAGGACTCTAACCTAACCGATGGCTCAGAGCGTGGATGACGTAAACATCTGAACAGATTCCACCATAGGCTTCCGTTCTCCCCGGATGTGTCATATTAAATGACTACGAATAAAGCGTCCTACCTCCCCTAAGTTGTTTCCCTCAGGCACTTGGTCACAGCCTCACCAAAGTGACTAGCAGAGCTCACTGCTTGCTCTTCTGGGTCAGGAAAATCAGCGGCTCTTGAACCCATCCAACTTACGCTCTTCTCATCCTGAAGGTCTTAAAGCCCATGCCCACAGTGACACCCACTCCACCAAGGCCACACCCACTCCACCAAGGCCACACCCACACTACCAAGGCCACACCCATACTACCAAGGCCACACCTCCAAATAGTGCCACTCTCTGGGCTAAACATATACAAACCATCACAGCGTCCTTTAAAAAAAAAAAAATGTTTGTATCTCTGAGAAAGATTAGTTTTTACCTGGTTGGTCTCAGTTGTCCATCTAGATTCCAAATCATATCAGCCTATCCTTGCCTGATTAGCACATTTGCTGTGTTTTTATGTTTGGCTGGTATTGGTGTTTTGTAGCCCCTTAGGAGCCGGGAGCTGAGATCTGGAATAAAATGTCTCTTAAAGAACGTTGCCATGGCACAGCTTACCACAATGCTCACACACGGTGAAAGCAATCTTGTACTTTTTTTCTCCTCCAGCCTTCTGATGCTACCTTCTTATTAGAATGAGAGGCCAAAACAGGATGACATCTCTTCTTCCATCCTGTGATTTTTTTTTTCAACCAGAAAAGAATCTCTTATTTAGGGAGACTCATTTATTACCGTATACAATATTACCGTATTATGGCCTTTCCCATGGCATTGTGGGTCCCTCACATTTTCCAAGATGATGTGATGTGAAACCACGGATGAAATAGCACGCGGAACAGCCTGAGCGCCGTCAGGATGCTTGGTTTCCTCGTCTTTAATTCCCCCGAATAAATGCTTAGTTAAAACTCTGCACGTACTACATTTTATTTAAAAGTTTTGATGGTGGAACTCCAGGGGCCCCGGCAACCCGCCAGTGCAGTCTCTTTCCGTTTACCCAATTACTTTAATTCAATTAAGTTGTTGCTAATTGTTTTTGTCCCAATACGTGTTCACGGAATGCTGCCAGCAGTTCGCATGTTATACTCTTAAGAATTGATTGTCTCACTTCTAATTAATAATAATAGCAAGAAAAATGGCTAAGCGAGGCCGTGACTATTGATGGCATGCCAGTGTCGCAGGACGGGAATCGGTTCTTAGCGCGGAGATGCCGTTCATTAGTGAGTTAATCTTTATAAACAGTTTTGTAATTCAATGAGCCCTGCGCTGAGGCTACAGTTTTCATTTACTGCAAAACATGGTGTGAGAGGCAGTTTAATGCAGAGAGGGTCCCATGGCTAACTGGATTTCACCTCAGGGAGGTGCCTGATGGCCCTGTGAATGAGGGTTAATGTCCGTACTAGGCACCTTTCTGTTGTGATAAAATATACTGGCGAGAACAAGTTAGAGGAGACAGATGCTTATTTTAGCTTACAGTTCCAGAAGGAATAGGTGGATGGTGGGTGTGGCTTAGTAGCAGGAACAGGATGTGGCCGATCACGTGCCATCTGCACTCAGGAAGTTGAAAGCTCTGAAAGTGGGGGCCAGGGTACACACCCTCAGAGCCCACCCCTAGTGGGCAAGGCTTCGGTACCCAAAAGTTATGTAATTTTTTTTGCAAACCAGGCTACCAACTGGGGAAACAAGTGTTCAAAATGTGAGCCAGGGAGATGGCAGCTTCCTGGTTCTAAATGCTGTTTCTTAAACGCTCATGAAATAGACCTGACGGAATTAGGTTATAACATTAAAAATTGTCAGGACAGCCTGGTGGTGGTGGCACACGCCCTTAAACCCTGAACTTAGGGGGCAAAGATAGGCAGATCTCTGTGATTTTGAGGCCAGCCTGGTCTACAGAGAGAGAATTCCAGGACAGCCAAGGCTACACACAGAGAAATCTTGTCTTGAAAAAGAAAGAAAGAAACAAAAACTTGCGTGACATCAGAGACTTTTTTTGTTTTTCAAGACAGTTTTTTTTTTCCCCTATGTAGCCTTGGCT
Source organism: Apodemus agrarius (assembly GCA_964023405.1). Classification (NCBI taxonomy): domain Eukaryota; kingdom Metazoa; phylum Chordata; class Mammalia; order Rodentia; family Muridae; genus Apodemus; species Apodemus agrarius. The sequence continues at coordinate 17,206,109 of OZ030025.1, read as the reverse complement.
GTCCTGGAACTCACTCTGTAGACTAGGCTGGCCTCGAATTCAGAGATCCACGTGGCTCTGCCACCAGAGTGCTGAGATTCAAAGCAGATGCTACCACCGCCAGGCTAATCAGAGACTTTCTCATGAATTTCCTGTGAGCTTGAGGCTCATGCTTTGGCGGGAGGTTGCCTGGTAAGCGAACATCAGTCCTTTGGATCCCTGTATGGAGGTGTTTACCTCCAAGTTCTAGGAATGATATTGGTGCTGATGGTAAATGCGCCAGATGACACAAATTGTGCTTTGCTTGTTTGTGGGTCCACACAGGCTCACTCTGTAGCTCAGGCTGACCTGAAACTAGCTAAGCATTCCCACTCGGCCTTGAGTCTACAACGGTCTTCCTGCCTCAGCCTCTCAGTTTCTGGGATTACAGCTATTAGCCACCACACCCAGGTCACAAAGAATTGCACACAATAAAGAACAATACATTGTGTATTGTGTACATTTTACTAGAATGAGAGAGGACCTGATTCTAGACCTGGAGAAGTTGACAGTTTTACTATCACTGACCACACTGGTAATTGTGCCAAATCCAATATTAATATGCCTCAAATATTTTGAAATCAGTTCCTTTAGTAATACAAGCTAACATTTAAGGAAGAGTTTCTTTTCTTTCCTAATGATGTCTCCATCTGTTTGAAAAATTAACCAGAGAAAACAGTGGATCAGAGACCAGAAACACAGTGTGAGGTTGGCCTCAGAAAGTGGCAATCCATCAGTATATCTTGATTTTTACTTTTTAAAAAAAGATGTATTTACTTATTATTATGTATACAGTGTTCTGCCTGCATATATGCCTGCAGGCTAAAGGAAGTCACCAAGTCTCATTACAGATGGTTGTGAGCTGCCATGTGGCTGCTGGGGATTGAACTCAGGACCGCTGGGAAAGTAGCCAGCGATCTTAACCTCTGAGCCATCTCTCTCCAGCCCTGTTTTTACTTTGTAAAATCTTACTTTTTAGTCATCCTTTGAGACTTTCATGAATGTGTTTTGGTCATATTTATCCTTCCTTCCCCATCTCTCCCAGATCCCCCTCCTTCCCATCTAACTTTGTGACCTTAAAAACAAACAAACAAAAACTACCAAGGCCACTTTGTGCTGGCGTTGAACTTCATTTTGAAAGTTTCAAGGAAATAAAGACCAGGCTCAGCAAACATGCTAGCTGGTGTCATGGTGGAAGATCTGTCATGGGAACAACCGCCCTATGTTATGATGATAAACTGACATAGTGTAAGACCCGAAAGAAAAAACGGGGGCACCCCAGCACCCCATGCCTTGGAAGCCGGCACCCCAATCACTCACGAGAAACAGTCTTGATGCAAATAGCAAGAGGGATTTTAATTCCAGAGCTCTGGGGTTCACAGTCTTACCATGCAGGGTAAAAGAGTATGAGCCACGTGGGCAGAATCTAAGCAAAGCCCGCCTATACAAGCCACTCCATAGCTTCTAAGCCAATCAGCTCAAACCATCCGAGCCCGCACTCTCTGAGAACCAATCAGCCTCCCACAGAGGCCGGATGGGACCTGGTTAACTCATTTCCGCACCACCCACAGGGTCGAGCCAGGGTTATGCACAGCACCACATGCGTATGTGCATACGTACGGGGCTGGTGCAGCCGTGTCCGCCCTTGCCTCAGCTTCTCTGCAGGAGGGGAGGTGGGAGAGGATGCTAGGGACCTTTTCTAGCCTGCAGCCTTTATCCTTTCAATAGTAGTAAGCTGATTCTTGCTGATTTGGATATGTAGCCTTCTGCTGGAGCATGGTGGATTTACCGACGACTGACTTCTTAGAGAAAACTGGTTTTTTTCTCTAACAGCTCACAGTTGTGTTTTATAAAAAGAAAGAGAAGCCAGGGATATGTTTGGTGGAGGCTCAGTATGGTGTGAGGGAAGGGGGCGCCTCTGCGGGCTCATGCTGAGGCAGCCCTTCCCCCTGAAGTATCAGCCACATGGTGATACAGAATAGAGTTTATTTAGGGCATGGGGAGGGGAGTGAGGGGGTAGTAGAGACTGAGAAATGGGAGGGGAGAGAGAGAGAGAGAGAGAGAGAGAGAGAGAGAGAGAGAGAGAAGAAGAAGAAGGAGGAGGAGGAGGAGGAGGAGGAGGAGGAGGAGGAGAGGCTAGCCATGAACAGGTGGAGAGAGGGGGGGGGAATGGGGGTAGAAGGGACAGAGGGAGAACGGGTAAGAGCAAGAGGAAAGAGAGGAGGAGGGCAAGCAGCCCCTTTTATAGAGAGTCTGACATACCCCACCGTTGCCAGATAACTGTGGGGCGGAGCCTAGGCGAAATGCTAACATCTACTGCTGCAACAAAACACCATCACCAGTACTCAGGTTGGCGAGAGTTTCTTAGCCTTACCCTTCCATCACTGGAGGAAGTCAGGACAGGAACTCAAGCAGGGCAGGAACCTGGAGGGAGGAGCTGGGGGGGGTGCTGCTTACTGGCTTGTTCTTCATGGATTGCTCAGCCTACTTTCTTAAAGAACCCAGGACCAACCAGCTTAGGGATGGCACCGCTCACCAGGGGCTGGGTCTGTAAGATCCGAAAGAAAAAATGGGGGTACTCCTGCACCCCATGCCTCGGAAACCGGCACCCCGAAACACTCATGAGAGACAGACCTGATGCAATTTGCAAGAGGATTTTAATATCCAGAGCTCTAGGGGGTTACAGTCTCCTCAAGCAGGGTAAAAGAAGTAAGCCCAGTGCGGACTGGCTTGCATTGGCCTTTTATAGACTTATAACAGAACCCGCTTACCACAAGCTTCTAAGCCAATCAGTTCAAACCATCCGAACCCACGCTCTCTGAGAACCTACCAGCCTCTCACAGAGGCCGGAAGAACTAGTTAAGTCATTTCTGCTTACGTGGCCACCACGCAGTGTCGCACCCACCCTCCCCCACTGGCGTTGGGGACCCAAGTGCCCCCCACGTGCCCAGGCACGGGGGATTCCTAGCTTACAACCTTATCCTTTCAGGTCCTCCCCCATTGATCAGTAATTGAGAAAATGCCTTACAGCTGGATTTCATGGAGGCATTTCCTCAAGGGAGGCTCCTTTTTTTCTCAGAGGACTCTAGCCGTGACAGGTTGATACAGTATCAGCCAGAATGCTGACTTTAGGTTGGAGGTTTTGGATGTGGAGGTGTGCCGTCTTCTCCTATTCAGACTAGAGTCTGATTCTCATGGAACCTTTTGTAACATTCAGATGACTCTCTGGCTGGTAGAATACATACTCCTACCATTTTCAAGAGTGAGTATTTCCTTTAGGAACCCCCCTCTGTGCTATGGGCACAGAGCCTGGAGGAGGTCTGGGCGGTTTTCCTTAAATGTGTCTACTTCCTCAAAGAGCATAAATAAAGCTACTGTAAATATAGAAGTCTTATTAGAGCCGGGAAATGTACGCTAGCTGGATCCATCCATCCCTCACCATCTCCCTCTGTTTAACTAGTACCTGCAGTCTTGGATTTGTGTGCTCTCTAGTTCCTGTGTGGCAGGAGTGCTGTGTGCAAGGCTGAGTTCCCCTCGTCTCTTCTTGTACAAGTCTCCGGATATTAACGTCTGCTACGATGTTAATGAGAAGCTCCTTAAATATGCACTGGCAAATAAGATTTATAATTAAACATATTAGTCACGAATTACTTTTTAAAGCTTCTTAGTATGTGTGTTTATTTAAGATTTTTTTTATCTTAAATTATTTAAGACTGCCCCATTCTCTCTCTCTGTGTACGTGTGTGTGAGTGTGCTCCTTTGTATGCTGTAGTGTGTGTGTGTGTGTGTGTCTGCGCGCGCGCGCGCGCGCAATGCACCTTTACATGTTGTATTGTAAGACTGGGGGGACCCTTAACTTACTGGAGAGACCCCCTGAGTGAACAAAGTGGAGACAGGAATCGATATAAAAAAGCAAGAGGATTTTTATTCAATCCAGCATGCTGGGGTCGCCCTGCACATGGGGAGAGAATGACCACTCCCAGCCCTCGCAGGGAGCCTTTTATACAGTCCCCAGGGCAGCCGCCATTCTGCACAATGATTGGCAGAACAGTGTTACTTTTAAACAATTGGTTGTTAGGGGGATGAGGTGGGTGGCCAAAGGTCTTGGAATAACTCTGGGCCTCCCCTTAGCCGCAGGGACCTCCCTGTGGTCTGAGGAACATAATTTAGCCTCTCCCTTCTGGGAGGGGGCAAGTGTTCCCTGACCTTTCCAAAGTTCCTGAGCTGACTCGGTATGTGTCTATGGAGGGAGGTCAGAGGACAACTTGTAGCAACTGCTTGCTAAATCCGAGTGCCATGAAAACCTGTGCAAGTTCATCCATCCCCCCCCCACTCCCATTTTGGGGAACAACTTATTGACCATCAGAGGAGAACACACGCATGCCAAGAACACAGAGTTAGTAATGTATAAAGCCCCGTGACTTTCATCGGACCCGCTCAGGGATAAGCTAGCAAGGACAGTCTATGAGGCTTGCAGTTGGCCTGGCTTTTAACTCGCTGCGATCTGCCGAGCTGTTCTCAGCTTTATCCACCTCCTTGCGTTTCCTTTGTTACTCTCTGGCACCCTGGGCGTCAGCGGGAAGTGAATTAAGGTCTCAGAAGCTGCTGTTTGACAGTCAGCAGGACTTCAGAATAGAATTGCTTATGTGGAGGCGTTTGCATATGAAGGGGCCCCCCTACCTATTCATTTCCATTCTAGCTTACCAGGAAGGTGGGGGAGCTTGTTAACACCTTAAAAGGATTGATCCCATTGCCCGAGTAGCTTCTGATGCAAGGACGAGGGCTGGAAACTATAAAAGGGAATCATTAATATTGGCTAGCGGGACAGAGGTAAAATACACTCCTAAAATATTATACATTATCTTTGGGCAGCGTAGAAATAACAGAAACGGTGGGACTAACGGCTCAGGGTTACGGAAGAAGGGTTAAGGGAGCTTCTACTCCAGTTACCTCAAATATGAGGATGCCGGGAGTTGGCTACCTCCTCCCTCCCCCACCTTAAGGCCGGCTCCCCCACCATCAACCCTAGTAAGAATCTATTACCTTGACAGTTACCAGGCTTTACTCTTTGATTTTATAAGGTTCCCTCCTGGACCCGCTACAGCATTGAGTATGCAAATGAAGCATCTTCGCAACACCCCTGTCCTGACCAATAGCGCGCAGTCACACAAACCTTGCACCACAGGCCCTGCCCACCTCCCCATGGCCATAGATATCCCTTTCTCTCCCCAACCCCAATACATGAACCAGTTCTCTGACGCTGTCCCCAGGTGTATCGTTGCCTACAGAGATCCTCACTGTGCCCACGGGTGCCTGGTTAAGCTACCACTCCAGGCCAGCTCGGCGCACAACAACCTGGGTATTCTGAGGAGGAAGTGAACCTGGGGCGGGCGGCAAGAAACCAAATCAGACCTACTGAGAGGAGACTTTATTTTGCAAAGGTTGTTGCAGCTGATGAGGAGGGGGGAAGCTGTCATGGCGGAATTCTCTGACCTCGGAAGCCTCCTGAGGCCCAGGCATGGGAGCTCCTTTCAAAGTCAACCTTGTTTTGTAGGAGAAATAAAGCAAATGGAGGAAGAACCAGGTATGGGATCAGTTGTTAGCATTGTCTAAGCTCCGCCCCACCGTTACCTGGCAACAGCCAAGTAGGCTCCGCCCCACAGTTACCTGACAACAGTCAGGTAGCCCTGACTCACTATAAAAGGGGCTGCTTGTCCCTCCTCTCTCTCTTTCCTCTTGCCCTCTTGCTTTCTCGCTCCCTGTTCCCTTCCCCCACCCCAACATGGTCATGGCTGGCCTCTACTTCTCTACTCTCTTCCTCTCTCTGCTTTTCTCTGCCTCTACCACCCTCTTAACTCTCCTCCCCATGCCCTGAATAAACTATTCTATACTATACTGTAGCGCATGGCTGGTCCCTCAGGGGGAAGGGATGCCTCCCTCTTCCCCCACACGTCACCCCACCCCCATAGAACATATCTCAATACTTCTTTATCGTTTTGTAATGACCACATCAGTGACCAGCGGATGATGGGAAAGGTAGCTGAGTTGAAGATGTTCGTCTTGTGGCCAGGCTACACTGTCTAGTTTGAAAGCTCCAGGGTTCTGCCCCTACCCCCACCCCCACCCCCAACAGTGCTAGGATTAAGTGCATGTCCACAAGCCCGGCTGTTATGTGGGTGTTAGGATCTGAGTTCAAGTCCTCACGTTTGAGTGGTAGACACTCCCCCAACAAAGCTACGTCTCTAGGCCCCTTGCATTTTCTTTCCACCATTTTAAAAGAGTTGGTTTTCTTTTCTTTTCTTTTCTTTTTTTATAAACCTTTCTGTGTCTTCTGGGAATTGACCTCATGTGTTGGGCGTGTACAGTAGGTGCCTATACCCAATGGGCCATCTTGGAGGGCCAGCCCTCTTAAATGTGTATAAAGTTGGTGCAATATCTTGGCCAGGATGAGGTCAGTGGAACACTTCACAGGTGGATTCTTCCAGTTGTGTGTTTGTATGTGTATGTGTTTTATGTGTGCATGCGTGTGTTTATGCATATCTTCTATGCATTTGAGTCGTATCAATAGACCTGCATAGATACCACTAAACTCATGATGTAACACTTTCCTGTCACTGAAAAGCTGTGTGATGGCTAGTTTTATGTCAGTTTGACACAAGGTAAAGGAGGAGACTCAATTAAGAAAATGCCTCATGCTGTATAGAATAAGATCATGCTGTAGGCAAGTCTGTAGGACATTTTCTGTCTTAATCACGGGTTGATGGGGAAGGACCCAGCCCACTGTGATGGCACCATCTCTGGGCTGGTAGTCCTGGGTTTTTATAAGAAAACAGGCTGAGAAATCCAGGGAGGGTGCCAGTAAGCAGCACCCCTCCACGGCCTCTGCATCAGCTCCTGCCTCCAGGTTCCTGCCTGTTTGAATTCCTGTCCTGACTGCCTTCGATGATGAACAGTTACTGGAGGCATATGCCAAGTCTTTCCTTCTCCTTTTGCTTTGGTCATGGCGTTTCACCACAGCAATGATAACCCCAACTAGGACATAAATTTGTACCGGGATTGTAGGGAATTGCTATGAGAGGCTGACCATTTTTGGTTTGGGAGGCACGTGGAAGGACTTTGGCACTTTGGGCTGGGGAAGCCATCGAATGTTCAAAGCTCGGTGAATTGTTCTTTAGGAGCTTTGAAGAATGTTGAGAGCCATGCAGACAGTAGAGGCCAGGCTTGTGAAGTTTCAGAGAGAATGTCAAGTCCCTTAATGACTCCATCAGTGCTGTTTGCAATTTCGAGTTAAGAATCAGTGGTTCTCCAAGACCTGGGATGGCGGAGACTCTCAGGAGCCAATACAGGTGACCTTAGCCAAGATGGCTACCAGTGTGGGGGGGAATGGAACTTGTACTGGCTGGTTTTGTGTGTCAACTTGACATAGTCTGGAGTTATCATAGAGAAAGGAGACTCCCTTGAGGAAATGCCTCCATGAGATCCGGCTGTTAGGCATTTTCTCAATTAGTGATAAGGAGAGAGGGCCTAATCCATGGTGGGTGGTGCCATCCCTGGGCTGGTGGTCCTGGGTTCTATAAGAAAGCAAGCTGAGCAAGCCATGGGGAGCAAGCCAGTAAGTTACATCCCTCCATGGCCTCTGCATCAGCTGCTGCCTCTAGGTTCCTGCCTTGTGTAAGTTCTGTCCTGGCTTCCTTTAGTGATGAACAGCAATGTGGAAGTGTAAGCTGAATAAACCCTTTCCTTCCCAACTTGCTTCTTGGTCATGATGTTTTGTGTAGAAATACAAACCCTGAAAAAGACAGAACCTGAAGAGGCCTCCTCCTGTAGGCAGGCAAGACTCCCAGTGGAGGGATAAGGACACCAACTCACCCATAAAACTTTCAGCTCCAAATTTGTCCTGGCTCAAAGAAACACAGGGGTACAGTCTCTTTCAGAGACTGAAAGAATGGCCAACCAATAACCGGCCCAACTTGAGACCCATCCCATGAGAAAGCTCCAATTCCTTAACATTATTAATGATACTCTGCTCTGCTTGCAGACAGGAGCCTAGCATGGCTGTCCTCTGAGAGGCTCCACCCAGCAGCTGACTGAAATCGATGCAGAGACCCACAGCCAAACATTGGACAGAGGTCAGGGACTCTTATGGAAGAGTTGGGGGAAGTATTGAAGACCCTGAGGGGGATAGGAATCCCACAGGAAGACCAACAGAGTCAACTAGCCTGGGCCCTTGGGAGCTTTCAGAATGTAGGCCACCAACCAAAGAACATACATGGGCTGGAATGAGGCCCCAGCACACGTGTATCAGGCGTGTAGCTCAGTCTCCATGTGGGCCCCCAACAACCGGAGCGGAGGCTTTTCCTAAAGCTGTAGCCTGACTATGGTATCCATTCCCAAACAGGGCTGCTTTGTCTGGCCTCAGTGGTAGCCCATGCACCTAATCTGTCAGAGATTTAATGCATGAGGGTGGGGGATACCCAGGGACCTCACCCTCTCAGAGGAGAAGGAGAGGGGGCTTGGGGGAGGGTCTCAGTGAGGGGGGGACAGTAGTGGTGAATTAGTTAATACGATTTGGCTCTTTGCATGCATGTGACTGACATCTTTTCTTCCCCGTCATAGCGATTCCTCTCTCCCTTAGTCCTTCTTGCCCAGCCCATGGGTCGTATAGAAATTCTTCATTACCAATAGAAGCCAGCTGGGGGCAGGGACCCTCAGGGCTGAAAGCACTGCTTTTGGGAGCCGAATTAGACAAAGCATTAGAACCAATTTCCAACAGTGGACCAGGAATGGGGCAGTGTTTAGCACGCAAGTAAATAACGAAATCAATCTGTGGTTCTGATTAGCTGCGGCTGAACAATCAACTGTGATGAACAAGGTTTAGCGGTTCTAGCTAAAGTGAAACCATTACTTTACTAGGACAATTGATGCCAGTTAGCTGGAGCTGAAAAAAACAAAAAAAAACAAACTTGATTGTAATTAAGAAGAGACCAGCATCACTGAGGGGAAATCTTCTGGGCAGTATTTCCTTAGAGTCTGAACGTGGAAGCTATGTTCCAGAGGTGACTAAGATTGTACCTAGTGCCAGCAGCCAGAACTCTGTCATGAGTAAGGGTCTCCCAGGATGTACTGGTTTGAAAAGCATGGAGAGCAGCTGAGGCTGTATGTGTGTTGGAGGCCTCATATCACCTGGTGTGTGCTGCCTGTCTGGTGGTCCAGTGTTTGAGAGATCTCAGGGATCCTGATTAATTGAGACTGCTGGTCCTCCTACAGGGTCACCCTTCTCCTCAGCTTCTTTCAGCCTTCCCTAGTTCAACAACAGGGGTCAGCTGCTTCTGTCCATTGGTTGGGTGCAAATATCTGCATCTGACTCTTTCAGCTGCTTGTTGGGTCTTCCGGAGTGTGGTCATGCTAGGTCCCTTTTTGTGAGTGCTCCATAGTCGGGCCTTAGGACCTGCCCTCGAGCTGGATCCCACTTTGGGCCTGTCACCGGACCTTCTTACCAATCGATTTCTTACGCCTATCTCTCTTCTTCCTACCCACACAGACACTGCACTCCCCAGGCCTGCATTGGTTCTGTTTCCCTCCAAAGCTCTGGGCAAAACGGCGTGCCTGTTTTATGTGAACATAGCTTTTATTTTTCTGGGATGGATGCCTAGCAGGGTGATTGCCAGGTCATATGGTGAGTGGACGCCCAGCGGTTAGGAAAGCTATTGGCTTCTCTACCAGGTAACGTGTCCGAACTGCCTCATGCCCACCGGCATGTTAACCTGATGTTTGTTCTTCTCATCTTTATTAGCGTTTAGTATCAACAAGCGTGTGTGTGTGTGTGTGTGTGTGTGTGTGTGTGTGCGCGCGCTGTGCGTGCTGTGCAGGTGCATGCTTTGCAGAGGCCAGAGGTCAACCTTGGGTATTCCTCCTCAGGAGCTGTCCGTTCACTTAGCTTCTTGAGACAGGGTCCCTCACTGGGACCTGGGGCTAAGCCTGTTTAGGCCATGCAGTCTGTTTAGAGAGCCCCAGGGAATCCGTGCATACTTGCTTCCCCAGTGCCGAGATGACAAGCATGCACCACCACATCGTCTGTAGAGGGTCATCATGCGGAAGCAGCGAGTGCTTCATTAGCTGAGTAATTTCCACAGCCCCAGCCCCGTTTCTCTGTTGGCCATTTTGATGGGCATATGCTAATACATCTTGTGGTTTTACTTTGCATGGACGGTTAATGACCTTTGACCCTTCATGTGCTTTTTTTTTTCTTCACCCGTGTTTATTTGAGGGCTGTCTGCCATGTCTCTAGCCCATTCTGATTGGCCTCTTTAAAAAGTTGGTGGGTTTTGACATTTCTTTCCAAAATTATTAAAAATGTATTTATTTTTACACACACGGATGTTTTACCTGTGCATATGTCTTGTGCCATGTGTGTCTAGTGCCCATGGAGGACAGAAGGGGGCATCAGGTCCCCTGACTCTGGGGTTACAGGATGATGGCTAGCTGCTGTCTGGGTGCTGGGAGTTGAACCCAGGCCCTCCACAAGAACAGCTTGACCACAGAGCCATCTGTTTATATATTCTAGATACAAATCTTCCGTTGGCAGATATGTGCACATGTTTTCTCCTAGCATTGAACTTGTTTTTCCAACTCTTTAGGAGTTATTTATTCAATTTATGTATATGAGTACACCGTAGCTGTCTTCAGACACACCAGAAGAGGGCATCGGATCTCATTACAGACCCATTACGGATGGTTGTGAGCCACCGTGTGGTTGCTGGGAATTGAACTCTTGACCTCTGGAAGAGCAGTCAGCGCTCTTAACCGTTGAGTCATCTCTCTGACCCCCCTGTTTTCCAACTCTCAATAGAGCCGTTCGCCGAGCAAAAGTTCTCAATATCGATGGAGTTCAGCTTACCACTTTTTCCTTTTTTTGAATTGTTCTTTGCCACTGAGTCTAAGATCTCCTCTCTTAACTCTCCATGCTCAAGGTGGTCTTGGCCACGCTCCTTTCTGAAGGAAAGGTCTCTGTTCACCTTTGTTGCCACTGTGAATTTATCATACATTAACTTTATAGCGGGCGTGAGCTGTGGACCCAGCTTCATTTCTCCTGGTGGCATTTGGGTTTTTTTTTCTTTTTTTTCTTTTTAGCGTGATTTGTTGAGCAAGTCCATCCTTCTTCCGATGACCTGCCTTTGCACCTGTATCACAATCAGTTTGACATGTTTGTGTCCTATTGGGGCTCTATTTCTGGCTTCTCGCTGTTGATCTATGTGCCTGTCTCTCCTCTCCTGCTAGCTCTAGCTGGGATCTCAGCTTGGTCTTGACGTGTAGTGAGGCCTCCACTTTCCCACTCGCATTTTCCATAGCTGGCCTGTCTTCTTCCCTTCCTCCACGCCTCCCTCTATCCCTAGAACAAACGAAGTAAAACAAACGTCCTCACATGTGTAAGTTTTTAACCTTTCCATACTGATTTTAGGCCAAGCTGTTCTCAACCAGAAAGGTCAAGCGTGACTAAGAAGCTCCATCTAATCCTATTACAAAATTTCTACATTTGTCGTTGCGAATGTAGAACAAAAACCCAGGAACATTAGGAAGAAATACCATCATGGGGATGGCGAGAGGGCTCAGTGGGTAAGGGTGCTTGCAGCCAAGCCTGATGACCTGAGTTCTATTCCTGGGACTCTTTTTTTTTTTCCTGGAAAAAAAGAACTGACCCCTTCAAGTTCTTTGAATTTCACATGTGCATCACGGTAAGCTAGCGCTCTCTCTCTCTCTCTCTCTCTCTCTCTCTCTCTCTTGCATGCACGTGCGTGTGCGCGCACACACACACACACACACACACATGTGCACACACATGTACATATGCACTTACATGCATACAAGCTTGTACATACGTGCATGTACATGCACATGTGTATACACACACACACACACACATTTGCACAAGCACAGCCCCTCCAGAATAAGCAAAAATGTATTAAAAAATAAAAATGAAATTAACACTCTAACGACTCAACAGAAAGTCCTGAGGGCTGATTTGGTTTGATCGCCCTGACGTTTCTCTGTTACCACTCTCATGTGTGGGGTGCCATGCAGAGAACTCAAGCATTTTTTACCATAAATCCACCCCCACCCCCCCAGAACCTGGATCCTGAGGACATGAGACTTCCGAGAAGTCTCCAAGCTCCTGGGTCTGCCCATTTGCTCCTAGTGCTTGGAGCTTGCACTGCACTCGCTCCTGGCGCAATGTCCCTCCCGTGAAATGTCTGAGGCCAGGACAATCTTGTATTAAAACGCTCTGTGGGACATTTGCTTAGGGAGGAGCTATGTTGAGTTGAAGACCCAAGTTAAAGACCACACTTGCTTATGTCTCATCCTGGTCTTTTCTCTCTCTCTCTCTCTCTCTCTCTCTCTCTCTCTCTCTCTCTCTCTCTCTCTCACACACACACACACACACACACACACACACACACACACACGGAAGATAATTCTATGCAATCTTTTTAGGGCACTTGCTTTGATAGTGAACTGCCTTATACAATTGCAAATGGGGTTTCCTGTCAGCATTAAGAAGGCTTAACATTTTGAACTTTGGGTTTCAGATTAGACATGTTTAATTCACTTTTATGTCAGCTTTTTTTTTTTTTTTTTTTTTTGGCTTTTTCCGAGACAGGGTTTCTCTGTGTAGCCCTGGCTGTCCTGGAACTCACTCTGTAGACCAGGCTGGCCTCGAACTCAGAAATCTGCCTGCCTCTGCCTCCCAAGTGCTGGGAATACAGGCGTGTGCCACCATGCCCGGCTTATGTCAGCTTTTTTTTTTTTTTAAAGATTTATTTATTTATTATATGTAAGTACACAGTAGCTATTTTCAGACACTTTTTCTTCTCCCTGCTTTCTCACTGTAGCTGTCTTCAGACACTCCAGAAGAGGGCATCAGATCTCACTCCGGATGGTTGTGAGCCACCATGTAGTTGCTGGAATTTGAACTTAGGACCTTCTTTGGAAGAGCAGTCGGCGCTCTTAACCACTGAGCCATCTCTCCAGCCCCCTTTATGTCAGCCTCTAAGAGGCTGTGGGAGAGCCAATGAGAACAGCGGTTGCATTTTAGGTATGTGTATCCCGAGAGCAGCCCGTTGTAGGAGAGTTAGGGACTATGGATTTAAGAAGTGCTGCAGGCTGAAGTCATGTGCGCGATCCAGATGCCCACAAAGGACAGGCAGGTTTCAGGTCAGTGTTGGGACCTGGCAATAAGACTGCAGAGAATGTGGAGTCTGCTGTTAGGATTCTGTCTGAGCTCCACCCCGCAGTTACCTGGCAATAGCCAGGTGGTCTGGCCCACTATAAAAGGGGATGCTTGCCCCTCCTCTCTCTCTTATCCTCTTGTTCTCTCTTGCCCTCTTGGGCTGTTCTCTTCCCCCTTGCCTTCTCCCCTCTCTCCACATGGTCATGGCTGGCCTCTACTTCTCTACTCTCTTCCTCTCTCTGCCTTTCTCTGCCTCTACTACCCCCTTAACTCTCCTCCCAATCCCCAGAATAAACTCTATTCTTAGCTATACCATCGTGTAACTGGTCCCTCGGGGGAAGCGATGCCTCCATATGGGCCCACTGAGGCACCCCCTTCCCCCACACCGCCATACACCACATACTGCTTTCTCTTTCTATGATCACAATATCTGTGGTTTCAGTGTGTCGTTTAGGAACATTCTAGTAAAACCTCAGAGAAAGTACCATGATCTGAGAGCCACAAATTCCTGCGGGCGGGCACAATAGGACTGTGGGGTGAAGACTGCACCCTGCCCCGAGAGTTGATAAACTCTCTGCGTTCCCAAGAGAAGCCGTGAAGGATGGGATAAGAGAGGCCTGTTGGCCTGTAGAAGCCCCTTTCAGCAACGTGATGTCACAAAGGAGATCACTGCGCAAGCCCTGAGTCACACCATTTTAAGTCTCTCCCTCACCACACACAATGCTTCATTTGTGTAGACGATTGTCTCCATTTTGGTTAGTAGATACAGGAATCTATCTGTCTGTCTTTGCTTACCCTGTGTTAGGATTACAAGCATGCACCATGGCACCTGGCTTGCTTTTTTTTTTTTTTTTTTTCCCGAGACAGGGTTTCTATGTGTAGCCCTGGCTGTCCTGGAACTCACTCTGTAGACCAGGCTAGCCTCGAACTCAGAAATCTGCCTGCCTCTGCCTCCCAGAGTGCTGGGATTACAGGTGTGTGCCACCACCACCCGGCTGGCTTGCTTTTTTTAATGCGGTTAAGAAAAGGTTTAACTTTTTAAATCTTTAGGTCTATAGTAAATTAAACTCTACCTAGTTTGAGGTAGGGAGTAAGTTTTGCTATATAATAATTGTTTTATTAGGATACATTGGATAAAATGCTAAAAGTAATTATGCTTGAGTCTTGGAGTTAACATGGTGTCAAGATTGGTTTCTTTTTTTAGATTTATTGTTTTTGTGAGTACACCGTAGCTGTCTCCAGACACTCCAGAAGAGAGCGCCAGATCTCATTGCGGATAGTTGCGAGCCACCATGTGGTTGCTGGGATTTGAACTCAGGACCTTCAGAGGAGCAGTCGGTGCTCTTAACCACCGAGCCATCTCTCCAGCCCCTGAAGATTAGTTTCTTGTGCTTAGTGGCCGTTGGTGGAGGGTGAGCTGGCAGGATGCTACGCAATGGCGGGGGGGGGGGGGAGGGGAGGGGGGCAGAAACGCGTTCTGAAAGATTGTGGACTTTCCTTTCAGAGCCCACGGCCCCCTGGAGCAGAACAGAGAGCGGGGGGGGGGGGCCTTTGCCCACCTCCACCTGCCCCGGTTCTTTTTTCTTTTTAATCAAGTTCACAGGTTCCCTAACGGGGAGTAGAGGTGCGGGCTTCAGTGCTTGTAGGTGAAGAGAATAGAGAACTGCAAAGATCAAACATCAGCCTATCCCTGAGCTGGACCGTCGGATCTTGTGTCTAGTTAAGCAAGAATCCGTTTCAGGGATGTTTGGTCCTATTGTTTCAATTGTCTCTCCTTGGCAAGGAGTCTAACTTTTAGGTCTCATCTCCCACTTTGGTCTCTCAATATCTGGCACAGTAAATCAGAGACTGTCGCTCTTCCTCCCGGTCGTCTGGGGGGTTATAATTGTGTGACCGTTTCTGTGTAAACCTTAGAAGCCGTATGTCAGGCTCCATGGAAAACCCTATTAGATTTCGGTCCGGAATTACATTTAATTTATAGATTAATTTGGTGCTACGTGACATCTCTAAGGTATCAGATGTTGCCGTCCATAAATACCGATGTTTTAAATCCTTCAACTGAGTTTTATGGTTTTTTTTTTTTTTTTTTTTTTTTTTTTTTTTTTGCTTACAAGATTCAGGCACCCTTTCTCGTTAGATTTATTTCTGTTTTTTTAAATAGGTGACTTTAAATAATTTATGTATTTAGATTATTAATATTTTATTAATCTAAATAATTAAATTAAACGATTTAAATACTGTCTGTAAAACATTGGTTCTTTTTGGGGAGGAGGAATGGAGAGTTTAATTAGAGTTACTTGTAAGAACCTGGCAGCTTACCCTCAGCTCTACCACGAAGGAAAATGTCTCTGTCTCCCTGAGCCATCATTAGCTGTGAACAGATCCCTTGGGGAAGGGTGGGGACCTCCCTCACCCACCGAAGTACTTGCCTTCCGCTTACACGTAGAATGGATCTTCATACCTCCCCCTCCCCTTTGTTGACGTTACAATCAACAAGTGTGCGACAGTTTCTTTCTGTGTCTAAATTTTGCTCACTGGAGTATCCTCAGCTCACTGTGTGGAAAATTAGATTATATACAAATAAAGGCGCGATGCTTCCGTCTCTCTTACGCCTGCTTCTTTCTTCCTCTCCTTCCTTCCTTCCTTCCTTCCTTCCTTCCTTCCTTCCTTCGTCCTTTCCCGCTCTCTCTCTCTCGCGCCTCCCCTTTGCCTCCTTTCTTCTCCTCTTTCCTCCTTCAGAGGTCCCAGTGCCTCTGGTCAATTTCTCTAAAGCTCTCTCAGACTCAGGGACAGCCCTTTGCCTGGCTTGCTGTGGTTGGTCTGTTGTGGGTGTTTAGTAGATCCCTTTGCATAGGGGGCACTTCCCACTTTCACACTGTGCTGAATCCTAACATCAACCACTGGTGCTAACTTAAGTCCACCAGGATTTCATTGGAAAGGCAGTCCTCTGACTCGTAAGTTTCCCTCCGCCATATTTGCCTCTCACGACTTGCTTTTTTTTTTTTTCTTCGAGACAGGGTTTCTCTGTGTAGTCCTGGCTGTCCTGGAACTCACTCTGTTAGACCAGGCTGGCCTCGAACTCAGAAATCCACCTGCCTCTGCCTCCCAAGTGCTGGTATTACAGGCGTGCACCACCACGCCCGGCTGCAACTTGCTTTTGTATGTGGTTGTTCCTTCATCCTGAAGTTGGTTTCAGGGAACGGTTCCAGCTTCAGATACTTTTCATATCACGCGCGCGCGCGGATGTCTCGATGTTTAGATCGCACGGCCTTGCTTTTAGACCTTGACCCGCATTTATTTTTCTATCCTGCATTTCAAAATGAACTTGCAAATATGGATAAAAACTTTGCATCTCTGTTAAGTATATGGTTGCTGACAGTGTTACTAACACAGAAGACAGAGCAATGTGTTTAATCATCCTTTTATTCTAAACATAAGACAGTCCAATCTTTATACATTTATAATGTTGACAGGAAGTGTTGGCTCGTTCATTCCCGCGAGATGACCTCTCTTGATACTCTGAAAACTATTTTTTTTTGCGATTTGTGCCGTAGCACAGACTTACACAGTGAGCCAAAGGGGGGGCACATTAATTTGTCTTTTCTTTTCCAATTATTGTTTCTTGTGCAAGAGTCGCAGAGACCTCCCGGCATCCCTCTCTCCAGTCTTGCTGATTACCTTCTACTCCTCAGAGACAAGGGCACCCTTCACCAGGACTGTAATGATCTCATTGTTCCGTTCCTCCACCGCTGCTCTGACACTGGCCGTTCTGGAAATGTCAGTGAGATTTCTCAGTTAGCCAGTTAGCTATGGATGTCTTTCGGTAGGGATAAAAGATGGGCGTTCTCTTATAAAACACAGAGAAGCTGAGTAAACCGGAGATCCGAGTCTAAGGCACCCACTCTTTGGAATTCACACCCAGATATTTTAGTCTGAAGGGCAGACGCTTTGTAGATGCCCGTCTCTTTGCTGGATGGCTGATCCCGTGGGATTTTTCTGAGCTATAAGCTGCCGGTGTCATTTAATGCCTGAGAGTAGATTCCATCTATGTATATGAAGCAGAGACTCCGGGGCATCTAATCCCGGAGATCGCCTCGGTAATGGAAGCTTTCAGGAAATAGAACCGAATCTCCCACTTGTGTACTGCTAAGATTTCAAGTCCCATGACTGCAGCCTGGAAAAGTGCTAGTCTGTAAGGATTTTCCTGAGAGGAAGGGAAAATGGCCACAAATGAACCACTTCTTCTTCTGCAGGCACTTTAAAAAAGGAACTAGTCAGAGACCAGATAGTGTGGAGTTACATCCCCATGCAGCTGACGGACAAACATCTGCTCTGTATACACTGACAATAGCTTCTGCAATCATTAACTCAGCAAAGATACTTTGGATGCCTTCCCAGCATGGAAGCTCTTCTATATGAGCTTTTTATTTTATTTTATTTTATTTTATTTTATTTTATTTTAAAGATTATTTATATATGACCGTTATTTGCCCACTGCATGTTGCTGTGTGACACTTGTATACTGTACCTTGAGGAGTACAGAAGAGGAGGTTAGATTCCCTCAGGGCTAGAGTTATAGACTCAGGCTCTGAGAATCGAACCTGGGTCCTCTGTAAGAGAAGCCAGTGCTCAGCCATCAGTTATTGTCTTGAGGAGACCAGGAAGTAGAACATAGACCTTAATTTTTGAAACGGCAAACATAATGGAAAAAAGTCTCGAAACAGAGCCTTTGTTCCGCAGTAGCGACTCCAGGGTACAGGACCCATCTGCAGTACACCAAGTGGGTTGAGAGCTGTTGGTACCAATCTTGCTTGGGCATATGTCACCAAATCTGGAAACTTCAATCATCACCATTTGGGCAATGTAGCGTGACAATGTGATCACAAGTTTACCGGATAAAACATACCCTGGCCATCCACACACTTGTGCTTTGAGGAATGTGCTTCCAGTTAAAGCACTGGTTCTCAACCTTCCTAACGCTGTCTATGGCTCTTTGACACAGTTCCTCGTATTGGGGTGACCCCAACTGTTTTAGTCAGGGTTTCTATTCCTGCACAAACATCATGACCAAGAAGCAAGTTGGGGAGGAAAGGGTTTATTCAGCTTACACTTCCAGATTGCTGTTTATCACCAAAGGAGGTCAGGACTGGAACTCAAGCAGGTCAGGAAGCAGGAGCTGATGCAGAGGCCATGGAGGGATGTTTCTTACTGGCTTGCTTCCCCTGGCTTGCTCAACCTGCTCTCTTATAGAAGCCAGGACTACCAGCCCAGGAATGGCACCACCCACAAGGGGCCCTCCCCTCTTGATCACTAATTGAGAAAATGCCCCACAGCCGGATCTCATGGAGGCACTTTCCCAACTGAAGCTCCTTTCTCTGATAACTCCAGCCTGTGTCAAGTTGACACACAAAACCAGTCAGTACACCAACCATTAAATTATTTTTGTTGCTACTTCATAACGGTCATATTAATGAATCATAATGTAAATATCTGTGGTTTCCAATGGTCTTGGGTGACCCTTATGGAAAGGTAGTTAAAGGAATCCATAAGGAGAAATGACCACGAGTCTCCTCACAACCTTTAGAAATGTAGCTTTTCAGCCTTTGGACAGTGTAGTCATTACAACATTGTACCGAGTATTTGCGATCACTATTTTTTCAGCGTTGAAACTACCAATAAGTTCAAACACTTCTGCATGCTCAGCCCTGAATCTCTGGTTCCTGGAACCCAGGTCGCACTTGGTGAATCTGGAGTAGATGTTATATGTTGTTAGACGCCTCTCCTTTACCCTCTGGGTGTCACCTGTTGTCACCCCTCATCTTTTGGACTGCCAGGGGATCCCTCTTAAGTTATTCTCGGACGGATGATGACAAAGAGTATTGTAACAACCAAGCAAACACTGAAGTTTGAGGTTCGATATCTTAGGCCCCCAATGTATAGGAAATATAGGGAAGATGATAAACGTTTTAGCTGGAACCGCCAACCCCTGTTGAAGACTGTCTGATTGAATAGGCTGTTGTCAGTTCTTCAAAACCAGTGAAGCCCCGAAAGGAGCCATCTCTTCTTTCTCTGAGTTTCAGAAGGCAAGATAAGTATAGTTCAGAGTCTGTGCAAGAGGACACGAAGAAGCATTGGGGTTAGGCGTGAACCAAAATCCTGTGTGACCAGTGGGGATCCAGCGGTGGGTGGTGGCCAGCACCGAGCAACGGAACCCTTTAACCCTGTGGATTCAGACTAACCCTCCTCAAATACCTGAGAAAGGGCTCATGCGGGCTCAAGAATTTCCTTATCATTCAGTAGAATTAAGAGGGTATAAAACAGTGACAGTGCATTTATCTCATAATTTGCAGACCGAGTTATGTATACACTGCACATGCTTGTCATGGTGTATATATTTATGGATTTGTTTCTGAGTCCAGGGAATAAAGCCCCCTTTCGTTGTGGATTTGGCCTTAAGCCGCTTGTATTATGTTAATCTGGTCCCCCCCAAATTGCGTGTGAATCCTCACGCCTGCATGGAAGAAACTGAGGGAACCCTGCCCCCAGTTGGTCTTGATTGGTAAAGTTACCAGTAGCCAATGGTTGGGCAGAAGACAGAGGCAGGACTTTTAGGACTCCTGGGCAAGGGACCGAGGAGGGGAGAAGGACAGCTGTCATGCCAGGGGAGGAGAGAGACATCACACCTGAGAGCTGTAGAGGACAGAGAGACAGCCACCATTTAATAGCTAGAAAGAGCAGGCCCAAGCCCCGCCCCACTACCCCCAGTGGGTCTAGGGCAACAATATGAAATATAGATTTTAGTAAGCAATAATATTGGATGTGTGTGTGTTCGCTACATGGAGGTTTGGAAGTGGCCCAGCCATTGAGCTATTAAAGGCATATCAAAATATAAAGACTGCATCTGCGGATGGTGGGAGGATGCGTGGCTTTCCTACCGCTAATGCCGGTGACTGATTTCTGCTATGTATGTGACTTTCCTATTATGTTAAGTCTCATCTGGACAGGATCTCGGATACTCTCTTTCAAAGTCCAAGAACTGCCAGGTATATCTGACTCAGAGCTCAGGCGCTCCAGGGGCACCACACAGCTCACAGGGCAGGGTCTTGTTAGCGCATTTTAGAAAACAAACCTATGCTCTGGAACCCGCCATGGAGGGAGCTCTCTGGAGGCTGGGCCCTGAAGCAGGTGTTCCATTGTGCAAGCCGGCAAGGCTCCGGGTCTACTCAGTGAACAGGGCCAGGATTTGATGCTAAATTAGCCGGAAATAATACCAAACAAGCAGCACCTGGCCGAAATCGCTGGTTCAGTAAACTCCGTTTAACTGTTAAGTGGAACCGGGGTGGGGGTGGGGGTAGGGGTGGGAGGGTGCAATCATAATCTTACTCTTCAATCATCTCTTCAGTGTCTGTCAGAGAGCTAAGATGAATTATTTCCATGCTTTTGTGATACTTGAGAGACACTGTAAGGCAGCCGAGGACAAGGTCCCAGTCTTAGCTGGGTGGCCTCGGGTGAGTTGCATCACCTTTCTCCCCTATCCGTAACGGAGCTGATGGCGATCCCCGCCATTTGTGATTTCTGTGCGGACTGAGTGATTCAGATGCCGGGTTGGTACATGCTAAGTGCTGCTGAAGTGCTTTAGATCGCCAGCCAAAGCGAATCCGGCACATTCCATTCATCTCCAGTCTTGATGTGGCTGAGATCAGTACTGCCCCCCCCTTTTCGTTGCTATGGTTACTAATGCATTAATTGCAAGGCTTGACAGGTTCACTAAGACAGTACCGTATGTACGTGTGAAAGCCGGGGCATTTTTTTTTGGGTTTCCTTCCCGGTTGCTGTAATAAGATAGAGCAATTTAGGGAAGGAAAGAATGAATTTTGTCCCATACTTTGCAGGTCACAGCCCCTCATTAAAAGGAGAAGTCAGAGCAGGAACTGAGACAGGAACTCGAAGCAGAGTCTGATAAAGCTTGCTAGCTAGCTTAAAGGCTCACACATAACTTACCTTTCCTGTATAACCCAGGACAACCTGGCAGGGAAATGGTGCTACCTACAGTGTGCTGGCCTTCCTGTGTCAATTTGCAGACACACCTTGTCTTAGTTAGGGTTCCACTGCTGTGAACAGACACCATGACCAATGCAAGTTTTATAAAAGACAACATTTAATTGGGGCTGGCTTACAGGCTCAGAGGTTCAGTCCATTGTCATCAAGGCAGAAACATGGCAGCATCCAGGCAGATATGGTGCAGGAGGAGCTGAGAGTTCTACATCTTCATCTGAAGGCTGCTAGTAGAAGACTGACTTCCAGGCATCTAGGGTGAAGGTCTTAAGCCCACACCCACAGTGACATCCCTATTCCAACAAGGCCACACCTCCTGATAGTGCCACTCCCTGGGAAAAGCATATACAAACCATAACACACCTACAGGCTAGTATGGTCTGGGCGACTCTTCCACTGAGACACCCTTCTTAGATGACTCTAGGCCAGCCATTATCCACCTACGGGTCACGGTCGTCTGAAACGTATTTCTGATGGTCTTAGGAACCGTCAACCATATGCTTATCTTTTTGTTGCTACTTCGTGACTATCCTTTTGCTAATGGAATGGTATCTCAGTCCCTAAGATCATCGGAAGTATGTGTTTTCTGATGGCTACGACTCACAGGCTGAGAACCACTGCTCTAGCCCTATGTTGAGTTAAAAGTTAAAACTAACTAGGTCAGGCCTTGATACCTTCTTCTGTACATCCCGGTGGTGGCTGCATTCAAGGGCCATAAGGAGCCTGGAAACCCCTTCATAGGGGGGGCATCTATGTTTAGTTCTTTTGTGTGAAACAAATAGGAAGTTATCTACATACACGGGTCAGGGCGGGGTCTTGATTTTTATAAAAGTTAGCCTTAGCTTGAGAATATGAGTCCAATAGCCTTAAAAAGATACCAAAGAACACAATAGCATCCATTGGATTCCTATGCTGATGCTTTTCGTAAACCAGGCAAAGAGGCAAGTGTCAGGACGAGCCCATGCCACTCTTACCTGTGTGCACACCAGATATGTTTTCCCAGGCCACGCTACCTCGTAGAAGGCATCTAGCGTCAGTGCACCTAATTCCCAGCTCCGTGGGATGGTGCCGAAGGTCTGCTGAGGAGTCATGGGAGAAGGGGTTGGATTGTGAGTTGCTGCGGTCACCTTTTTAATGAGACTACCTTAGAAAGAGCGAAAATGAACGTCCGGTGACATGAGAGAAGGCAGAGGTAAGGAAGTGAATGAAAACTACCAGTCCGGGGGCTCATAAGATACTGGCTGCTGGTCCTATGTATAATAGCCAGAAGCTGGAAAGAACCCAGATGTCCCTCAACGGGGGAATGGATACAGAAAATGTGGTATATTTACACTATGGAATACTACTCAGCTATTAAAAAACAATGACTTCATGAAATTCTTAGGCAAATGGGCGGAACTGGAAACTATCATCCTAAGTGAGGTAACTCATTCACAAAAGCACACACAGGGCATGCAGTCACTGATAAGTGGATGTTAGCTCAGAAGCTCGGAATACCCAAGACGCAATTCACATATCAAATGATGCCCAAGAAGAAGGAAAGGAGAGGGCCCTGGTCCTGGAAAGGCTCGATGCAGCAGTGTAGGGGAATACCAGGACAGGGAAGTGGGAGGGGGTTGATTGGGGAACAGGGGGAGGGGAGGAGGCTTATGGGACTTTCGGGGAGGGGGGAACCAGGAAAGGGGAAATCATTTGAAATGTAAATAAAGGATATATCGAATAATAATAATAAAAAAAAGATACTGGCAGCTGTATAGCATGATTTCATTTCCTCGTCTCCATAAGCCGGGGGAGGGGGGAAGTGTACTCCTTTACACACAAAGACATGGAGAACATGGGGTTGGCTGGGCAGTCTATTCCTTAATACACAAAGGCATGGAGAGCAAGTAGCTGGTACGGAGGACTTCTGCCTCTGAGGAGCTTGGTTGAGAACAAAGAAGGGAGGAGCTTCAGTAGCTCTGGATCTAGTGGAGCAGTAAGTGGACTGTCACTAAATGATAGTCACGGTCTGATCAGACTGCCCCATTCCAAAGCCCAGCGTTCTTCCAGACAGCAATCATGGCGGGTGGCTCAGGGCACCTCCGTCCTTCACTAAGAACTGTTGCTAAGCTCCTGTTACATGTCCACCACGGTGGCTTCTAGTCACAAGTCCCCATAACACACACACACAGAGGCATCTTAATGGCCGCTGACAATTTATACTTTTTTTTTATAGCTCACCAAAAATGAAACTCCCTACCAGTGGGCCTGGCTCTCCTGAATGTCCGTTATATGCCTGACTTTTATAAAGACAATCCCCACCCATCCTTTCTAGTCCTAACCTCCATCTTGTGAAATAGGCAACTTTAAGACTGTCTTGCACCTGGGGAAAAAAGTTGGTGCTTGAGAGAGGTTACAGCTATCTAAATGCTTGATATTAATATTGCAAGTTGGTTCTGGGCACCTGTAGAGCACTGCTAAGAAGTTCGAGGATGCTGGGCATACGTCAGGATCTCCAGGAGTACAGGCTTGGGATTCACAGCTCTTCCAAGTGAGTAGGCCATTGGATGTCTATAATGGTGGTGGTCCCTAGTAGGTCATGCTGGGCTTCAGGAGTAGCTCGGTGGTCAAGTAACTAGAGGTGGCAGATAAATAGAACTACTTGAATTGATCACCACAGATTGCAATGCATCAAAAACATATAAATCTGAGCTGACATTTTCCCCAGGGAAAGACATTAGGGAAGACACCCCAAGTATCTGCTTTTCAGATTTTATGTCCCAGGTTTAATGCAGTGTGGTTTACTATCTTGTTCCACTAAAAAGCTATCCTAAAGGGGCTGTAGTTCAATGGTGGAGAGAGCTCACCTAGCTTGCACAAGACCCTCCATTTATCCTGGTCACTGCTTGACCTTCTTTCTGCAAAACAAGCGAAACAGTCCAGCTTATAAGAAGTGGCATCAGTGACTGAGACAGAGGCAGGTGTAACCAGTAAATTTAGTCTGACCCTGGGCATACAAGTGGAAAATTATGCTGGAAAGTTCTCCTCGGTAAAGCACTTAGTTGTGTTCCAATGTTAAGGACAGGTTAGGGGCGGTCTTGAACTATAGCTCCTGTGTAGTTGGCTTACCTAATGGGGATACCAGTGTACTGGCTGGTTTTTGTGTGTCAACTTGACTCAAGTTGGAGTTATCACAGAGAAAGGAGCTTCAGGTGAGGAAATGCCTCCATGAGATCCAGCTGTAAGGCATTTTCTCAATTAGTGATAAGGGGGGAGGGCCCATTGTGGGTGTTGCCATCCCCGCCATCCCTGGGCTGGTAGTCTTGGGTTCTATAAGAGAGCAAGCTGAGCAAGCCAGGGGAAGCAAGCCAGTAAGGAACATCCCTCCATGGCCTCTGCATCAGTTCCTGCTTCCTGACCTGCTTGAGTTCCAGTCCTGACTTCCTTTGGTGATGAACAGCAGTATAGAAAGTGTAAGCTGAATAAACCCTTTTCTCCCCGACTTGCTTCTTGGTCGTGATGTTTGTGCAAGAATAGGATCCCTGACTGAGACAGCCAGCAAGGTATCGGGATTGACTTCATGTCGTATGTCTCCTTAGATTATTAATTGTGACTTTGGCAAGTATACTAACTAGCTTCACTCTGGTCGTTGTGTGGGAGATACTACGGTTAGAGACCACAGTCCCATGCTGGGGACAAGTCACACTGGCTGGAGCGTCAGTCTCTTCCTGATAATTGCAGAGGTTAAACATTGAAGCCGTGCTTTAATATTTGTGAACTGGAGAGATGGCTCAGCGGTTAAGAACACTGGCTTCTCTTCCAGAGGTCCTGAGTTCAAGTCCAAGCAACCACATAGTGGCTTACAACCATCTGTAATGGGGAGCAGTTGCTCTTTTCTGTGTCTGAAGACAGCTGTAGTCTACTCATATACATAAATAGTTAAAAAAGGAGAGGAAGAGAGAGATAAAAAACATCTGTGAGCCGAAGTTGCAGGACAAAAACACTTCACATGTTTTTGGTGGGAGTTGGGAGTAAACTTTTACTGGTTTAGGAATTTTCAGAAATTTTTCATTTAAAAGAAAATTCACACCGGGTGGTGGTGGCGCGTGCCTTTAATCCCAGCACTTGGGAGGCAGAGGCAGGCGGATTTCTGAGTTCGAGGCCAGCCTGGTTTACAGAGTGAGTTCCAGGTCAGCCAGGGCTACACAGAGAAACCCTGTCTCGAAAAAACCAATATATATATATTGGTTATTATATATATATATATACATATATATATATATATATGTATATATATATATATAATAAAAAATAAAAAAAATTCACTTTGAGAAAACCCAATGGAGAGAACCAATTATCTGTGGTTCACCTTTGGGATGCATTCTTTTCTATTCTAATAGAGCATAGATAGCCCTCCCCTTTTAAGTTCTCCCACAAAACAATGGGGGGGGGGTGCTAGCGAGATGGCTCAGCGGTTAAGAGCACCGACTGCTTTTCCAGAGGTCCTGAGTTCAAATCCCAGCAACCACATAGTGGCTCACAATCATCCGTACTGAGAAACAAATAATATAGAATCTATGGGCTGGAGTGAGCAGGTCTGGAGCGAGTGGGGTGGGGATGTGTGGGTGTGGGTGTAGGGGGTGGGGTGGGGGTGGATCGAGCGGGGCGGAGCAAGAGGTTGAAGGGAAGGGGAGTGGGGGAACAATGATAACAGGTGTATAATTTAAAGCAGGGACAACTCAAACCAGCAGAGATGATGCCACCGGGCTCTGGTGAGAATCTTGACTAGAACCACACACTGGTGCCTTGTGAGGCTCTATGCTCTACCGAGTTCTGCTTTTCAGTATTCCCTCGTGATAGATGGCTTAGGAACGCCCAGTTTTGA
This sequence comes from Apodemus agrarius, assembly GCA_964023405.1. Taxonomy (NCBI): domain Eukaryota; kingdom Metazoa; phylum Chordata; class Mammalia; order Rodentia; family Muridae; genus Apodemus; species Apodemus agrarius. Next base: position 17,179,947 of record OZ030025.1, on the reverse strand, counting down.
AGTGTCAACAGACTCTACTCGCTATGCGGCTCTGCCTCGGACTCCCTGTGCCCACAGACTTAGGCATACATCCGTGGTTTCCATCTGCACCCTCTCTCCCTGGCTCCTGCATGCTTTCTTTTTGTTGTTGTTCTATTGACCCACCTGTGGGAGTCTCACTGGAGATCTGTCCCTGCTTTGCCTGCTCCTGTAGAAGAGCCTCCGAATCCGTATGCGCTCACGGACTGGTGTCCCGTGAGCTCAAAACCCTAGAAACAGCCTTAAAGCAGGACACACTGTAATGCACAAGCCATTGCACTAATTCTGCGGTTGCTATGGCAAAACACCCAAACCAAACAACTTAAGGAAGGAAGAAGGAGTGGAGAAGGAATGGAGAAGTAAGGGCTTCTCTTGGAACACAGCCCGAGGGCATGTAGTACGTCACTTCTGGGGAAGACAGGGCAGCGGGTGGCTTCATGGTAGCAGCTGTAACTAGGCTTCCTAAAGAACAGATTAGAAGCAGGCCTGGGCTATAAATCCCCAAGTCTCATAACCTCCCAAAGCAACACCACCTGACAGCACCCGCGCTGCCACAGTACCGAGTATCGGGCGTAGGCCTGGGGGATTGACATAAAACACAGACACGGGTCATTCAGTAAGGAGAATGCCAAAGCTTTACTGAGACACCAGCAATGTGTGTGTATATATATATATATATATATATATATATATATATATATACTAGAGGCCAGGGAAAACAACAGGAAAAAAAAAAAACAATCATAGCCATAGGTCAGGCACCTGGGAAGTCCCGGGAGGGAAGGCAGGAATTAAGCTAAGCCATGAGATCACAGGATGTTTTGCTCTCAAGAAACCTGTGCAAACAGCTCAGCTGGGGGCTCTGAGCCAAGCTCTCCAGATCCCAACAACCACCCACTGGAGAGCAAAGGATCAAACAGGAACCGGAGGGGACCATTAACACACAAACGCGACCCGCTATAATATCCACTTCTCAGGCAGCGTCAGGACCAGCTGTCCTCCAGGACTCTCTGCTGTCTCATCCCTGTACCCATGGAGTCTCCTGTTCTCTTCCATTCTCTCACGCCCTTTCAGATTACTGCTGGAAATGTTCTCAGATGATCATCTTGTATAGGAGTTCTCGTCTCTCAGACCTGATTTAAGACCTCATCGTAGTCACCCAGGGAGGGGAAAGAAAAATCGAGCAGTCCTTAGCCACACAGGCAGATGAGAGCTGCACTTGTCCCGAGGAGGGTCTGCACTGGCCATCTAAAACTCTGGACCTAAGCCTTTAATGGTCTGCATAGAATAGCAGAACAAATACTACGGATCCAACTCTTCCCCTGTCGGTTCGTGCTCACTGGAGTGACGCTCAGCTCTGAGAGGCTGGACAGAAACCTCCTGTGCACGCCGCGTGTCGTGAACCCTCGTTGGGTGCCGTGGCTCTGCCCCTACAGACTTACGCACACATCTGTGACATTTGCCTTGCCTCTGTAAGTCTGATTACACTGCTGAATAAATACAACGCGGTGAGTCAGGTAGCGCTCAGAGAGCAAACGCAAACGGCAAGACAGCGCGGTGAGGTTGCGCTTCTAGTCTTATTTCATCAAGAGTAACAGACCCGGCATCTATACAAGTTTCATGAAGCTCCTGAAATACCACCGCCACTCCCCGCCCCCCCCCCCCCAGAGTGGTACGTGTCCAGGCATCCACGTAATGGAATGTTTTCACAGCAGAGTCCTTTCCCGGTTTGAGCGATGTCACCATTTGCTGGCGTTCTCAGTGTACAGCTCTTCCACTCCGTTGCACCCAATTTCACTGATCAGCGGCTCTGGCTCAGCTACAACCCCACGTATTCAATAATTTACTTGGCAGGTACTGAGCGGCGCATCCACGAAGGAACCGCAGCGTCCCGGAGCACCAGGCAAGGTCTCACTGTGTGTTCCATTGGACCCAGCACCGAACGTGGATGCGCGGAGGCTCGCCCGGTCCGGCCCGTTTTGGCCGCAGAGATATTTATTAATTTCTTTGAGAGGGTGAGTTAGAGTTTACATCTTTTTCTCTTCCAATGTGCTTTCCACCGGCAGGTTTTTCCCATCTATCACTAGGAAGGGGAGCTTGGCCTTTCGTCAAACAGAGACCTAGCAAACTTTCCCCCTAGAAGTGTCTGCCTCACATTGTAATAATATTTATGGCTGTGATCATGCAGAACCTTTTACAGTACTTCGAGTAATTTAAATTCTAAATATAGGATAGAGGTTCCCCTCTGGCTCTCAGCCTATGTTTCCTAGGTGGGCAGCCTATATATACAACTGTGGGAGCCATGCGGGTCCAGTACTCATGACTTTCACAAATACAGACTTTAGTTGGATCCACTGTTTTCCATGACTTTTCTTCTTTTGTTCCATTTCAAGATCTCATCATGCACTTGGGCACCTGATTTCATCAGTTCATGTGAGTTTGCCCCACCCCCCTGGGCTGGGGAGGTGGCTCAGTCAGTAAATGGCCTGCCATGGAGGCATAAGGACTTTTCTTTGGATCTTTAGAACCCACAGGAAAAGCCAGGTATGGTGGTGTGTGCTTGCAACCCCAGTGCTTGGGAAAGGAGACTCCCTGAGACTCATTGGTTGGTTAGGCAGCCAGAGTAATTGATGGAGTTTCGGGTTCAGGGAGAGACCCTCCCTGTCTCAAAAAATACAGGTGGAGAGTGACGGAGGAAGACACCTGACATCAACTTTACACGGATGCACACACATGTGCACACATACCAAGATGCACATATGCATGTATCCCCACAATATTTACACACACACACACAATCACCACACACACTCCAGGTACTATATTCATAGACCTGTATAGTTGTATAGTTGTAGAGCAAGAGCCTAGTCCCAGTCAGGGTTCTGTTACTGATGTGCTGGGTCAATGAACACCTTATTAACCCTTGCCTTTCCTTCTTTCTAACCCGGGCATACGAATCCAACCTCCTCTGTGTCGAGGATGCTACCATATGATCCTCACAGGGTCCGGTGGGGAGTGGAGCCAGGGAGGTCACATGGTTAAGCTTAAAGCACGTGATCTGTGCTCCATGCAGTTAGCCCTGAGCTGTCTTGCCGCCCCATGGAAGTCTCTAGTTACCCAATCTTCATTTCTTTGCTGCACGGCTATGGGGCACTCCTTTTAAAATAGTTATTTTCTAGAATAGATCAAAGGCTCTCCATGAAGAACAGTCCATCGGTAGCAAAGAAGGCTTAGTGCTGTTCTCAGCCCCTGCTTACCTGTCCTGGGGTCCCATCCCTCTGTCATAAGGCTGCCATCTTTGTTTTTTTTCTTAGACACGTTTCACGTTGTCTACATACGCTTTCCTCCTGGGGCCTTCGGCAATGTAGCAACTGCTAAAGGAAGAATATTACTGGGCTGGCACAGGCAGTCTTGCTCTGTTTGTGTTGTGAATAATGACATTACCTGTGTTTACAGAGCGTGTGTTATACGCGGCGATTGTAATATCCATTCTGCTGATTTCTTTTTTTGGTAGTGCTGGGGCTAGACCCCAGGGCCTTGAGCATGCTAGGCAAGTGCTCTCTATCTTAGAGCAATATCCCCAGCCTTCTCCCTCCCCCCCCCCTTTGAGACAGTGTCTCCTGTAATGCACCCTGCCTTGCCTCACCCCGAGTCAAATCTAGCTTAGAACTCCTCATCATCCTGCCTCAGCCCCCTGAGAGCCGGGAAAACAGGGGTGAGCCACCATGTTTGCTCCATTATGCTTCAAGTTTCTTCCGGTCTAACCTCATCTCTCATCATGACGTCACACGGAGTAGGCACTATTGGCATTCCTACTTTATAGGTTAAAAACACCCCGAGGGTCAGAGAAGCCCCGAGGTTACCCAGCAGCGTACAAGTAGAACAGAGATCAGAACTCCTAGACTTTGGCAACCCAGATGTGGTCATTTCCAGGTTTGGATTCCTCCCACAGTTCTTTGCGCTTAAGATGGGGGGGAGGGGACACCCCCCTAGATTCCTCCTTCAGTTCTTTGTGTTTAAGATGGGGGGGCATGAGGGGGAAGGGACACCCCCCCCCCATGTCCGTGGTTAAGTGAGTGCTGCCTCTTCCCCCTCCCCCCTCCCCGTGGTTACAGAGTGCTGCCCCTCCCCCCACATTGTCTGTGGTAACTGCGAGGACCCCCCCCACAGGTTCCACCTGTGTGTTCCACTCTGGCTGTATAATTCGCCAGGATCAGACCTCTCGGGATCTTCTCTGTTCCTGAGACAGCTCCATTAGCTCCTCACCTGCTGAGAATCAAGTGCGAACAGGGAACAGTTTCCTCCATTCCGGGCACTGACCAGTCTCTTTGGAACCAGCCGTTGTCTTTTCTTGCGATATGCCTAATAGATTGACTCACTGACAGCCAGTTGTTACAGAGTCCATTTATTGAAAGCCAAGGGCTTATTTCCTTCATAATAAAGCAATGAGGAAGCCGAGGGAGGATCTCTAAAGCATTTTCCTGCATAGATAAGGGGGCTTTTTTTTTAAAAAAAACAAAACAAAACAAAACAAAACAAAAACAGTTGTAATGTTGGTTAGTATAAGGATCCCTTTTCTGTGATTTACAGTAGTTCACATGTAGTGCTCTACAAATTAAGCGTTGATCCAAAATTAGAGAGGACGGAGCAGGGTGTTTCACATCTTGACTCCACCTCCTGGGGGATCCATAGCAGATCCCCAGAGTTTTGCTCAACCTGGAGCAGATCCAGTGTGGGCTGGCCTGGCCTCTCAAGAAAGGGCCCCGGCTCAAAGAAACAATGTATTTCAGAGTTTGCAGAAAACAAGCTCGCCATCTTAAAGAACTATCTGCAGGACTCAAGACGAGCCTCCTCCCCGCGGAGAGTGGTTCAAATATTGCCCGGATTCGGTGGAGCCTCAGCATGGCCTGGCGCCGATCTTCCCCACTGAGATTTTGGCGATGGATATTAACGCCATTTGGCGCAGTTCAGAGAGCGGGTGGAAGAGCCAGATTGCCTTGGTCTAGTGAAGGATTTTCTTTCCAATCAGTCCAGAGCGCTCCGCTCCATAAGCGCTGGGTCCCCTCCGCCCCTTTTCCATGACAACCTTTGAAACCCTAGATAGCAGGCCCTGTGTCTTGTTTATCTCTTTGTTCTCAGTGCCAACCAGATTTGCTGGCACGCAGTCGGCACTGAGGTAATGTTTGGGAAAAATAACAGTGCAAACATAGTTTTCCCACGGAGGAGGCTCGAGACATCAGATTTTTCCTAATCTCAATAGATTTGGCCAAGGGAACTAGACACATTTCCTGGGTTTCGACTAAATATAAAATGTAAAATAGGAGTTTTTCTGGCTCAGAAAGCTCCTTAAGAACATCCAGGGGCCTAGATGATTTGAGATTATAATATGGCGCCCTCCTGGTGGCAGTTTGGAGGTGACTCAGAGCATCTGCTCTTCTGGCGGGTCCTCAGAACTGAGATTCAGGGCAGAGAGATAAGCTGAGCGTTGGCTACTTTCTTTCTTCTCAGAGCTGGGTTTTCTCTTTGATCTCCCCGGGACTTGTTGGAGAAACTGAGACAGGGTGGCACCTTCTGAGAGATGTCTTGTTTACTCAAGGAGAGACTTTGATATTTCAGGAACAGAGGCGGGCTCTGCCATAGGCTAGGTGGGGTATTGGTATCCAAGTGTAGATACAATGTCTGCGTTCTCAAGTCTCCTAGCCTCTGCCATACTGCGGCAAGCTATCACTCCTTCCCAGAGGAGACCCTCCCTAGCTGATGGTGAGGACAGAAGCCAGACCCCTGCCCTCGCTGAGACAGTTCTGAAGGGTTCTCTACTGTGGAGCTTCCTGAAGAACCTTGTTCCTCTGTCACAAGTGTACGGAAACTCAGAGTTCCGTCTGCCTTGTCTGGCTCCCCTCCCCGCCTCCCCGGGTGGGGCAGCTCTTACTCTTTAAAGCGACAAGTCAGGACCCCATGGGTTGCTTCAGCGGGGCGGGGCGGGGGCGGAGGATGGCCCCCTTCCCATTTCATGATTGATTATTCATAGACATGGTTTTGGGAGGCTCTACTGTAGACGGTCGCAGCAGCTATGAGCACGGGACTGCGTGGCTGTGCCACGCCCGGAAGCCGGCGTCTCCAAGCCTTTCTACCCATTTTTGCGTTCCCACATCCGCTCTCCTCTTTATCTTATAGGGGGTGGCACAGAGCCGTAGCGCCCAGCCCTCAGCCCTCATTGTTTGCAGCACCGGAGGAGCCGGAGCCCCGAGGTCTCTGTATCCAGCATTGCGTATGGCAAAGAGAAGCTTCTCAGATTTTTATCACATCATGAAATCTGTCTTCCTCGTCTTTCATTTCTCTGATCACCAGGCTGGTTTTGTCTCCCCCGCCCTTTCCCACCTTATCTTGTGAAGCGCTCTGTGGTAGCTTGACTTTGGAATAAGGCATCTGGTGCCTTCAAGTATCAACGGAGAACAAGAGAGGAGAACGCCCATTTTAACAGTCGGTTATTGAGCGTGGTGAAGGCCGACCTCCTCGGATCGGCATGCGTCAACCTTCCTAAATATAGAACATTTGCAGATCAAGACCCCGGGCCTAAGGAAGTTACGTTTGCTGGATGCACTCAGCCAGTAAGTGATGGAGCCACACCCAGGCGGTGACTTGGATGTGCAGCCTGTGCCCTGAGGTACTGACTGCTCTGTCACCCTTTGCAAATGAGCACGCACCCTTGAGCAATGTACAGTCGGGAGTGGGGGGGGGGAGGGGAAGCTGATTAAGTAACTGAAAGGTGGAGAAAGGAGACACGCATATCAAGAGAATTCGACATTGAGTAAAAAGAGGAAAAGACTACATGAGATCCGGGGAATAAATGACGCTTTCATGGAAGAAACACCTTTTGGGGATTGGGTAGAAAGCAGGGCGACTCATGCTTGTGTATATAACATCGGCACTCTGCAGTCTGAGGCAGGAGGATCGAGAGTTTGGTACTGGCTACATAATGAGACTCTGAGTCACGTAATGAGACTCTGTCTCAGAAACGAAACTAAATCAAACAGGGAGAGAGTACCCGGAAGAGATCCCTGGCCGTGGCCTGCCGACCGCATCCACCGCATCCGGTGGGAGCTTCCGGAGTCTCTGTGGACCCAGCACGATAGAGGAGAGGCCGTTAGAGAAGGTGTAGGTGATGGGAACCCGGACACGAGCTTTACTGTGACCTCGGGTGTCAGGGCGATCATTCTCTCTGTCTTGGAGGGCCACAGGGATGCAGTGACGCGGATGGGGTTCAGGGGAGACTCCGTTGATACTGTAGAGACAATGACAGGGTCAGGCTGCCAGCAAGAAGTCGGGCAGTGGTGGCACAAGCCTTTGATCCCAGCACTTGGGAGGCAGAGGCAGGCGGATTTCTGAGGTCGAGGCCAGCCTGGTCTACAGAGCGAGTTCCAGGACAGCCAGGGCTACACAGAGAAACCCTGTCTCGAAAAAACCAAACAAAACAAAAACAAACAAACAAAGAAGAAGCAGGGGTCACAGGAGAGGAAGACTGGGCCCTGTGAGTGACCCAGAGACGGAGTCACTGGGATGGGGCGTGGCCCCCTTTCTTCTTCCCCTTTAACACTTTGCTAAGATATGTGCAATTGGGATTCCCTTTTGGATGGAGCTGATATTTATTGAGCACTTATGCTCTAAGTAGAACATAAAGCACATACTATATAATTTAATTGTATAATTATATAAATTAATTATATAATTATATAAATTTGATAGTTGTTTTTCAGTGGGGACTCTGTTACTTAGGCTGGTCTTGAACTTCTGACCTTCAGACATCTTCCCATCTTGTCCTCCAGAGTCACTGGGATAATTAGTTTTCCTCTGGGAGGTTTTTTGATATTGTTTGAGTTAAGATTTAACCTGAAAAAAACCTAGTTAAAATAATAATATAATCTTGTAGACCAGTGGCTGTCCTGGATGATGGTCTAGGCCAGTGGTTCTCAGCCTTCCTAATGCTGCAACCCTTTAATACAGTTCCTCATGTTGAGGTGATTCCCCAACTAAAAAAAAATTATTTCATTGCTGGTTCACAACTGTAATTTTGCTACTGTTATGAATTGTAATGTAAATATCTGAGATGTAGTATATCTTACATGGGATTCTTACATAAAGGTCTTTTAATTCACTAAGGGGTCGCGACCCGCAGGTTGAGAACCACTAGTATCCCTTTTTTGTGTGTGTGTGTGTGTGTGTGTGCGCGCGCGCACACGCGCACGCAGGGTGAGCCTTCACAGGATTCATGTATTTTTTTATGAGTGCTGTTCTAAGGTTGTCCAGAACATCCTTGACTCTTATGATCTTCCTCCTTACTGACACATTTGCATAGGTTGCAGACTTTTCTCTGCAACCGGCAGGGAGAGAACTACCTGGAAACGGACCGAGCTGTCCAAATCATGACAACAGGACTTTATTTAGACAGTGTCCTAGTTTGATTTCTACACTGGACAAAAACAATTTGAGGCTTAGTTAATCGTACACTTACAGGTAACAACAGCCCATCACTGAGGGAAGTCAGGGCAGGGACTCACACAGGAACTTGGAGGCAGGAACTGAAGTGGAGACTGTGGAAGAATTCTGTTTATGGGCTTGCTTCCGGTGGGTGGCTCAGCTACCGCCTAGAACCACCAACCCAGGGGTGTGGTCACCGCCCACCTTGGGCTGGGCCCTCCCTCAACAATCAGTAATGGTGAAAATGTTCCACAGGCTTGTCTACAGCCCAAACGGATTGAGGCAATTCCTTAATCGCTGCTCCTTCCTCCCAGGACAAGAACTAACCATCACAGGCAGTGTCAGATTTCTAAGATCCACTAGCCCAACTCATTTCCATGGCAACACGATCCTTAGCTAAAACCAGACTACAGACTTGGAAGTTGTTCTCGATTCTTTGCCCTCTTCTGCCTTGCCCTGAGTTCCACCGTCTCTTTCCGTAAACAAAAACAACAGCTCATGTCTGGTACTCTAAGCAGGGGCCTTTCAGCTTCCTTCTGCTGTGTGGACAGCTTCCCACACGTCGAGAGGGATTTCAAGCTATTCTCTTCTTCCATCCTAAATTCCAAGAGATCCCTAACTGCTTAAGTTCAGCATGCAGGCAGAAGCGCTGGCCACCTAATTGCCTGCTTTAGGGAAAGAATACAGGGCAGGCTTTTCTGCTATACTAAGCCCAGTGGATTGGAGACTGTCATTTCGACGACCGGACGCTAGGTGGCACTCTGGGTGCATGCAATGTTTTTTCCGTCTCGGCTGTCATCTCAGGCTGACACTCCGGGAGAAAGCTGGATTCTAAACTGGGTTGAGATGACCAGATTCTGCTTAAAACACTTCAAATGTGTATTTTTTTTTTTTTGCGCGCGTGCGCGTGTGTGTGTGTGTGGGGCAAATTATTGCTTGGAAAAATAAATTGGAAAGATTTCTGGATTTTTTTTTTCTTAATAAAAACCGCCCCAGCGTTTCTGCTATTCGAGAATGGAGACTCAGCCTGCTGGCTCGAGCCTTGCCATCCCGGCTACAGGAGGCGAGAGGACGAAAGCTCAAGGCCCACCCGGTCTGCAGAGCCAGTTGAAGAGCACCTTGAGCATCTCAGACTCTGGTTTCAAAACGTGAAGGGGTAAAGGGGTTGGGGGTTCTTGCCTAGCACATGGGCATTCCTCATAACAAAACGAGTGAAGTAAACAAAACCAATAATAGGTGAAAAAAAAAAAAAAAAGCCAAGGTGCAGATGAGGCAAGGGTGCACAGCAAGGGGCCGTGGGGTGAAGGTTTTGACGTCTGGGAATAGAGTCCTGAATTAGAAGGGTCCATTTAAAGCTAGTTTAGATTCGAGCTGCTTCTGGTTGGCCCTTTGTCGCCTTAATCCCTGCTGCAGGAGAGAGGCTGGCTCATCCTCAGGCTCAGGAGAGCAAGCTGTGTGGTTTTTCCCCAGGGCAGAGTGAGAAGACACTCCCGTGGGTGACAAAGACCCTCCCCAATGCACGGACTCACCACCTACTCCTTGTCCGTATTCTTCTTAAATTCTTTGTACCCTAAGACTCCCTAAGACAGTGATTTGAGATGTAGGCTTGCCTCTCTTTTCTTTAGACCTGAGACTTGGAGATAAACTTGTTTCATTCTCTGGGGCTTCTGGTGAGCAAGAGAGTCCTTAGACTCTGGTATACGAAGGGAAGCTTCTAGAAAAGCCACACCTTCTTGTTAAAGATTCGGTAAAGGGGATTGATGGATTAGAGCCTCTTGATTCTAGGAAGGTGGAGTGCTGAGGATCTGGAGCTGAATTATCCTGGGCTAGCACTAGAACGCAGTCCAAGAACAGAGTCATTGGAGGGAATTCTGAGCATTTGCACAGACACTCCAAGGAAAGGAGACAAGGATCTCGTGGCCCCAGTTTCTTTAAAACACAGAAACGTCCTTGGAATGTGCGCCCAGGCCCCTTCCAGGTGTGGCAGATAGGAGGGAGGTCGCTCTAAAACTATTCCTTACAGGTGGGTATTGCTTTTTGTTTATGTGTCTCTGTGGAAAAACTTCCCCCTCCCTACCACGTACAGCTTGTCCTCGTGATTGTATACAGCTGGTACACATGAGAACTTTACTGAGGTGATTATTCTTTTTTCTCCTTCTCCTTCTCCTCCTTCTGCTTCTTCTCCTTCTCCTTCTCCTTCTTCTCCCTCCCCTTCCTCTTCCTCTTCTTCTTCTCCTCCTTCTCCTCCTTCTTCTCCTCCTCCTTCTCCTTTTCCCTCTTCTTCTTCTCTTCTTCCTCCCCTTCTCCTTCTCCTTCTTGATTTATTTACTTATTTTATGTATACAAGTACACTATAGCTGTCTACAGACACATCAGAAGAGGGCATCAGATCTCATTACAGATGGTTGTGAGCCACCATGTGATTGTTGGGAATTGAACTCAGGACCTCTAGAAGAGCAGTCAGTGCTCTTAACTGCTGAGCTGTCTCTCCAGCTCCCCTGGGTGATTCTTCTTAAGCTTTTGTTGTTGTTGTTGTTGTTGCTTTCGTTTTGTTTTTTTGTATTTTTGAGACAGGGTTTCTCTGTGTAGCCCTGGCTGTCCTGGAACTCACTCTGTAGACCAGGCTGGCCTTGAACTCAGAAATCCACCTGCCACTGCCTCCCAAGTGCTGGGATTACAGGCATGCATCCCCACTGCCTGGCGCTTCTTAACCCTTGGAATATAAATTGTCTGATGCTCTGAATAAAGTTGGCTATGGCCTGGTTTATCAACTCCACGTACCCAGGTTTACCCCCTCAAGAATAGTAAACTGGCTGGCATTTGTTTTCTCATTAGCCACTCAATGCCCACCTTTAGGTCTAACCTAACACCCCTTCAACTACGGGCCAATCACTGCCTTCGGAAGGTGACAATGGACCTGTTTTTCCAACAGTTCAACTTTTACCAACCCCAGGGCTTAAGCCCATGTCATTGGAAAGCTTCTGAAGCTGTCCAGACAGCCTAAGAAGGCAGCGCCGGATCCAGCTTGCTGTTCTCTGCCTCCAGTCTGTGTGGGAAAAAAAAATTGCCGTGATTTAGGGTTTTTACCTAAAACCTTCATGAAACCGCTTCCACGTTAGAGTTCGGCATTCAGCGCAACCCAGTCACTGTTCCTGGGCCACCGCCATTGCTCCTAGTTGGCTCAAGAATAAACTGTCTTGGGGCTGGAGCGATGGCTCAGTGGTTAGGGACACTGACTGCTCTTCCAGAGGTCCCGAGTTCAATTCCCAGCAGCCACACGGTGGCTCACAACCATCTGTAATGGGATCTGGTGCCCTCTTCTGGTGTGTCTGAAGACAGCTACAGTGTACTCAGATACATAAAATAAATAAATAACTCTTTAAAAAAAAAAAAAAAAGAATAAACGGTCTTTCAGTTCCTTTAAGATGGGCACCTTGGGCCAGACAGCTGGACAGACGGCTGGGAGGGAGGCGACCTTCAACCCGCGAGCCAGAAAGCAGAGCGTCTGCATCTCAGGGACTCCAGGACACACTAGGGTGGACTCTGAGCATCTCTCAGCCCCTGGCCGCAGGTTGGTTAGCCTGCGCCAGCTTCTTGAGCACCGACAAGCAATTCTGTTTGCTGAGATCGTCCTGTGCCTGGTGATTTTGATTTGCTTCACTGTGCTTTCATTAGTCTACTACTCACGGTTAGCGATTGAGATGGCCTTTGCTGCTGCTTTATTCATCTTCTACATGTGTGACCTCCTCCCCAGGTTATCAGTCATCGCCGGGCCTCGGACTGAATTCTTCAGATCCCTCTTAGCCGCCATTGTGTATGGATCAGCTCCGTTGTTTTCCTTACAGAAGGAAGAGGCAGCTCGAAGTCCTTGCTGGGATCTGGGGTCTCCATGCTGCACTGCTCTCTGGTCCGGGATCTCCACGCTGCAGTGCTCTCTGGCTATGACAGGCCTACAGCAGCCTCTTCCCACCCGACAGATCGCCCGAGATCTTCATTCTTCTGCCTCTGCTACCTGCCAATAGCTCCTTCATCAAAAATGTCCGCCTAAGCAGGGCGGTGGTGGCGCACGCCTTTAATCCCAGCACTTGGGAGGAAGAGGCAGGTGGATTTCTGAGTTTGAGGCCAGTCTGGTCTATAGAGTGAGTTCCAGAACAGCCAGGGCTACATAGAGAAACCCTGTCTCGAAAAACAAAACAAAACAAAACAAAACAAAACAAAACAAAACAAACAAAAAGTCCTCCCGCTGCAGGTGGAGCTCTGTGAGTTTGAGACCATGGCTACACAGCGAGATTCTGCCTCGAAAACAACAAACCCCAAAAAACCTCCTCCTCCTGTTTCCAAAGCACTCACAGCCAATTCTGTGACCTCACTCAAAGTGCTTATGGTGTATAAGAGATTGAACCTAGAGTCTCGAGCAAACTAGGCAAGCACATCGCTGTAAAAGAGCCTTTATTGGGAGTTTGTCTTCCAGCCTGCCAGTCAGCTGTCCCGGATGAGGTCACCTTTATGAGTGTGCTCAGGTCCCCCTTCGCGCCGCCACAGTCCCAGCAGCTGACAGCAAGCTCTGCCTGACTCATGCTCCCACATAAGCTACAGAATGAGAGAACCAGCACAAACAACCTTTTTCTCTGTGTGGGTTGAGCCGCGACGGGCTAAATAAATAATAAAAATATTGTTAGAGTCTAAAAGACAAAAAAAAAAAAAAAAAAAAAAAAAAGAAAGAAAGAAAGCGGGGGGGGGGGGGCGCGGGAGCTTTGTTTTCTGTTAATACCGGTCATATCTACAGGATGTCTCTCATTCTTCCTCTGGGGGCTGAGGACTCGAGTTCATCACCAAAGACTCAAGTCTTGGGGACTCCAGGTGTGTGGGTGGTCACAGCTCTGGAAGAAATCGGCTCCTTCCTTCTGAGTGGTCGTAGGAATTAATGGCCTGAGAGGATGTGAGGGAGGGAGGGGGAGAGGGAGAAGGAGGGGAAGGGGAAGGGGAAGGAGAGGAAATGAAGAGAGGAGAGAGATAGAAGGGGGAGACAGAGAGACAGAGACAGAGCTAGAGAGGAGAGAGAAGAGACCGCATGGTGGCAAGAGTGAAGAGTGAAAAGCTAGAGAAAGACCCGTCCCAGTCCTGCGGAAAGGGTGGCCCCTCCCACGTGGCTACTTCCGAGGGTCAGCTATCTTGCAGAAGATTCCTCTGGCCTTTTCTGCTGACCATTTATCTGGAGACTGGATCTGAAGTCCCGGCAGAGACCCTAAATCTTTATGGCCTCCTCAGAAGGAAGGCCAGGATCAATCGTCTTGCTCAGTTACCACCCCTTAGCCCCTGCCGCCAACCCTAGGTCAACCCTGTAGTCACCTGCCGCATGGGAGCATCCCGGGGCGCGTGACTTCTCCCTGGTGCTCACCTGCAGTTGAGGGTGGAGAGGCCCTTCTATCTCCAGGGCAGTCTGGACAGAGGCCGCTATCCCTCGCCACATCTCCTTGGTTTTTCTTTCTCCTATAGAGGGTAGAGGACACTGTGTCGAGCACCAGCCTCCTGGCTTCTTGGGCATTAGGCTATAGATCCCAGCTAAGCCTATGATATTGTCACCGTGGGACACACAGTCCTCCTTTTAGATTCTCGTTCCCATAGATAAAATAATCTATCTATGACAAAAATTAAAAAACAACAACAACAACAACAAAACACACAAAAAAACGAACATAGAGAATTTTGTAGTAGAACTTTCCCTCCAGGCGTAACATGACCATTAGCTAGCATGAAGCGGAGAAGACTTTGGCTTGGTAGCCATGGCAACAAATCACACCAATGCAAAGAGAGCTAGGTCCGGTAATGGCGGCAGCTCTGTGAATGCTTCCCACCAGAAGGAGAAGAGAGGATCTTCACCAGAGTGTGTGACCATTAACTTCTCCTGCCCATGGCTGCACATTAGCTTTTTTTTCCTAATTAAAAATATTTTTCATATAATATATTCTGATCACTGTTTCCCACCCAAACTGCTTTCAGATCCTCCTCACCTCCACAGCCTTCCAAGTCCATGCCTTCTTTCTCCCTATAGAAAACAAGCAAAGGTAAATCAGAGTTGAAAAAAACAAAAACAAAAAGCTCAGGAAACACACACACACACACACACACACACTAACAACACACAGATATACACACAGACACACATACTAACACATACATATATACACAGACACATACAGTGACACACTAATACACAGACACAGTGACACACACTGACACACAGACACATGCACTGACACAGACATGTATACACACATGCGTGTGCGCGCGCACACACACACACAGACATACTGTGACAGACACACAGACACACTGACACACAGATACACAGAGATAGACACACAGACATACAGGGACACAAACACACAGACACATACACTGACAGACACATAGAGGCACACATACACATGGACAGGCACATAGACACACACACTGACAGATACACAGACACACAAAACTCATAAGAACACAAAATTGTGAGCCACAATATAAAAGCAAAAGACTAGTAAAATAAATACATAAATAGATCAAACAGCAATTTTAGAAAAATTATCTAACATTGAGTTGGTCTGGTGATTTTAGCTATCTGTTCAGCAGGGAGGTGTGGAGAACACTGGATACTGTAGGCCAGCTCAGAGGACCATGTGCAATTTATAGGATAAAACACAAAATGCTCATTTGTTTTTAAAAATCACTACTACACATCTAAATAAAACATTGCACATATGTACTGGGGATAAAGAACTAGAGGTTATTTCTGGATGTAACCAACCATCCAATACGTATTTTCTGAGGTGTTTAAAATAATTTCTGCTTTTCTGCATTGAGACTTTCACAATAGGGGGTAACACTGACTGCTTTTTATTTATGTCTGATTAGTTGGATTTGGTCAAAGCCCAGGAAATAATGAAGTTGGTGTCACAACTCTATGTGTTGCAGGACTCAGGGTTGTAAGTATTGAGTGTATCCATATAGTCCTGTTCCTTCTAAAAATATAAAATGCTTTGATTTATTCTTTGAGAATTTCATACATGTATACTATATATATGTATATAAAATAGTTATTTTATGTATAAATATACTGTTGCTGTCTTCAGACACACCAGAAGAGGGCATCAGATCCCATTACTGATGGCTGGGAGCCACCATGTGGTTGCTGGGAATTGAACTCAGGACCTCTGGAAGGAGCAGTCAGTGCCCTTAAGCACTGAGCCATCTCTCTAGCCATGTATACAATCTATTTCAATCATTTCTGTTCCTTTCCCCTCCCAACTCCTCTTAGACCCCCACTTCTCTCTTTCGACTTCATGTCTTTTATTTTTATTTGTTTTTTATTTTGCTAGCTCATATAGTTGGTAAATTCACTAGTTTCTTTAGTGCTGCTGCTGGGTTTACAGACATGGGTCCGTGCTCTGGAGCTTGCCCAGCCAATCAGAAGACACATGCCTAAAGAAAACAGACCAACTCTCCTCTAGCAACTGTGTGCTAATAGCTCCTCAGCCAGGGCTGGGGGCTTGTGTGTCCCGTCCTCCCCGAATGCTGCCGTCTTGACCAGCTTGATCTTGTGCAGATCTTGTGCAAGCAACCATACCTGCTTTGAGTTCATGAGAGAGGCTGTCTTGTCACACGAGACGCTGTTTCCCTCTGGTCATTCATGGCCTCTTAGAGCTTTCTCGTCTCATTTCTACCTTACCTTGTCTTTGGCAAAAGCTGTTGAACAAAAGTAGTGTCCCCACCTCCTTCCTGCCACGGAAAGAGACCCCAGGAATTTTATGCATGTGAGTACACTGTAGCTGTCTTCAGACACACTAGAAGAGGGCATCAGATCCCATTACAGATGGTTGTGAGTCACCATGCGGTTGCTGGGATTTGAACTTGGGGCCTCTGGAAGAGCAGTCAGCGCTCTTAACCACTGAGCCATCATCTCTCCAGCGAGACCCCAGGAATTAATGTGTGCCTTGCTATCTTTCAAGGTATCTTTCTTGGGATCAGATGTTTCAGGAGCTGGGGAGAGACTTTGTGGGAGAGACTTTGCCCTGACACACATTTTAAGGCAGGAACCTGTTAGGTCCAGGCATGGCTGAGAGGTCCCTGGGTGAACTCCAGACAGGAAAGAGCTCTGAAGTTTCCTGAAAGTGACTTCGCTTTTGCTGCCTCTTTGTGGGCATTCATGGCAGAAGAAAGCGGTAGGTTTAAAAATACTTATGTCCAAATTCTTCTGATTTATCATCTCCTTCCTTTGAACTAAATCTATCCTACTTTTTTTTTAAAATCACTCTATTGTAATGAGTTCATAAGTAAAAATGTCACACAGTTGGTTTAAAGAAGTCACTCAAATGCTTGCCGGGTCTCAAACTCAACATCTCAGCGAGCTTCTAGACGGTTGGAACGGCCATTCTCAAGCTGTGGTGATTTCCTTAGGGTTTTACAGTTTCCCTACCAATTATAGCTTATTTACTTATCTACCACAAAAACAAAACAAAACAAAAACCAAAAACCAAACAAACCAAAAAAAAAAAAAACCGGAAAAAAACAAACAATGAAAAAAAATGATGCAGTTGAAATTAGTAGAAACTTTATATCTTCTTTCCTGGCTTTCTCTCAGGAGCTGTCTCGCTGTCTACCACAAATCCAAATAACCGATACAATGTACTTATCCTGCTTTAATTCAGGAGGACCAAACAAATGTGATTGGCGTAGCATTCCTCAGGGCTCGCATTATTTCCCCAGAAGACACCCCAGCAGTCCCTTTCGGAGCGCTGCCGAGGCTGTTCCTTGGTGCCTGATTGGATTTCTGGCCCTGCAGGTCTCCCGCTTACATCTCCACGCTTGCTGGGGTGCTCTTAAAATGCCTGGTCTATGGCACAGAAGTTCAATCACGAATTCTCCAATTAGTAGCAGGAGATGATCTCATAGCTAACATCAATAGGACTTTTTTTTGGCATTATTTTCCTCTTGAAAATTAGTGCGAGGAGGAAATTATTTTAACCTCATACATAGAGCATTTCTTTACCAATAAATGAAACGAGGTATATTCAGCCTCTTCCTTGCCTCTAACTCATGAAGTGGACTCACAGATTGGAAAGTAGAAACAATGAATTCATGAAGTTCTTAGAGAAATGGATGGAGCTGGAGAGCATCATACTAAGTGAGGTAACCCAGTCTCAAAAGAACACCCATGGTATGCACCCACTGATAAGTGGATATTAGCCTAGAATCTTGGGACACCAAAGACACAATTCACATATCAAATGATGTCTGACAAGAAGAAAGGAGTGGACACTGGTGCTGGAAAGGATCAAAGCATCAGTGTAGGGGAATACCAGAACAGGGAAGTGGGAAGGGGTGGATGAGGAAGCAGGGGGAGGGAAAAGGGCATGTGGGACCATTGGGGGACGGGGAACTAGAAAAAGGGAAATGAAATGTAAATATAGAATATATCCAATAATAAAAAAAGAAAAGACAACAAGGAAACTAGCAGCTCTGTGACAATACAGCTTATATTATTATTATTATTATTATTATTATTATATTATAATTATTGTTTGTTTATTTTTTGGATTTGGTATTTTTGAGACAGGGTTTCTCTGTATATCCCTCTGTCCTGGAACTCACTCTGTAGACCAGGCTGGCCTCGAACTCAGAAATCTGCCTGCCTCTGCCTCCCAAGTGCTGGGATTAAAGGCGTATGCCACCATCGCCCAGCTTATATTATAATAATTATTATTAATTTTATTCTGGAGGAGATTCTGAAGAGGGAGGTCTCTGCTGACAGGTTGGGGTGGTTACAGGGCAGAAAATGGGTGGGTATGAAGAGATTGAAATATTTTCCATTTTGGGTGATGGTTGGCCATTGTTAAGGTAACCAGGGCGTGTCTCGAATTCAATTCCCAGCACCTACGTGGCGGCTCATGGCTGTCTGTAATTCCAGTTCCAGAAAAATCTGGAGCTCTCACACAGATGTACCTGCAGGCAAAACCAGCAACACAAAATAAAAAGAAATAAATTATTTAAAAAAAAGAATTCAAGGTGATAAAACATTGTTCCTGGCCAGCCATTATTGGAGATCTATAAATAGGTGAGGGAATGGTAAGACTCTAGAGGAATGAATTACAGTCATTCAAGAGACCAAATTAATTTCTGAATTGTCGTCACAGGTCCATCTAACTGGGGGATCTTCACAAAATGCCATGCCCTGGTTAGCAGATATTTAGTGTTTAGACATTGGTACAAATAACTGTCTTGGCCACTGGTACCTCCTACTATTACAGTTCATAGATCTGACTGTCTTGGATGGGATAACTCATAGGCTGTCCAAGACAGACTCGCATAGAGAGAAGCCCCATCTGCCTTTGCTGAGTCTTTTTAATGCGTATGTGCCAATACTCAGAGCTCTATTCTAGGTACTTGGGTCTCACTAGTGAACAAGACAGGAAAATCTCCACCTGCCCGGAGATTATATTCCACCAACAAAAGCATAAGGCCGAGAAGCTGCGCTAGATCAAAAAGAACGCTGGGCAACGGAATCAAAGGAAGGGGAGGGGGAGGGGGAGGGGACGCCGGTGAGGAGTCGCATCTGTGTTCAGCCACACCATCTCTCTCACGCGGTGACATGCAAGCAGAAATGCGATTGAAGTGGGAACATGTTTTACTTAGGGTCCCTCCACCGGATGCCTCATTTTTCTAGAAAGCTAGTCAGCATTCAATAAGGACAAGGGGCCATTCTGAAATCTGAGTTTGTTTTAGCCTACTGTTAAGACAACCTAGTTTTGCTTATTATGGAAAGTCTGCTTTTTTTTTTTTTTTTTTTTTTTTTTTTTTTTTTTTGAGACAGGGTTTCTCTGTGTAGCCGTGGCTGTCCTGGAACTCACTCGGTAGACCAGGCTGGCCTCGAACTCAGAAATCCGCCTGCCTCTGCCTCCCAAGTGCTGGGATTACAGGCGTGCGCCACCACCGCCCGGCCTGCTTTTTTTTTTTTTTTTTTCCAGGGATGTTCCAATCACCTGCCCATTTCATTTCTTACTTTCTTGGTTTGGAAGCTGCTGCTGGCCCGTGAACCGCTCATACAGGCGCTGTCTTATTGTACCGTTGACAACGGCTATCCAGAGTATTGAATGTGAACTCAAGTTCTGTTGTGAGCGGTAAGAGATCAGCACAACGTCCCTATGGTTCCCTGTTCTCGTTGAAGCATCTATACACTGGCCAGTCAAGATTGTGGAGAAACACCAGCGTTAAGGAAGGGCGGACCTGCTGGGTGCCTGGCACTCATCCCAGGGCGAGCGTGGTGGTGCCGTCCTAACTTTTTCTGAATGGCTCCAGAGCAGAACGGTTCAGGGCTGTTAGTCCCGGTGCTGATGATCCTGTGTCTGAATGTCTTTACAGGCCCCCTGCTGCCTCTCGGCAAGCAAACTGACGGAGACCAGCTGCTCTCCCTTCTAATTCTAATTCTCCCTTCCAGTGTGTGCACTGGTCCTTCTTGATGTGAATGCTTCACTCCAATTTTTGGGGTATTTTACATCGCGTCAGTCTCGGGGAAATCTTTTTAAAAGATGTGCTTGTGTGTGTATATATGTGTGCGCGCGTATGGGCATGTGTGCGCTCTTGCGTTGGTTGTGTTCATAGTATAGGTGCGCATGCGTGTACCTTCATTTAGAGACTGGAGGAGGACTTTAAGAGTCAGACTTAACTAATGCCATCTACCTCCCACGAGACACTGTCATTCAGTAAGTGAAGCCCAGATGGACGACTTAAGTGTCCTTGAAGAGAGTGCAAACAGGAGGCAGAGACTGTAGGAGCCGACTCAGTTGTAGCGATGAACTTGGTTTCACAAAGTCCCTGTGTGTTTGGTACAGCGGAGACTGCAGCGGGCCAGAGACGTGACATCGCTCACTGAATCCAGTCCCCGACCCCAGCATTACGGACACGTTTATGAGAACTCTATTGCTGTAGGTGAACTTAAGGACACGAATAGATGGTGACTCAGGCCGACGACGGGTCTAAAGTATAAAGTTTTAATCCGGGCAGGAAGGCAAGAACCGAGAGAAGCAGCGGCAGAGCAAAGGCACACGTGGGGATGGTTTTCTGGAGTCTGAGCTGTGAAGCATGCTGGGAGATCAGGAAGGCAAGGACAAAACGGGGAGCTGTTGGGGAGCAGCTGTGGCCCCCTCCTCCGTCCCTGGGGATTAGGACTCGGTGGCCAGCCTGCCTTCTGTGTGTGTGTGTGTGTGTGTGTGTGTGTGTGTGTGTGTGTGTGTGCTTCATACTTTCTTTAAACTTAGCTCTTCTCAACTCTCACAAGCAATCTTTGCTTAACGAGACTTGTGCTCTCTCTGTACCAATGCCTCGTTTCTCTGTACTGCTCCTTGGTTCTATTCTTTTCGTTTTAATACAAGATCCACTTGGATTTTCCTGTTTTCAAGTGGGTAGAGAAAAGCGAGTGATTATTTGGGGCAGAGTTTGTGTCTCGTCTTCTCAGGATTGGCTTCTCACGAAAACCTTAGGAAGGAGGCGTTGTAAAGTTAAACCTTCCAGCCAGTAGCTGATTGTCTTAGGGGCTGGTTTGTGGAATAATAATACTTTCTTTCTGGCTTCTTTTGGGGTTCATTCAGGAAGTAGAGTCCAGCTCCTCACCAATGCCACTTCAAAACCAATCTCTAGGTAAAAATTAAAACAAAACGAACAAGAAAATGGTCCTTGATTTGGACGTAAAATCCCGATCCTTCGAGCAGGTAATAGATGGTGTGGCACCCAAGACTGACCGTTAATTTGTGTTTTTATTTCATTTTCACTCCGTCATTTCGATGATTTCCCTGTTTAGAGTTTGCATGGGTAACTATTTACTTAAATAAGCCATTAAAGGTTCCGTGTGTCACTGATTTTTGTCCTTTTTATTCTCATTCTCCACTCTAACCCCTCCTTCTGATGCAACCTTTCATCCCAACACACACCGCTCCCTCATTTATGTCTTTGTGTGTACGACTCTCCGACTTTTGTTAGGGCTGTTTGCATGAGACTGGGTTAGGCTAGATCTTGGAGCATGCGCAATTTAGTGGCTTAATTATTTCCCCGGTAGCTACTAGCAGTCAGTTGTTCAGGGTGCCTACGTGAGTACGTATGTGCGTGTATGTGCATGTGTGCATGTATCTCATGAGCCCCTTTTCCTTCCATGACAGAAAGGTTTGCAGGTAACCACAACTCTCCTAAGTTTATGACTGAATGGATATTTATTTGTTTTTAATCCCAAATTAGCGGCTCATATTTTATTGTTTTAAGCAAGGGAGCAGATGTGGTAGGTGGAGTATACTATGCAGACCAGAAAGTTTGTATTGTTTCTAGAAGGGTAGGAAAATAATCCAGTACTGCATGATTTATCAACACAAACCTGCAGTTACAAAATGAGTGGGCTGACTGGCAATATACCCCTTTGGCTTCAGATGTCCCTGAGATGATTATGCATATATGTATACATATGTGTATATTTTAATGTATAATGCACACACATGTATAATGTACATGTACATATATGTACACATATGTGAACATATAAATATAAGTATACATAAAATTATAGATTATACAATTAGAAACCAGTGGCGGTCACATATACATGCGTCAGTTGTATCTGCTGACCTGCCATGTATAGTTCATTTTACTATAACATATAGGGTCGGAACGCCATTTTTATTAATATGATTAGTTAATTTTGGGTCATTTAGAACATATAATAGATCGGATATCAAATTACTATTTTTATCTCATTGCTTTTTAACAGGTGGCAATTTTCAAATTTTAAATTTTAGTTGGATAACATTTACTGCTGAGGCAAAATTTATTAGCATAAAATTTTTTCTATTAAGAAAGCTTTTGTTTTTTTTTTTTTTGTTTGTTTTTTGTTTTTTGTTTTTTTGAGACAGGGTTTCTCTGTGTAGTCCTGGCTGTCCTGGAACTCACTCTGTAGACCAGGCTGGCCTCGAACTCAGAAATCCGCCTGACTCTGCCTCCCAAGTGCTGGGATTACAGGCGTGCGCCACCACGCCCAGCTAAGAAAGCTTTTGTAATTGTGTGTATGTGTATATATGTGGGAGTCCATATGTGCAAGAAGAGTGTGTATGTGTGTGTGTGTTTGTGTGTGTGATTGAGTGCATATGTGCACATGTGTGTATGTGTGAAAATGTATGTGTGTATATGTGTTTATATGTGTGTCTGTGTGAGTCTCTCTTTGTGTATGTGTGTCTGAGTGCACATAAGCATGTGTGTGTGCACATGAGCACATGTGTATATGTGTGTATGTGAGTGCACATAATCACATGTGTGTATGTATGTGTCTGTGTGTGAGTGCACATAAGCACATGTGTGTTTGTATGTGTCTGTGTATGTCTGTGTGAGTGCACATAAGCACATGTGTGTTTGTGTGTGTCTGTGTATGTCTGTGTGAGTGCACATAAGCACGTGTATATGTGTGTGTGCACATCACATATGTGTGTGTGTGTGTGTGTGTGTGTAGGCCAGAGGTCTATCCATATTGCTGTCCTTCTCTATCAATCTCTACCTTATATTTCAGACAGGACCACTCACAGAACCTGGAGCACATCAATTCATCTAGACTATCTGGAAAGCCCTTACTGACTTATTTTTGAGGCATAGGGGCACATTCTGTGGTGGTTTGAGTAGAAATGGCCTCCTAAGTCTCCTGTGTTTGAATGTTTAGCCACAGTGAGTAGCTCTATTAGGAGGGGTGGCCTTGTTGGTATAGGTGTGTCTTCGTTGGAGGATGTGTGTCACTAGGGAGTGGGCTTTGATGTCTTAGAGGCTCAAGCCGTGCCCAGTGTGGCATTCTCTTCCTGCAGATCCAGATGCAGAACTCTCAGGTCCTTCTCCAGCACCATGTCTGCCTGCATGCCGCCATGCTTCCCGCCATGATGATAGTGAACTAAACCTCTGAAACTGTAAGGCATACCCAATGAAATGTTTTCCTTTAGAAGAGTTGCCATGGCCACGGTGTCTCTTCACAGCAACAGAAACCTTCACTAAGGTATCTTCGAAGATCTGCTCTCTGTACATGTCAAGAGGGAAGTTCAGAAATCAAGCTCTGGTTCAGGATATGACCACACATTAACATCTGATTTCTCTGCTACTAGAAGTCAACTCTGGGAGTAAGAGATTGGCCCCTAAGGACAACAATCATGGCTCCAAAGGCAACAGGCATGCACAAGTGAGGTTGAAAACCCAAGCGAGATTTTATTATTAGCAGTCCTGAATGGGATGTTACCTGATTGTGGTCTGTTTTGTGGGAGGAGCAAGCTGAGGACAGCCCAGTCCACCCAGTGTCACCAGGTGGAAGGTTTTCAGTCCACAGACTTGGCTGCTAGATTTGGATGGCAGAGTCCTTGCAGAATTAATTTTCTCAGTATTGGAAAGACTTGGCAGGAGGTAAGATGATGACAGAATACCTTTCCCCCCCTCTGCTCTCAATTCACTCCAGGAAAAGAAAAATGTGCCCATTTGAGGAGAAAATATTCCTGCATGAAGACTTTCTTCTTGAAAAAAAAAAAACTCCCGAGAGCGATAGATCACAGAAATTCACATTAAATTCTGTTAATCAAGAATTATTAATTAGCCCAGTGACTCCTTCTCCATGAGTCTTTCCTGGATTAGAATCATACCTGCCCTGATATGAGTGATGCCTCCAATATTTAATTTATTGATAAAAATCAACAAAATGAATGATTGTAATTTAATCCCAGATAATAAATTAATCTAATTTGGATGAGGTACTGATGGGCTTTTAATGAGCACAGACGACGGATTGTGATTTGGAGGCTGAAATTGATGAAGCAGGCACTTCCCAAGTTATTCCTGAATATTAAAATCACATTATAACATTAATGCTACTGTTTATTTCTCTACTTCTTGGTGTAAATGTAAGGCTAATTTTGATATGTATCTCCAGGGGAACTATACTTGGATACACAAAAGTTCTTAGTAGTTCACTTGCCATAATTACTAAATAAAAGTTTACTCTATGATATGCCTCATTACTGAGCATCTGTGAATGCGCAGGTACACACAGCCGTCAGAGAAAGCCTCCGGGTCTCTCAGCTCCATTAGGAGCCCAGCTCATACTGAGATCTGGGCTCACCAATAAGCCCACATTGCTGGGAAGGGATTTATCCATCCTCTTACCCCCAATCCCCACAAGCAAAGGATGGCAGGTGAACCCTGTAATGCCTGGCGTTTTGTGTGGCTGCTGGGGCTTGATCTCTGGTCCTCCTGGTTTCAAAACAAGTACTTTACTGACTAAGACATCTCCTAGCCCTTCTCCCATTTTTATAGGTAATAGACGTAGGTAATATAATCTCTTGCTCTCATTGCCAAGGCAAAAAAATAAATACTTAGATGGCTGAAGACCTTAGAAGATTTGGATTTATTATTAATAATTATTGAAATTATTCTCTATGTGATAGACCGGTCCCTGACTGTTATACAGTTGCTATACCGAGGGCAAATTCTTAAGAGTTCGATTAAATTTAAGAAAGTAGGAAAACAGGTTTCTTAAACCCTGTTTAAAAAAACAGGGTCTTCTCCTCAGATGGTGGTGGTGCACAACTTTAATCCCAGTACTCAGGAGGCAGAGGCAGAGGCAGAGGCAGAGGCAGAGGCAGAGGCAGAGGCAGCGGCAGAGGCAGAGGCAGAGGCAGAGTCAGAGGCAGAGGCAGAGGCAGAGGCAGAGGCAGAGAAATCTCTGAGTTTGAAGCCAGCCTGGTGTATAGAGCAAATTCCAGGACTGCTAAGGCTTCAGAGAAACTCTGTGTTGAAAACCAAAACCAAAATCCCAAAACCCAAACCAAAGTTCCAAGACCGCTAAGGCTACAAAGAAACCCTGTTGTGAAAACCAAAGCACTAAAACCAAAACCAAAACTAAACATCTCCAAACAAACCAGGATCCCGGTTCCATTATGATGGTAGTCGCCAAACCCCTGGTGCATTTGTTTTCAGAATGTATTGTAATGAACACTGCCAAAGTTGGTTATCAGAAGATCTAAAGGGGAGCCCAGAGACCAGTATTAAGAACCTGTGATAGCTGAGATGTAAGCAGTCTTCAGGTTTTCTTTCTTCTTTAAGATTTTACTTTTGTATTATGTGTCTGAGCACTTAGCCTGCATGTTTATGACATGCTCAGGTTTGCATGGAAGCAAACCCTGGCGCTACAGCTGTCTCAGTGCCTGTTCCTGCAAATGCCTGGGACTGGATGGAGGCGCCACTCTGACTTCCCAGCGGCCATCCCGGCAATTTCTGATCTCTTTTCTCTCCAACAACCTTACTTCCAACTGGGCGTGCTTCCCAAGACCAGGCTAAGACGTTTTGCATTGAATATAGCACTCTGAAGTCTGTCTATCTGTCTCAAAAATTACCTGGCAGCACCCAATTCAGGAAGACCTATCAGTTCTAGAAGAACCAGTTCATAGAGGTCAATAAGAGTTTTGTCTGGCAATTTCAGAGACTGTATATCTTGTAAAACATTATCCCAATGGCCACTGTTCATATTAGCTGAGTAACTCCAAGTGCTGTCCAGAGTATTTAGAGAGACGTAGTCTTCTCCCATAAGGTTGCCGATGGCCTAGGTAAACTGTTCTTCAAGTACTGCATGATTAAGATGAATCACATCAGAGGACTGGATTTCGATTTACATAGTGGTGTCGCTTCCAGTCAGACCCCACTCAGCACAAACAGGGTCGCACAACACCTTGCGGCATGCGAACTTCACAATTTCAACAGTGGATTGTCAAATACAAATTTTTATGATTTTGAAAAAAATTAATATTATTGATTATAGCTGTATTAGCAATCAGGCATATCCACAGACGACTCTGTGACAATCAGGCATCTTTACAGCCAGCTTTCGTGGGACCCTCCCACGACAAGACGCATCATCTCTTAGCTGCCCAAGTCATCTCTTAGCTGCCCAAGAACTGACACACTGTAGCTGGCAAGTCCCTTTGCGCATGCGCCATGGCCCCAATAACAGTAACAGTCTTCCTGCTTCCTCTCTTTCTCCTCTCTCTCCCAGAGGTTGCTTCTGTGCCCCTCCCCTTTAATGATAACCCTCCCACGTGAGACCTGCTGCATGGCGTGATCTTGTCCGGACCTGCCGTCCAGTCCCATCAAGCTGGTCACACGTTCCTCATCTTTGTGTGTGTGTGTGTGTGTGTGTGTGTGTGTTTGTGCATGTGTGTTTGTGTGTGTGTGTTTGTGGGTGTAGGGATTTTTCTACATAAGTTTGGTTTATATGGTTTTATTTTTTTTTTAATTTTTATTTTCTATATTCTATGTTTACATTCCCCTTTCCCAGTTCCCCCCCACGTTCCTCATCTTAACCGAGTCCTAGCAGTTTGAAAATTAGATGTTTGATCACTTAGCTTAGATCCATACGTTCTGGTCATACTTGTATAATTAAATTATAATTGTATAATTCAAAACCTCAACAAAACAAAACAAAAAGACTCTTATGAGATATATTTATTCAGCTTTCTTTGGAAAATTAGGAAACGGTATTAAAGAAAACGAAAAGTTTCAGTGAAGTTTAGTTGTGAGAAGCGGCAGGTGAGAGAAGCAATCTAATCTCTTAACGATGCAGTCAGGGACACCCACCCATCCACAGGGTCCCGGAGCATCAAAGTTCTTGACCGGAAAGGCCCCTAATTTGCATCTATGGAAGATTTTTATCCAGTTTGATCACAGTCGGAGGCAGAAACCACAGGAGCTGAAAAAGCAAGTCATCATCGAAGGTCAGGCCCCTCGCAGAGTCTTAATTAGCATGTTGGGAATCTTAAATTTGAAGAAGCTACATTAAGGGAATGTGTTTTCTTTTCGAAGTTTTTTTTTTTTTTTTCCCCTTTTGGTGCCAGTTTGCTCGTGTGGGTAAAAGAGATCATTAAATATCTCTACCTGAAATATAATTAAAACAAAACAAAACCAAAAATCCAAACGTCACTATTTTTCTCCATTAATATTCTGATTTTGTGTGTATGTGTGTGCACGTGCGTGTGCGTGTGTGTATTTTGTCCACACCAATGAGTTCTGTGATTCTTTCAACACTGAATATCCTCTAATTTAATCTTGACATTTATTTATTATCAGAACCCCATTGGTTAAAGGCGCAGGGACTCCTTCTCACCGTGGCCTGCCTCCCTCTCTCCACTTCAGATGCCAAAGTGCCCCTTTCTTTTGGAAGTGCATCTCATTATGTTAATCGCGTTATGTACGTGCGCCTGTATGTTGGTGTTGGACGTGTGTCAGATTCCCTGAAGCAGAATCACAGGCAGTTGTGAGCAGACATGGGTGTTGTAAAACAAACTCTAATCCTCTACAAGAGCCGTACATACCCTCACTTACCGAGCCATCTCCCCAGCCCCAAGTTTCACTCCTGTTCTTACCTTTATTTACGGAACCGCAGGTTTTGTGCTTATGTTTGGGAAATACGGCAACATGGTTTGGCAGCCCTGTTAGTCTAAGCTTCGCCACCCATTGTAATACACCAGTTAAAAGGTGGGGGATGGGCCGGGCGGTGGTGGCGCACGCCTTTAATCCCAGCACTTGGGAGGCAGAGGCAGGCGGATTTCTGAGTTCGAGGCCAGCCTGGTCTACAGAGTGAGTTCCAGGACAGCCAGAGCTACACAGAGAAACCCTGTCTCGGGAAAACAAAAAAAACAAAAAACAACAACAAAAAAAAAAGGTGGGGGAGGGGGTGGCGTGGCATGAACGGGGGCGGTGCATAATGGTGAAAGAGAGAGGGGGTTTCATCAGTGCGATTTCGGAAGAGAGACGGATAAAGCGAACACAAAGAAGATAAAGTACAGGGATGTCGTTCTTTCTTGGTGAGGTGAGTGTCTTGAGTGACCTTCGGGTTTAAATAGAGGAGGGGCTGGGGCAAGCCGCAAATAAAGGAGCGCAATTCAGCCACGGTGATCACGGTGTGGCTTCTCGGATCTCTCCCCCCATCTCCACGTCTGTAAGGTGGTCCCCGAAGAAATTGCTGGTTCTCTCATGGAATGTGGAGCTCAACCAGGTTCCTATAAACGGATGTATTCTGCTGTAGCATGCGGCATCTATTCTGCCCTCTTTGGGTGGGTTGGGTTGGGGGTGGCGTCCCGTTATGTTCCTGGATTCCCAAGGGACTACAGGTTTAGGGCAATGCCTCTTAGGGCCTTTAGCCTTGAATGGAGATGGGGTGGGTCAATCATACTTCTTTTTTTAAAAAAAGATTTATATTTATTTATTATATGGAAGTACACTGTAGCTGTCTTCAGATACACCGGATCAGATCCGGTTACAGAGGGTTGAGAGCCACCGTGTGGTTGCTGGGATTTGGACTCAGGACCACCGGAAGAGCAGTCAGTGCTCTTAACCTCTGAGCCACCTCTCCAGCCCTCAGTCATACTCCTTGAGTGACTAAGGTATCTCTTCATAATCGAGCGGGATTCCGAGCCACGGTCAAGGAAGGAAGGCACAACATGAAAGCAAATGGTGTTGGCATCAGAACACAGCTCTCACTTCAAAGATTCCCTCTGAGAGACTGTTCTGGAGCCAAATTCTCATGACCATGGCCCCCGGGACCCTCAAATTCCACGGTTCAACCTGGAAGCGGCCGGCATGTTTTTATAATAGCGGAACAAGGAAAGACACAAACCAAGACGCTTTGAAAACACCCGCTGAGTGGGGACATCAGGCAGGTGGGTTCCAACCAAGGACTGAAAAGGCTGCCTGGTGACAGTCGTAGCTTTTTGGTCGGTTGGAAATGCGTTCTCTCTCTCTTCCGATATTCCAGAGGGTCTACTTAATGGTCAGAGAAACAGTGGGTCAGGTACAGAGGGTTAATAAATGGATACGGAGGGCTAATGATACCCCAAGATACTTTGTTACTGGGCTTGCAACTGTTGCAAACTTTTCACAGTCATTAACATTCTAATCAGCCGATTGGCCTCAGTACACACGGAAGGTGCTAGTTCTTTCTAGAAACTTCTGTCCACAGGTGCCAGGCTTTCCAAACGAGCCATGGCAGAAACAGCTTCTATGGGCTAATTTTACTTTAGACAAAGGTACTATTAAACAAGGTCTCCAGGGCTTCCACGACACCCTTGGGAATTTTCTCTGATAAGACATAAACCACAGAAAAACAGCTACTGTATTTCTGCTGACTGGCTCCTTACAAAGGATGTTACTAAGGACGCAGAGAGACAGCCTAGGAAGAGGTGTCCCAGCACCGAGATCTTGCAGGCAGGGAATTCTGCTCCTGTGCGGAGGGACTGCACCAGCTTCTCGATATGTGGATTTTTATTTTTAAACCAATCTAAGAATTCATCAAATCAATTTTTAGACTATCACTCCAGCCTCTTTCTCCTGTTGTTGTTTAGTATTCTCTCTAAAGCTAAAGACATTCTCAACGTGTGGGTGGTGACCCCTTTGGGGATGGGAAGTTGTCAAATGACCCATTTCACCGTTGCTGCCTAAGACCATCAGAAAACAGACATTTACATTACCACCATAACAGTAGCAAAATGACAGTTATGAAGTGTCAACCAAAATAATTTTATGGTTGGGGGGGGTCACCACAACATGAAGAACTGTATTAGAGGGTCGCAGCCTAGGAAGGCTGAGAACCACCGCTCTGAAGGAACAGAACTAGAGAATGAATATATATTACAAGGGGGATCTTGCTAGATTAGAGCCGAGAAGTTCAGCAATGTCCGTGCTGGTGGGACAGAGAATGCATTATCTGCTCGGTGCACAAGGCTGCATCCCCCAGTCTGAAGTATTCCTGAAGAACTTCTGCTCTTAAGCCCATATTGGAAGGCCAAAGAAACTGGGCCCTGATGTCAATCAAGGATAATATCATCATCAACATCATCATCATCATCAACATCATCACCATCATCATCATCATCATCATCATCATCATCATCATCATCGGTCCATTCACCAGCAAGGAGGGAAGGTGGCCAGGCAGAAGCAGAAATGCCCTCCCTTGGACCTCTGTTACCTGGGAAACCACACAAAGGTATTGACCCTCTTGGGAGTCAATCCCCCTCTGGTAATTCCTCCTAGAAACAGCCATCAGGAAGCCTCATCCTTGTGTGACTCCAGATCCAACTGCACTGACCGCCAAACTTTCCTATCACACCCTTCCTCTTCGCGGGCAGTGGTTGGGGCTGGAATCCCCACCCTGTGTGCTGGCGCATCCTCACAACCCACGTCTGTCTACAGCTTCCTAGGGAACCTGTTCTAAGTCACTTCATGGACTCAAACTTAGGAAGAATCAAATATCCCTGTCACTTAGGAAACTGCAAGAACTCCTCGTACAGAGACAAGGGCAAAAACCAAGTATTTTTTTGTTATACTGTGGTAACATACATTCAAGTTCCGTAATGTTCAGATGATTTTTTGTGCTTATTATTTTTTTTCCTGCTGTCTAAATTGTGTCACGACAGAAGGATGACAAAAGAAACCAAACCACAGCAGGATGGTGAAGTCTGTCTCAGAAGCATATGGCCTTTCTTCAAGCAACTATATTCAGTAATTGCATTTAGGAAACAGAAGTAAACAGTTACTTTAAAAAAATACTTGTTTTTTTTTTTTAAATCATAAATTATATTCAAACATACTGGGGACTACAGGGAAGTATCTTTGAATGATTTGAATTTTTGAAAGCTCTCGCCAAAACGTTTGATTAATTAATTAATTTTTGGGGGGCTGTCATGTTTATAAAAAGATAAGGAGAGAAGGAATATGTTTGGTGGAGGTGTAGTCAGGTGCGGGGGAAGGGGGTGCCTCTGTGGACTCATGTGGAGGCAGCCCTTCCTCCTGAGGGACCAGCCACAGACTGTATAGGATAGAAATAGAGTTTATTAAGGGCATGGGGAGGGGAGTTGAGAGGGTAGTAGAGGCAGAAAAAGAGGGAGAGGGAGAGGGAGAGGGGGAGGGGAAAAATGGAGGGGAAAGGGGAGAGGGGGAGGGGGAGGGGAAGGGAAAGGGGGAGAGGGAGAGGGAGAGGGAGAGGGAGAGGGAGAGGGAGAGGGAGAGGGAGAGGGAGAGGGAGAGGGAGAGGGAGAGGGAGAGGGAGAGGGAGAGGAGGCTGACCATGAGCATGTGGAGAGGCAGGGAGGGGAATGAGGAGAGACGTGGAAAGGGGGAAAGGGGTGAGAGGACATTGTGGGAGCAGGAAGGCAAGAGCAAGAGTGCAGAGGGGCGAGCAGCCCCTTTTATAGTGAGCCAGGCACACCGGACTGTTGCCAGGCAACCGTGGGGCGGAGCCTAGACGAAATGCTAACGGGGAAACTCTGCATGCCCAAGGTTGGCTTTAGGTTATGGCTGTTATTTGAATGGTGAAAACATTTTCTACTGGAAGCCCAGGTCGGGACACATTCGCTGTGGTACAGCTGGTGTGGAGACAGGGGCGTGGCCTTATGTTTCAGCTCCCAGAGATCTGCAATTATCCAATTGGTGACCTTGTGTTTCTTCACAGATGTTTGCAGAGAGAAGGCCCCTCGTGGTCCTTCTAATAGCTACCTGTTTGATATCAGATCAACCACTTAACCTCTCTGGCTTCCGTTCTTTCCACAAACAAAATAAATAGGTTAAGCTCAACATCCCCCTCAGATCCTTTCAACTCTCAAAAAAAAAAAAAAAAAATTCTATTGATCTTGGAATTTTTAAGTTTTTCATTGAGTGTGTATTATTGAACTTTAAATTTTTTTTCTTACATTGATTCTAGATAAAACTATTTACTAGCAGTTTAATTCAGAGCAGGAGAAGTTAATGGTGAATGTGTAACGCGTGAGAAACAGTAAATAAATACCCGAATTGCTTATCAGCATAGGACTTTCTTCCCGGTTATGAGTATTCAGAGATTATTTTTTTTCCAGAGAGATGATTCAGACTCCCAGGGCCTCTGTCCTCATTCACAAAGGCTGAGGGTCGCAGACGGAGGGGGGGAGTTGGTTCCTCGTGGAGCTGTTTCTTGTGTTCTATTTGTTCCGTGATTCATTTTGTTTTATTTATTTAAAAGATTTATTAGCCGGGTGGTGGTGGCGCACGCCTGTAATCTCAGCACTCTGGGAGGCAGAGGCAGGTGGATTTCTGAGTTCGAGGCCAGCCTGGTCTACAGAGTGAGTTCCAGGAAGCCAGGGCAACACAGAGAAACCCTGTCTCGAAAAAACCAAATCCAAAAAACCAAAAACAGAAAAAGATTTATTTTTAATTGTATATATATACATATATATATACACATGTACACGTGTATACACATGTGTACACACATGTGTGTACACATGTACGCACACACATGTACACACACACACACACACAAAGGGAGAGAAAGGAGCCGCCATGGGAGAAGGAGAGCAGCCTGGATGGAACGTAGACATTCGTAAGTAGTCGCTGGGAGATATCGATAGAAAAATGGATTCTGACAACATGGCGTTGCCCAGCTACTGTGCTACCTAAGACCTATTTAAAAATACAGAGACTGTGTATGTGTCTTTTATCCGGGAGCATAAATGGTGTAAGGTGGGTAGGAACCCCGTGATGGGCTTAATTAAATATTTTTTACTGTAGAAAGTGGACTATAGCATCCAGGAAAAAAAAAAGGCAGAAATGGCTCTGCTTAGAGAGAGTACACTTTGAATCACCAACCATGTTGAGAGCCGAGGAAGGCCAATGTCTAGTGAAATAAGAGTCAGCTTAGTAGTGAGAATAGAACCTCTCTCAGACTCTTTCTCTGTATACACACACACACACACACACACACACACCCCATAGGGG
The DNA here is from genome assembly GCA_964023405.1 of Apodemus agrarius. Classification (NCBI taxonomy): domain Eukaryota; kingdom Metazoa; phylum Chordata; class Mammalia; order Rodentia; family Muridae; genus Apodemus; species Apodemus agrarius. The sequence goes on along the minus strand of OZ030025.1, from coordinate 17,146,617 downwards.
TATCCAAACATTTAAAGCAAGTAACAATAGGTCCAAAGAAAAGAGTTTAGACATCCATACAATTATAGCTGGAGGCACTGGCAATCCACCTTCAGCAACGGGCGAACCATCATAGAAAGCATCAGAGTCCAGCTGCATCCTGGACCAAATGGACCTGACGTGAAAATTGCGTCAAAGAATACTGAGTCGAGAATCTTCTCATCGGTACATGGAACATTCTCTAGGGGAAAAAAAAAATCTCAACAGATTAAAAATACCAAAACGGTGTCAAATACCTTCTCTTTTCTGGTACGCATATGAATGCATATGTATATGTCTATATCTAAGAAACTCTTGAAACAAATGAAAACAAAAAGACAAAAATCACAGGAGCAAATGCAGACTGAGAGGAAAGCACAGCGATCCGTATCTAGGTCTGAAAAACAGAAGGTCCTTTAATGGATAATCTATCATTGCACCTCAGCGGGCTAGAGGACCGAGAAGAACCCCAAAGTTAGCAAAACCGAAGAAATCATAAAGATTAGAACAGTATAGGAGCAACAACAATACATACGATGGAGACAAAAGATAAAATAGTCAAATTCGTGGCTAGGCTAAGGAGAAAGGGAAGATTCAAATAGGTGATATCAGCCATGAACCAAGCGCCATTGCTACTGATGATATAGGAATAGAAGAAAGTTGGATGACATCATTATGATCTCTGTGTACTAGTGCATTTGCTGCCCCAGACCATGTGGACAAATTCCTTGATCCATCTATTTTACTGAGCCGGAGTCAAGAAGAAAGAGGAAACCCAAACAGGTCAAGAATAGCCAATGGGATGGAATCTCCAGCGAAGAGAAGCCTCGGACCAGATAGGTGGCTCCATTGCTAAATTCTACCAGTGCTCAAAAAAACTAGTGTCAATTCTCCTTCAGTGATTTCAAAGGCTAAAAGAAAGAGGGGATTCTTCTAATTATCACCTTGGTCCCCGACGTGTAATAGGATGGATAAAAGAACTAAAGATAAAGATGGATAAAAGAACCAGCGGTCAGTGCCCTTGATGGATTTAGGGGTCAAGAGTCTCCACAAAATATGAACAGAGCAAATGCAAAAGCTCCTTGGAAAGATTCTCCATCACAGTCAGGTAGGCTACATACAAGACATGGGAAGGATGGTTTGATTCCTGCGAATTAGAAAACACCACAGAGCAGATTTAAGGGCAAAGCCTGTACATTTATCTGAACAGGTGCAGAAAAGGAACCTGGTAAATAAACATCATGATAGAAATGCTGAGGTAATTAGGAATTAGAAGGAACAATACCCAGGATGCCACATGCCATTTGTGACACCAACTGCTGACGTTGTACTGAATGGGGTGTTGGGGGGGGGGAGAAAGCTCAAAGTTTCCTGAGATTTGAAACAAGACAAGGATGTCCCCACTGCACCGCTTCATTTAATATAATGCCAGAAAATCTAGCCCTCTGGGAAAAGATGTCAAATTACCACTGCTGGTAGATGATATTGAGAGAGAGAGAGGGAGGGAGGGAGGGAGAGAGAGAGAGGGAGGGAGAGAGGGAGAGAGGGGGAGAGGGAGAGAGGGAGAGAGGGAGAGAGGGAGAGAGGGAGAGAGGGAGAGAGGGAGAGAGGGAGGGAGAGAGATCCCAAAGGCCATGGAGAGGGAGAGGGGGAGAGAGGGAGAGAGGGAGAGAGGGAGAGAGGGAGAGAGGGAGAGAGGGAGAGAGGGAGAGAGGGAGAGAGGGAGAGAGGGAGAGAGGGAGAGAGGGAGAGAGAGAGATCCCAAAAGCCATGGAAAACACAGCCATACTTTTCCCAATCTTTCAATTTCTTTATAAGATCACATTGTATCCCTTCTATCTCTCTAGGCTCCAATTTTGGTTAAGCAAATGTGTCACTTCAGTTACATCAGCTCTGTGAGACAAGAGGATGATTCAGCCTCTCTGGGGATGGTACCCACCTCAGAGTCTTTGCAGTCTTGGACGGAGTGTTTTTATATGCACGACGTTTGGGATCATGTTGGGAGCTCAGTAGAGGTCGTTGCTGCCATTTTCCATTGATAATGTTCTGTTCCATTAGTTGTTTGTGTGTGTGTGTGTGTGTGTGTGTGTGTACGTATGTATATATATATATATATATGTGTATATATATATACATATATATATATATATATATATATATACAGACACACAGACACACAGAGAAAGAGAAAGAAGCACAGAGAGAGAAGCAGAGAGAAAGAGAGAAGCAGAGAGAGAGAGAGAGGGGGGGGAGGGGGAGGGGGAGGGGGAGAGAGAGAGAGAGAGAGAGAGAGAGAGAGAGAGAGAGAGAGGTTCAATCATGGATTTCAAAGCCCTACCCCAACCACTTGCCTTGATCTACTCCTTTGTAGCTTAGTGGTTGTCAGAGCAGGAGTCCAGGGCGAGGTGAAGGTGGAGTCTTCTAAAACACGCTTGCCAGCCAGGCATTTTGTGTCACGTCCGCTTGCCAGCCAGGCATTTTGTGTCACGTCAGACAACATGAATCCACATCTCAAGACAGAAACAAAGCTGCCACTACCAATCACGCCGGCATGCACGTGTTTGAAAGGAGCCCCTCTGGCTAAGAACAAATTCAGCCTGTGTTCAGGCGGTGACTCTTCGGCTTTGAGTAAATAATCCTTTCACAGAGAGTAGCTTTTCTTCTAGCTAAGAAATCTGCGCAAGCCTGCCACTCAGCGTAGCATTCTTCTTTTTGGAGAAGGCCCCACACGTTACATTTTAACCAAGTGTTTGTTTATCCTAAGAGCCCTTTCCTGAACTGCCTGTTGTATTAAAGCTCACTGTGTATAAGCTATCAGCTTCATAACACTGTCAGCTTTACCTGTCGAAACAGGGGCTGACAGACTCAAATAGTAGCAGGGATGGGGATGGTTTTTATAGAGTATAAGGGCATCATTGAGGCACAGAACAGCCTCAGACGCACAGCCTTCAGCTCCAGGGCCAGAGACACATTACAGATTCCAGGGATTATAGCACACTGCAGGGTGCTTGAAATACTCATGGCTTGGGATAGCTGACTGGCTTGGTTGTCAACTTGATGGGATCTACAATCAAATGAAAGACATACTTCCGGGTGGGCCTAAGGGACCTTCTCAGGAAGGAGTGACTGGGTTGAGAGCTCCATCCTCAGAGTGGACAGAACCCTGTTGTAGTGGCCCAGAACAAAGGAAGTTCCAGGAAAATGGCTGTGCCTTCCTGCCTTCACTCCTTACCTGTAAGTGCATCTCTCTGGGTGTTGCTGCTGCTGCTGCTGCCCTTTCCTGACATCCAACCCAATTTATTCAGCCTTTCTATTTGGAATGAAGACTAGTGATTAACTTTTGGACCTTTAGCACCGGATTAGAACACTTAACCCACATAACCTTGTGGACTGAGCAGCTACAGGGTTCTAAGTCTCTCCAGCATGCTGACAGTCACCACTGGACTCTCCAGCCCTTGGTCTGTAAACCAGCGGTTATCAACCCATGGGTTGCGACCACTTTGGACAAAAGACCTTTTCACAGGGGTTGCGATATCCTGCATATCAGACATTTACATTATGATTCATGACGGCAGCAAAATTAAAGTTATGAAGTAGCTATCAAAGTAATTTTATGGTTGGGGAGGGGGAGTCACCACAACATGAGGAACTGTATTCAAGGGTCACAGCAAGAACCACTGCTGTAAACCAGTCCGACAATCTCCCCTTTAATATACTTCAGTTCTATTGGTTCCTTTAGAGAACCCTACAGAACTCTACTTTTTAAAAAAAAAAAAAAAAAAGATTTATTTATTTATTACATGTATGTACACTATAGTTGTTTTCAGACTATAGTTGTTTCACCAGAAGAGGGCATCAGATCTCATTACTGATGGTCGTGAGCCACCATGTGGTTGCTGGGATTTGAACTCGGGACCTCTGGGAGAGCAGTCAGTGCTCTTAACCACTGAGCCACCTCTCCAGCCCAGAGGTCTACTCTTGAACTCCAGTTATTTGATGTGTAGAAAACATGCTCAATGATGCCAAAATTTCTGGATATTTTTTTTTTTAAAAAAGGAACTATACACCTTGAACATTAGTGTTAAGTGATCTGTAGATTGGTGTGACTTGTGAGTCTTAACAAATGAATCCGATGTAAAACATTCTTTTGTAGGAAAACCATGTACATATAATAGTGTACGCCTATCAGCAAATGTAACAATGGCACTTGCAATCACAAGTCCTGCTGTTGCATGCTTGAAGGCTGTAGGGTGTGATATGCTTATGGAACCACTCTGGCTCCCACCCTGTATTTACTTGTTGTTTGACTGGATGAATCTGTAACTTGCATACGGCAAGGTGTGATTTTGAGTGGGGTTTGGCCCAGATAGGACAGGATTCTTTTCTCCTCCAGAGCTTCTTTTTTTTTACAGTTATTAATATTAAAATAGTACGTGATAGATTCAAAGCTGCCCTAGATACTACTACATAAGAGAGGTTTTAGTAATAACCGGAGGTTTCACACAAATCACAGGGTGGGTTCTCCCACTGACCTTGAGCATGGTCTCCTGTTCCCATGACGACTAATTCTTCTGTTTGAGAAATGATTAACAGAGTACCTCAGCTGTAGAAAATTAACATGTGGAGAACCTGCGTTAAGCAGTGTTAAGTGGGTTTATTTGCTCAAGATTTTTCCGAACCTGTGGATGCCGCTACCATTTACCCCCACTGTTGTACATGATAAAATGACATCCATGGCAACAGGCACATCTGTCACTTGCCAGGTGCCAGATGTTGGTCTACATTTTTTTTTTTTGCATGTGCCAGAGAAAGTAGGTCACTTGTTTGGGGTAGTCTAGCTTGAGTCAGAGGGAAAGCTATGTCTAGGTTATTTTCTTAAGTTTCCTTCTTCCAGGATGTTCTACCCGTGGCAGGTCATGGGGTTAATTTCCCATGAGGCATAGTTTTGGATATGATAGAATATATAGGGTGAGAGAGAGAGAGAGAGAGAGAGGAAGAGATTGGAGAAGGGTATCTGCAGAACGAATCGCAGCAGTCTCGGTTTTACGGGAGACTCTGTCCTCATCTGGGCAATGAAAAGGTCCATGCTCGTGGTTGGGATTCAGGACTTTAAAACATCTGTAATCTTTCTCCCATATCTAGTAAGGTGTGTGTGTGTGTGTGTGTGTGTGTGTGTGTGTGTGTGCGTGCTTGCACATGTGCCATGTGCAAATGACATTTAAAACATTTCAAGTATAGAAATAATTCTGGCACACAGCACACACACAACAATTGCCACATTAGAGAGGCGTCTTATCTCACAGGGTACAGCCCTAACGTAGTAGGAGCATTGGCTCCTCTAGCCTGTTTCTACATTCAATCCTGAGCAGCTCAGAATGAATTTGCACAGGATACATAAATTCTCTTTGTATACTAGTTTTTTTTTTTAAATAAAACATATAAATGGGAGAAATAGATAGCTATAAGACACAGGGGGAAAAAAAGGACTCACCCTTAATTAAAGAAATGGAAATGAGAACATAAATCAAATCTTTTTTTCCTACATCACAAATTGGTACACTGAGCGGGTCATCATATATATGTGATATATATATGTATATATATATATATATATATATATATATATATATATGGGATGGAAAGATCTTTTCACGCACTGTTGGAGGGAGTAAGAGCTATTACATCGCTGGAGAGCTTTTTAGAAGCCTCAGACAAAATCAATATGGAAACTGATGTATAGTAGCAGACTCCCAGAACACAGTTGTCACCTCCATGAGCTCAGCTGTGTCTCCTTGTGAGAGAACCCTCACAATCTGGCCTGTGGTTTGTTGACATTCCTCAGAGAAGGACACGTTGGAGAAGGTCATTTGCCCCTCCTAGGTTAGTAGCCAATTGTAGCCAAACTCCATATGGCCTGGAAACCAGGGGACAGGCTAGAGTATACAGGCTGGGTAATATGTGAATGAGATTCTGTTTATGAGGCTATGGGAAAGCCATTGTCTGTACTGGGCAAAGATTTCCCAGTGTGACTGCTTTGGCAGGGGTGAGGGGTGGGGGTGTCACCCAAGCTCCTGTCTGCTACCCTTCATCCAGGATCTGAGTCTGCCCAACAAGCATCCTGGTTTCCCAGGGTAAATTGTGGTAAAATTGTACTTTTGCTTGTCATTAGGACCTTAGGAGGTATCTTGGTCAGGGTTTCCCTGCTGTGAACAGACACCATGACCAAAGCAAGTCTTATAAGGACAACATTTAATTGGGGCTGGCTTACAGGTTCAGAGGTTCAGTCCATTATCATCACGGCAGGAGGAGCACGGCAGCATCCAGGCAGGCATGGTGCAGGAGGAGCTGAGAGTTCTCCATCTTCATCTGAAGGCAGCTAGGGAGACACTGGCTTCCAGGCAGCTAGGATGAGGATCTAAACCCCAAGCCCACAGTGACACAACTACTCCAAAGAGGCCACACCCACTCAAACGGGGCCACACCCATTCCAATAAGGCCACATCCTCTAATTAGTGCCACTCTCTGGGCCGAGCATATACAAACCTTCACAGGAGGTGAGGGGTAGACATTCATTTTCCCCAGGAAAAGGATTTTGGGGACACGAGACCCTTGAATCATATAATTTCACTGTTGCTATCTCTAGAGCCATCTTGTTGATTTTTCTTTCTTCCAAGCCCTAGCCCATACAACTGTGCATGTGTGGTGTGCGTACATCTGTGTAGATTCAGGTGTGTGAATACAATACAGGCCATAGGGTGTCTGATGTCTTCCTTTATCATTATCTAGTTTATTGAGGTGAGATCTCTCCCTGAACCCAGAGTTTGCATTTTCTGGAAAGGTTAGGCTGGAAGCCCGCAAACTCCAGAAACCCCAGCACCATTTCTGTCTCCACTCCACATCCGTGCACTGGGCTACATGCCTGGGTGGAATGCCTGGCTTATGACAAGTGTATTTGGATCCTAACTCTCATTCTCAATGCCTATTAGAGCTGAGTCACTTCTCCAGCCCTCAGACACACTTAGTAGATGATGGTGGTGGTGGTGGTGTGTATGTGTGTGCGTAGGTGTGTCTGTAGTCATGCCAGTGTACATATGGAGGTCAGTGGGCAATTTTATAGAGTTTGTTTTCTCCTTCCACATTTACATATGTTTGGGGATTGAACTCAGTCCACCAGGCTTGCCTGGTTGGTGAGTGACGTCATCCACTTCCGTAGAAAGGAGGAGCTTGGTTTCAGGAGGGACTCATTGGCCAAGTGATTATTTCCCAGAGGACCGCGCCATGACTGCCTTCTACGTGGCTCACGTTTTTTTTTTTCCGCCCAGGAAACGCTCAGAGAAACTTCTAGAAGAGCAAATACCTCTCAGTGGCACCACTGCTCCTAAGGAGGGAGAAGGGCTGACCCTCTCAGCCTTCACCGGGGCGAGCATCTTGGTTCTCAGACCAAAGCCAGAGTCAAGTGCTCACTGTGTTCAGTTTTCTCTCGAAGAACTTGCTATTTAGGGGCTGCTGGAGTCAAGAGGACAGAGGGAGAAAGGCAGGAAAAACAAACAAAAATCCCGTGGGTCAGTTTGCTTTCTTAGAGGCAGCTGCCGCGTGCCTTGGGGGCATCCGTCAATGAGCCTGGCAGCTCAGAAACAAGGTTTGTTTACTGCTTCGCGTGACTGTTGTGCACGGAGTTCATTGTTAAATACATTTAAGCCACCTGCTCGCTTGGGCTCCAGTGTGTGCTATGTCGTCCTGAGCCAAGTCGGATGGCTGCTCCCCTTTTACCTGGAAGGAAGGGAGCTCTTGAAACCAATAAAGAGCTCCTGGTGAATTCCCCCAGAAGCCCTTCTGCCTGTGATGCGATTGGGTGAGCCTTAGTGGGGGAGGAGGGACCCGAGGCGGCAAGATTGAATGATGTTAATGCGAGAACCGCAGGTCTCTGGAATACTTATCTCACCCACGGTAAGCAAAGCGACAGAGCCGCGTGCTTTCTATTTCTGCTGAATAGTTCCAAGAACTGTGACGTCTGTATTCTGTTCGGAGCTATAATCTCATAATATTTTGATCCTTAGATAAACATCATTGAATCATCACACAGTTAAAACTTGTGAGGGTTTCTGAGGCTAACAAACCAAGACGGCGTGGATTGATGGCTGGCGGCACCCAAAGTTTGAACCGTTATTATCATTCAGTGGTTCATGGAGTGTTTTAATATCTGGCAAGAGGAGGGAGTTCTGCCTTCCTAGAGGGAAGGGACGGAGGTGGTGGGAAGACATCATCACCCTCTCATCACTCATCAGGTCACAATTTGTGTTCTCACAGACTAACAAGCAGGGCTTCTGTTTTTTTTTTTTTTTTTTTTTTTTTTTTTTTTTTAAATCCTGGAACTTTTCACCCTTTAGTAGATGATCTCAAGCAGATTCTCAGTATTTTATAGTTCTAGATTTGCAAGGGAGCTCTGAACTTTTTGGTCCAACCGTTTATTTGTCATGGGTACTGTGAGTCATTAAGCAGATTAAGTTCACAGAAGGTATAAAAACTGTGCCTAAACTATTCAAGCGTACTTTTGGTGAAGGAACTTTGAAAAACAAAAATCAAAGAAAAAAAAAAAGCACCCAGTTTGTGTTGAGGTGATCATTGGGATTCTCCGGGATGGCGTCAGACCCTGGCTCATGTCAGCAGGGCGTCTAACAGAAGGGCAGGGCAGTATTTATTCTGTGTTAGAGGATTAAACATACTCATAGACACTGACAGACTTGATGATGATGGAGAATCAGGAGATGATCAGTCTCTTAAGGGCCTCAGTTTCCACCCTGTGTGTTTTCATCCTCTGCACCGTCTTCTTAGTCGTCTGTGTAGCTGATCTTGATGTCAACAAGACTGAGCGGAATAGACACATGATCTGCATCAGGACAGAATGAAGATTCAAAATCATTTAATCATGGGGCTTGGGTGATAGCTCGATTGGTCGAGTGATTACCTTGCGAGCAGGAGGATCTGAGTTTGCTATGTAGACCACATGTGACAAATTCAGGTGTGGTGTTCTGTAATCCCAGCAGATACCTGGGCTCCCTGATAACTCATTCTAGCCTAATTGGTGAGTACCAGGCCAGTGAGGAACAACACCTTAGGTGGGCCTCTGGTCTCCATATGTAGGCGTATGCGCACCAGCATGCATACACATATACCTGTGCATGTGAGAATACTCTCCATACACGTATACACAAATCACACAGACATAAACATTGAGTCTAAAGTGTTCCCTTATCATTGAGTAGGCAGCTAAGAGAAATAACTAAAAAAAAAAAAAAAAAAAACAACAACAACCCAGAGTTTGCCTCAGTTTAGGATTGCTAATACATGGCTTGGCAGTGGTCAAACGGGCATACACTTGGGGGGATTCAGGTACCCATGAAGTCAGTGTGGTCCACTATATGGTTAAAGAAATATGAATGCATGGCTGGGCTCATGTTCTAATTTGCTCTCTGTTCGTATGATAAAGACCATATCCAAAAGCAAGTTGGGGAGGAGAGGGTTCATTTCAGCTTCCTGCTTGTAGTCTAATCATTGTGGGAAGCCAGGGTAGTAACTCAAGACAGGAACCTGGAAGCAGGAACTGAACCGGAGACCATGAAAGAGTACCGCTGACTTGTTTTCCATGGCTTGCTTGACCTGCTTTCTTTCTTTCTTTTTTTTTTTTTTGTTTCTTTTTTTTTGTTTTGTTTTGTTTTTCGAGACAGGGTTTCTCTGTGTAGTCCTAGCTGTCCTGGAACTCACTCTGTAGACCAGGCTGGCCTCGAACTCAGAAATCCGCCTGCCTCCGCCTCCCAAGTGCTGGGATTAAAGGCGTGCGCCACCACGCCCGGCTTTTGACCTGCTTTCTTATAGCTCCTGGCACTGTCTGCTTAGATAGGGCACCACCTACAGAGACCGGGGCCCTCTCACATCAATAATTGGTCAAGAAAACGCCCCACAGACTTTCCCACAAGCCAATCTGATGGAGGCAATGTCTCTCTCTTGGAGTTCCCTCTTCCCAGATGACTCTAGCTTGTGCCAAATTGACAAAAGCCAACCAGCACAACCTCGTAATCATGACCCTGTCTTATTTTCTCATGTTTCTGTGAAACTCTGACATTGCTGGGAGTGAACCTCACATGAAAAGATGACAAGGGGCTGGAGAGATGGCTCAGCGGTAAAGAGCACTCTCTGCTCTTCCAGAGGTCTTGAGTTCAGTTTCCAGCAACCACATGGTAGCTCACAACCATCTGTGATGGGATTGGATGTCCTTTTCTGGTGTGTCTGAAGACAGCTACCTTATACTCATGCACATAAAATAAATCAATAAATCTTTTTTTTTTTTAAAGAAAAGATGATGAATTAAAGCACTGGTTTCTACATTTTCTAAGTCCAATGCCTCTGGGGGACATATCCCTTGTCCACATCACAAAATTCATATATGGTTTGGAGGGTATGGTGGTTTGAATAGATATGGCCTTCATAGACTCATGTGTTTGAATATGCTTGACACATGGTGAGTGACACTATTAGGAGGTGTGGCCTTGTTGGAGTAGGTGTGGCCTTGTTGGAGGAAGTGTGTTATTGTGGGGGTGGGCTTTGAGATCTCCTATGCTCAAATTCTGCCCAGTGTGGAAGTTGACTCTCTTCCTGGCTGCCTGCAGAAGACAGTCTCCTTCTGGTGCTTGAGGATCAAGATGTAGAACTCTCAGCTCCTTCAGCACCTTGTCTGCCTGCATGCTGCCATTTTTTCCACCATGATGATAATGGATTAAACCTCTGAACTGTAAGCCAGCCCTAATTAAATGTTTTTCTTTGTAAGAGTTACTTTGGTCATGGTGTCTCTTCACAGTAACTAACTAACCCCTCCAACTAAGATAGAAGAGTTTATAGATACAGGCCAAGGGCACATAAAGAGGTGACCAATGGGAGAGAAAGAAAAAAAAATATCCTGGCTGTGGGGATGGTATATAAAATCACTTGAAGATATGACACGAGGCAGTCACCAGTCCAGCCCAGTGGTATCCAGTTCTCATTTTCTGGAACTTGGGATTTAGAAGGTTTCTTGTTACAACCTTCTTGAAATAGAAGAGTCCGGGCATATAATTTTGACAAGTGCACCAGAAGATGGAGGTGTGTGTCACTGGGAAGCACTGTTGTAAAAAACTATGGTGGGACCAACTTTTACTTATGTATGTATTTAAATTTTCATTGTGTGTAACGATTGTACGTGGTATTGTGTTACACAGGATATTTTCATATAACTGTGTGATATGTTGAACACTTCCTTCCATATCCTCCTCATATATTTGAGTTTATATAACCATGTAAAATCCAGGGATCATAAGTGAGAGAAATCGAGTGGTATTTGCCTTTCAAATACTCCTTTAATTCTATTAGTAGGGTCATGTCCTGCCTGGGATACAGTGTTCTATTCCTGGTCTAAGGTTCTTCAGTGCCACCATTCTTTGAATAAAGATTGGATTATATTTTAATTGGAAACTCTCACCCATCCTCATCCTAATGACTAGAAAATATCCTGTGTAACACAATATAACAATTGCAATTCTGGCTTCCCCTTCTCAAGGTAGGAGCTCATGACAATACCAGCCCCTGTGGTACTTGGGAAGTTGAAACCCAAATATGTTAGTTTCTCTTCTCGTCTGTCCTGACCAAATGCTTGACAGACACAGCTCAAAGAAGGAACATCCTCTTTTTGCCTCATGGTTCTAAAGCTCCATCATGGTGGAGAGAAAGTATGGCGATTGTGGCTCTGTCCTTGGAGGCGGGACCTTGTGGTAGGGGACACCTTGTTGCACCCCAGAGGGAGAGCTGAGGCACAGACTAGGGCTTGTGTATATCCTTTAGGTCCCATCCTAGACTCTACTCCCTCCAGTGAGGTTTCACCTCAAAGAGTTCCACAGCCCCAACTCAACAGCAGCACCGTCCAGGGACCAAGTTCAAACACAGGACCCCACAGAGCATCTTTCACATTTGAGCTACAACAGTGAGTTTTTATTTTTCTGCAAGAGCATAATTATACAGTGCTGGCAGGGGTGGGGGGGCTTCGTGCAAGTGTTCTGCACCTCCAGTGCTTCTCTCTGTTCATGCAGATATATCATGGATGCTCTGCGAAGGCACATATGGGATGTTTAGGTCTTAATCAAGATAATAACCATTGGATGCTTCCCACTTACATAGTACAGGTGATCACAGCCCTCAAAGGAGAGCACTCAAACAGTAAGACTTTTCTAGTCATTAGGATGAGGATGGGTGAGAGTTAAATGAGGTCCAACCCTCCTGGAAGCCAGAAGTGGTTAAATATTTATCACTTAGAAGAGCTTTGAGTACCTGTTAGGTCTTGAAGGATCCAGTTGCATGCTGGAAATCTTCAGTTGTGTTCTAAACCCACATAACCCCCTTTTTTTATGATTTTATGATTAATAAAATCATAATGAAAACCATCTGAGAATTTTGAATGCAATTTTTCTAGAGAACTCTAGAACATAGCATGTATCATACTTCTCATTTTTTTGTGTGTGTGTGTGCCAAAGTCCAGATTTCAAAGTCTGAAAATAAGCTCCTGGCTGGATATGTGTGGATTTTATAGATGTCGGGATTATTCATGAAAGGTCCAGGGCGTACGACAAAGTCTTTTATTAGGATGTGGGATTTATACCAAATCTGCCACCAGATAGCCATCTTTCTATGTCTCAGCTACCAGAATGTTTCTTAATATTTCCTGGAGCAAATCCTTGTGAATCATTTGATTTAGGAGTTCACCCTCCTCCTCCCCCCTCCCTGTACTCCAGAGTTATCCGATCCTCCCTCTGCATGGCCCTCCTGAGGCCTGTTTTACGCCGAGTCTTAAATACAAAGTAGAATTCCTATGAAGACAGATTTGATGTTGCCAGATGTTGACTGTTCCATTCGGATGACAGGCAAAGAAAATAATAATCGTGGCCGCTGCTTACAGCTGATGTGATGAGCCATTGCGTCAGGCGAGGCTTCTGTGACCCTTTGCCTGGAAACACAGAATAACAGATTCACAAGACAGGCAGATGGCTTCTGTGACCCTTTGCCTGGAAACACAGAATAACAGATTCACAAGACAGGCAGATCTCCTTAGGGTAATTTACTTTGGTTTCGATTCCCCGGTGCTTGTTGTATCCATCAGGAAACACAAAGGAAGTGACCAGCGAGGGGATGTTACATTGGAAAAACTATGTATAACCTTAGAATAAGTTACAATAAGTTTTACCAGCAAGTATGCTGGATACTGTAGCTAAAGGGAAGTGGAGAGTGAGTAAGAACCTCCGAAAATGTGTAGAATCAATGGCATGGAGCCTCTCTTCCAGCGGGGAATGCTACTTTTTAACATGCAAAGTAAATAACACATTCTTTACTTTCAGTCTTTGGAGAGTGGACAATAGTCTGGTTGGCACTGTATTTCCGTTACCAAGATTAGATGAGGAAAGATACAAAGAGTGAGTGAATTAGTGAGACACAGCCATCACTTGGTCCTTGTCAACACTGCTTCTGTTATAAGGGTCCACTTTTGGCCAACCTGGTGGGAATCAGCATGGTTGTTAGACACACACACACACACACACACACACACACACACTCACACTCTTTGTCTTTCTCTCCCTGAGAGTAGATTTTAGTTATTCATAACACATACCCCACACACCTCTCTCTCTCTCTCCCTGAGAGTAGATCTTAGTTACTTGTAACACATTTACATAGACACAGACACAGACACACACACACACAAACTAATTCTGTGTCTCTCTCTGTCTCTCTGTCTCTCTCTTTCTACACCCCCAACCTGAGAGTAGATCTTAGTTCCTTTTAACACACACACACACACACACACACACACACACACACACACACACCACAGGTACCTATGTGCAGCAGTATATTGCTAACTTGCCTGAAGTAGGAATGTTTTCATGCTGTATGTGAACATTCAAATACTCTGCTATACCTTCCAAATAACACAGTTAAAAAAATGTCTTTAGCATGTGAATTTCAGTGTGAACTCTCCTCTATCCATATCCATTTCGTCAAGACAGCCTAACAGAAAATAAAGGGCAAACAAATTAAATAATCCAAAAGGGCAGGAATATAGTACAAATTCTTCACGGTTGCTCAGAGCAAAACAGCAGCTTAACCTGAGACTTTCAACACTGAAGCCTGGTGGAGGCTGATTGGCATACCAGAGCCAAGGTCTCTGACCAAAATATCTGTGCACCGGCATGTGTAGTCACTCCAGACATAAACGACGTTAGAGCCATGTGACTGGGACAGTTGACATCTGATGCGTCTCTCACTGAAAATATTTCCAGCTGCCAGTTTGAACCTCAGCAAACTGCATGATCGGACTTTGTCCTAAAAATTCACTTTTTAGTTAAGACCCATAGATAATTTCACCCTAGGAAGAATTTTGCATAGAACGTATTCTCTTTAAACTGTCAGTGTGAATCATGGAGAAGAAAAGGGCCCCGGGATAAGACGAAATGAAACATTAACTCCACCTGTCAACTTTCAAGGGACCACAGTCATCCAGCGTGAGAAAGATGGGAAGAATGTGACTTCTCAGGAGGCCTTAGCGGGAGGCAGATGTCCATCTCTTTCAGGCCAGGAAGTTCCCTTTGATGTCTCTGACGTTCGACGCGCTTGATGGCTGGTGTGGAGAATGTGTGTTCATCAGCAGGAGCAGGAATTGCTTCCGTTCATGGTTGATCTTCGTCCTCCACTTTGAAGTCTCAGAGTGAGGAGAAAGAATGGAAAAGCCAGTGTGGAGAAAGATGCTCATGTTTGCTGTCAGCGATGGCCTAGGGAGTGAGAACTGACTTGAGCTCTCCCCCCAACCCCCCAGACATATGAAACTTTCAAGTGAAAACTTAAGCAAGAAAAACAAGTGGAGGAATTTTGTTCTTTTTATTATTCTAAATGTCCTTAGCAATGCAGTGTTTGTGGGGGAAATACCAGGAGAAAAGTCCTGAGGTACGTTATAGGAAGTAGTTATATGAATATGCTTGTAGAGTGCATGTGTAAATATATACTTTATGCATTATATCATACATGTTTATGCAAAAATATCCCTTCAATGTAAGCCATTGGGTTTTGTTTTGCATGCAGAATTTTAATTTTTTAAAAATCAGTCTCCTTTTGCATCTTATGTAGCTATGAATTCCTTTATGACCAAATATTCATTTGCCTGGTGAGGTTGAATATTTTGATATTTGCTTTACTTAATTGATTTTTTTTGGAGGGGTGAAATTGCATACCTACTGCTGCTTGGACAACAATCTTAATTAGTTCTTTGCTTTGAATGTGTAATGTCATGTTTTGCAAAGGCTATTACTTGACTTTATTGTTAAATATTTCTAGATAACAGAGCCTAGATGTATTCAGCTAACACATTGCATTTGACAGTGTATTTCAGTGTCTCTTGTGGCCCATATCTTTTAAATGTAATGACTTTTTTTACGCATAGGTGCTTTTCCTGCATGTGTGTCTGTGTGCCATATATGTGCTGGTACCGGTGGAGGCCAGAAGACATGTCTGATCACATGGAATTGGAATTCTATATGGTGGTTGTGAGCCTCTGCACTGGCTGGTTTTGTGTGTTGATTTGACACAAGCTGGAGTTATTATAGAGAAAGGAGCTTCCTATGAGGAAATGCCTCCATGAGATCCAGCTGTAAGACATTTTCTCAATTAGTGATTAAGGGGGGAGGGCCCAACCCATTGTGGGTGGTATATCCCTGGGGTGCTGGTCCTGGGTTCTATAAGAAAGCAAACTGAGCAAGCCAGGGGAAGAAATTCAGCAAGCAGCACCCCTCCATGGCCTCTGCATCAGCTCCTGCCTCCAAATTCCTCCCTGTGTTGAGTTCCTGTCCCAGCTTCCTTTGGTGATGAACAGCAATGTGGATGTGGAAGCTGAATATACCCTTTCCTCCCCAACTTTCTTCTTGGTCATGATATTTTGTGCAGGAATAGAAACCCTGACTAAGATGGCCTCTATGTGGTTGCTGGGAATCTAACCTGGATTTTCTGGAAGGATGGCCTGTGCTCTTAATCACTGAACCATCTCTCAGCCCTAGTGGCTAATATTTTAATAAGAAAGACTAGGTTTTTTTTTCTGCTTCTTCACTCCCTCTCTCCTTCCCTTCTTCCCTTCCTTCCTTTCTTCCTCCCCTCTTTCCTTCTTTCTTCTCTCCCTTCTTTCCTTCCTCCATAGCTTGTTGGGGCACTGTTGAGTGGGCAGTTGGAAGATGTAGGAGAATTTTCATCTGTTTTAGGTTTGCTGAAGAATTCATTGTTTTGGAAGTATTTATTGTATCTTATGGGTTTTCTGTAACTTCTCATCTGGTTCCAGAACCGTCTGTTCTGCTGGGATGTAGTAGGAGTCACTAGTGAAGGAAGCAATCCTGTCTTCCTCATACCAGTTCTGCAGACAGTCTCACACCTAACTATGGCTTCTCCACCAGATGCCAGGCTAGGCATCATTAATGTCAAGATGGACCAGACGTGGTTCTCACCCATCAGCAAAAGACCCCCCTCCCTGTTTTAATTTGACCTTTTGAACATTGTACCTAGTCCTTAAAATTAGTAGATTCTCACATTCCTTCTTCATGGAGATAAACTTGACTTAAGCTGTGCGATTAATCAGTTTCTGACTGGAGTATTACTCAAATCTTTTCCTTGTGTTTCAATTCAATCCTTCCAGTTAAAATGTCAAAAGAACATTATGTAATGATTTCTTCCTTTTTTTAGTGCCATAATACAATTGACATGTGCTGAATATAGAGAGCAGACAAATTTTTGGATACATTTTACTTCACATACACCTGAATTCATATGTAATGGGTCCAATAAAATTCAACTAAAGGTGAAAGAAGCCCTATTTGGTACTGTGAATGGTGATCTGTGGTACCCTGAACTGTGTCTTGTGACACTGTGACAGTCTACTCCCCTTGTCCTTTAAACCCCAAGCCATGTGGGAATCCATAGCTTCTCACATGTAAGCTATTACTGGAACAGTTGAGTAGCTACAGCTGCTGCAGTTTAATCCAAGTTCCTCCCCTCAACTGGCCATATTACCAGCCCAGCAAAACTGTAAGTCTGGGATTTTCTTAGTGACCAAAAGTTCTTAGTTGAGAACACGTTTGTCATAATGGTACCAATTACATTTCTGTTGTTCTGATGAAGCGCCGTGAGTAGAAGCACCTTCTAGAAGAGTTTATATGGGTTTACAGTTCCAGAGGGAGAGTCCAAAATGGCTGCCGGAAGCAGAGAGCTCGTAGGTCCGTCCACATGCGGGAAGCGAAGGGTGCAAACTCAAAGTGGGAATACTCTATGAAAGCCTACCCCCCCCACCCCCAGTTACATACCTCCTCCAGCAAGGCTGTACCTCCTTTCTAAACAATTCCACCAACTGGAGACAAAGTATTCAAATGCCTGAGCCTGTGGGGGACATTTCTCACTCAGGCCATCACAATGATCTTCTCAGGTCAGCTGATCAGGGACATTGGAATGGTAGGGAGTGCATTGCGTTATGGGATCTCTGTGGCTCTTGCAGGGAAGATCATATTACTGCATTTCACCTGTAGAGTCGTGTCATATAAACACATAGCATTGGAGACTCAGACGCCTTCATGCTTCTTGATCTGTTGCTTGACCTTTCGCTATCCATGTCTGACCCATCTGCCTGAGTGCTGTTTCCTAGCTACTGGCTCTCTTTTGGGTCAGCACTGAACATTTGATCTATGCCATAGGGAGGCTCCCTTTGATACCACACAAACAGATGAAGCCCTTTAGGTTGTTGCTTGCCAAGCCCCCTTAGAACTTTAGAGTCTCAAGAGAAGAGAAGATATTTTTGTGGCTAAATATTTTAGTAAATACTGGACATGCCCCCTTTCCACTAGTGACCCTCAGAAGGCCAAGCATGAAGGAGTTTATTTAGGTATGTTGTTCCTCAAATAACATTGGTTTGTTCACCCTGGAATCTCAGCCTCTACACATCTAATGAATGACTGTAAGATAATGGAATGTACTCAGGATACTAATTGTCTTGTATTCTGGCTATCTACTGATGTGTAGTAGAAGACAGTCGGGACTAAAGGTAGGGGATGGACGGCAGGCTTATCATCATTTACGGAGATTTTAAAAGCTGAAGTTACACAGAAAAAAAAAATCTTGCTTGAAACGGACCCTTAAATCCCTGGGGTTGGATGTGAAGCCCACACAGATATGTCCCTGATAAGCTAACAGGGACTGGATCATTTCTCTAGTGCCCACCTCTGTGGTGAAAGGCTTTTCTCAGTTCTCTGAAGACAGAAGACCTGTCTTCTCTGTCTTCAGTGCTTCTGTGAGTGACCTAGTTTTCTGTACAGATCCATTCAAAGAAAGAATTTATTTGGGTAGTAGAGGAATGAGACAGACAGACAGACAGACAGACAGACAGACACACAGAGGGTGGGGAGGAAAGAGAGAGAGAGGTAGAATTTCATGAGAGAGGAGTGGTTCTTGGAATCATGTGTGCTACTGCCTAGTGGGCCAACAGCAGAAATGGTTATTTTTCTTTGTGGAAACCCCATGAAACTCTCAAGAAACCATAGAAACTCATCATCGATGAGTCTTGCTGATACATTTCCTTCTCAGTATATAAAGTGAGTTCAGGCCCGGCTCTCTTCATTTCATATTACCCCATTGGCATGCCTCTACCAATACAAAGCCACCACAGAGGGCTGGGAAGATGATCAGTGGGTAAGAAGGCTTTCCATGCAAGCATGGAGACCTGAGTTCAAAACCCCAGCACACACACACACACGACTGGGTATGGCTGTATATCTGTAACCCCAGAGCTATCAGAGATAGAGACTAGATAGAGAATGGCTGCCAGGGCTTGTTGGCTGCTCGTCCAGCTCCAAGTTCACCGAGAGACCCTTTCTCAAGGGAACAAGTAGGGAGAGCGATGGAGCAGGACAGTTAAAGTCATCCTCTGGCCTCTGCTTGTGTGTAGACATGTGTGTCTGCAAACATACACACATACACCTCTTCATAAACACGTTTAGAGGCTGTGTTACAACCCATACTTTAGGGCAACCATAAATTTATCAGCTGTCTCTTGGCATTTTTAAGTTAAAACATGCACACGTTTTGGACAAGAATTCATTCCTTGTCTCTGTCCCAAGGCCTAAGCAATGCCCTGCATAGGTTTCCAACCTACCTGGAACAGAGTCTGACACCTGGGCAACGGGTCAGTGCTAGCCATCTCCAGCCTCTATGGCTCAAATCCTGTCATACACCTCCAAGGAGGGTTTCTGGAGACACTGTCACTTGGCGGTTATTGATCTCATGGATAATTTAGCCTGAAGCCAAGGCAGTCTCAGGGAGAAAATTGCTGTCAAAATGGAGCGCGTCCCTGGTGTGCTGCATCGTCCCGAAGTCCTCAGGGACTCACAGAGGGCACAGGCAGAGAGGTCACACTGCTGTCCTCTCAGTAAAGAAACTGAAAGGGGGGGGGAACAAATGGCCCTGGAGAAATTACCACTCTTAATTGCTGCAAAATGGACAAAGTGCTTTTTCCCCCCCACAGGGTGATCAACAACTGAAAACCATCCATTTAGTTCATAAACGAAGCAAAGGAAGATGGACATTCCATTTCTCAGGCAATAAGCTCAGAGCTCAGATTGCTTTCTGAGGGCTGAGGATGGGAGGGGCAGTGGAAGGGGCCTCCCGCCTGTGCTGGCCTCCGTGGTGACCCTCCTCTCCTTTTAGCTTTACCTGTCCCTCTACCCAAATGCATCACAGTCCTGGAAGACATAGGTTCGGAAGTCAGAAGAATACAAGCTGAAGTAAAGGCTCATTATTATTCCCAGAACATTTCTAGATATTTATTTTGTCTTCTTTTAGCAGAAAACTAAAGATTCTCACATCACATCTGGGCCTTTTAGTTAAGATCAAATGTGAAGAGGTGAAGATTTCCACAAAATTATCTGAACTTTTCTATAGTGGCAGTTCGCCCCCCACCCCTGTTTCTCCTTCCCTCCTTCCCTTCTTCCCTCCCTCCCCTTTCCCCCTCTCTCTTTTCTCTCTTCTCCCTTCCTTCCATTCTTCCTTTCTTTTTCCAAGATAGGGATTCTCTGTGTAGCCCTGGCTGTCCTGGAATTTGCTTTGTAGACCAGGCTGGCTTCGAATTCAAAGAGATCCACCTGCCTCTGCCTCTGGGGTGTTGTGATTAAAGGGGTGTGCGACCACTGCCTGGCAGATTTGTTCCTTTATTGATCTCTTGAATATTGAGTCATTTCCCCAATGATATAAGGACGATAAGGTCATATCTTAGAAAGTTCTGTTATTCTCTAATGAAAATTCTGAATATTCATCTTATAGAACACCATAGAGGTTACGCTTTGGCCTGAAAAGATGGCTCCGTGGCTAAGAACAGTTTCTGCTCCTGCAGAGTCTAGTCCACAGCACTTGCAATTGATGGCTCAAAATCTCTTGCAACTCCAGCTCTAGGAGACCTCGATTCACATGCACACACTCATCCCCCTCCCAGGCACACACCGACACACTGATACACAGACTTCCCCCACATAATTAAAAGAGACCAGATTTCTTTATTTCGTTAAAAGACAGGGTATGAAAATATAGTTTATGCATTAAGTAACACAATTTAGAATAATTTGATATAGTTTTAAACTTTTGCTCTCATTATTTATTGATTGATATGTGTGTGGGTGTTTTATCTGCATGCATGTGTGCACACCATGTGCATACAGTGCCTGAGGGGGACAGAAAAGCAATAAGATCTTCAGGAACTGGAGTTATAGAAAGTTGTGCTCCATTATGTGGTTGCTTGGAGTTAAATCCAGGTCCTTTGGAAGAGCAGCCAGTGTTCCTAACCACGGAGCCATCTCTTCTTTAAATGTTTTAAATGACTTCTATTGACAATGTGGACTGAGGATCTAGTACCCCAGCAAATACTATCTCATCTAACCTCCACTTTGAACACTGTGCCATTGCCACAGCTGAAGTAGAAGTTTCTGGTTGTGTCATGTGATGCAGACTCTTGTGGTGTTCTGCTGAGGTAAGACTGGAGAGAGGACAGGTCATGTTTGGAGAGTGTATAAATGGGACTCAGTGGACAGAGACGGGGGCTTGCATAGGTGGCCGTGTAACTCTTTGTTGGTCTGGAATTTTCCCTGAGAGAGGTGTGGCAGAGAACTCCTGGCATCCTGGCGGGTTCTGGTCACTCCCGTTGACTGGGCCGATTCAGCGGAGGCCTGGGGATTTCTGCTGGATCGTGCTGCCATGGCTGATTCATGTTTGGTGACATTTTTGAACTGGACTGTTGGGATGCTGACAAGTGGAGATTGGAATCACCCCAAGTAACTACTTCTAAACAGGTCCACATTTCCTTGTCCTATATACCATCTTTTCTCCTCTACCTTTGGACAGTAGGCTAGAGAGAGGTCGAAGCATTTGAGAAACCTTATTAAAGTAGGTTTTGGAAAATCTAAGCCTATGCAGAGCTCTTCATCTTTTGCATATAGACAAAACGGAGGCACAGAGAAGTCAAACGGCTCCCATCAGATCACACAGGTTTTTTTGTATATCTAAAACACCCTAAAGTTTTTCATTCTCTTTGGTGCGGATTCCTTCTTTAAGTCAGTAGATGAGCATCCTCACTTCTGTTATTTCAAGCTCTGCTTGCCCGTGAGGAGGTTAGGAGTGAGGAGGTTAGGAGCGTCAATGCTAGTGATCTCTGAGAGAGGCTTTTTTCCTGAGCTAAGCCCTCCCTGGGGAGAAGGGTGTTAAAGTGTATGTGGCTCATTGAAGAAACTTTTCTAAGATGGAGGCAGCTGCATGAAACACCAGAAAAATATTTTAATTGCATTATTCTTCCCGGTACTCACTTCTGTAGAAGGAAATCTGAATAAAATGCTGACTATAGAGTTTTTTATTTAAAGGTTATTTAACACCTGATGTTGCACAAGGCCAAGGTACAAGGCTCAGTACAGAAACCATAAGGGATAATTCATCCGAGTGAATCCTGGTTTGTTGCCTTAAGGCACATTTCAGTATGTGTTTTGATTTAGAAATGTATATTATTTGGGGGATTGTAATTTTCATCCCTAGGTATTTTCCGTGCTCTCCCCCTGAAGACTGGTGTTGGGTTAGGTGGAAATAAAAAGCCAATTATGAAGGCAGCACTCACTGAAATTCTGCAAACATCAATTAGCTGGCAGCAGCAAAGCAGGGAGGGGATCACTGGAGAAAATCGCAGGCTTCAATTCTATCTTGGGAAACCATAGAAATTCGAAACTGTATAGGAGTGGGCGGTGGCACAGGGGCCACATGTGACCTCCCACAGACCCTTTGGCCTAATGGAGTTCTCTCCCGCCACAGTTTAGATGACAGGTAGTTTTTAAGTGAGATTGAGTATTCCGTGGAGTGACGTTTTTACTGTGTTTTGAAGTATGTGCAGAGACATTTATTTCTTCACGAGCAACGCTTGGCTTTCTGCTTTCTTAGACGTCCCTTTGACAGTGAAAAGGAAAATGGAGTCATTTGGATGGACATACTTTTATTATTCTTTCTTAAAAATCCAGACTTGGCTCCTGGGTTGAATCTGTTCTGTCCACATTGTAGGAGTGATGTAGGCGCTCTCTGGCTTGTGCATACAGGCAAGGTGGGAAACCTGGAGCTGTCAGAGGACATAGACTTTATAGCCAAGCCGTAGGGACTCAGCCCTTGAAGACTTTTAATTCCCAATAAGAAACATGTGTAAACCCTTTGACGCAGGTGGTATTGTCAGGATCTCCAGCTGCCAGGCTCTCCCTGCAGAACATTGCTCGCAGGATGCTGGAGACTGAGCCCCACCCTATAGAGTAGAAAGCCCAAGATCAGGCCACAAAGTCTCACCAATCTAAGATGTCCCTGGAAACCCTCCCAGGAAACTCTATACAAAGCATGACTCCTGTCTAGTTCCTTGTTGACTCTCCTATGCACATAGGCAGCCACTCTCCCTGTGTTTGGTCCAGTAAATCTATTATGTGAGGTTTGTTGTACAGTGTGGCTTTATGGTATGCCTCAGCTCCTGACTGCCAGGATATCTTTCCCCTCAGAGTTGTAACATAGCATGCATAACAGCTCATCTTACAGCAACCTTGAGGGACAGCTCTTTCCCACATGAATGGCTGCATGTCTTCTTCTTGTAACTGAGTGTACCTTCAATTGTTGCATCCAGAACATAACCCCTGGGAACTTACAGTGGCAGGCAGGTGCACCAACATAACGTTTCTTTCTTAGTTTGAAAGCCTTTCCTACCAACCGGAGGCTGCTCTGGTCCCAGTAACAACAGCCAGAATGCTTAGGAGTTACACCCAACAGGAGGAGCTTTTCCTGCCCCAAGGATTAGTGGAGCTGGTGTTCAAAGATCCCCAGCTCTCCCAACCCCCACTCTTATTGCCGTGTTTTGTGAATATCATTCTGATAGCAACCTACCATTGGGAACTTCTGTGTCTTCTCCCCACAAGTTGCAACACTCAGATCTCTCCTGCCTAGGCTGGGCATCCTGTCTCTTTGATGAGCCAGCAAGGAACACACACACACACACACACACACACACTTGGGAGTTACATTTTTTTTTATTTCCATGCTCTCTCCTTGTGTGTGACCAATCACAGCATCCTGAGATCCCAAGAGGACTGCAAACAACCTCAATTCTCAACACATTTCCTAATGTCCAGCCTGCGTTACAAATCTAACTGGCTAAGCAATAGGTTTAGAACCCGTTTCCTGCCCTGTGAATGACTGTCACTCTGAGGGAGATGGCATAGGGGGCACGGATCAGAAAGTCAACAGATGGACAGCCTCCATACTGGGACAAAGCTGATTGTTAGCTTCTGGCATTATAGCTTTTCGAATACGATTAGCTGAGACACCCCATTTCTTACTATCCCTAATTCCAGTGCGTTTGATGTTTAGGACTCGCCGCAGCACTAGCGGACCCACATGTACCGGAAGCTGCTCCGACCGCATTCCAACCACTTCCACGAGAAACAGTAAGAGAAACAAATTACAAGTTTGGTGTCGCGGTCACACTCAGCTTGACCCTCCTAGTGTCCTCATGCGTGGATGTGATCTAGGGCCACTCAACTGGCTGCTTCGGGAGCTTTAGTCTGATGACTTATGACACAACTGTTGTGTTCCTAACCCCCCCCCCTTCTTAATATTGCACTTTCCATGGAAGAGGGAATGGGAAGATGGCAAGAGCCAGAGGATGTTGAGGATTGCTGAAAGCAGCGTTTTCTGGACACAGCAGGGCCGCTGCACTCAATGAGCTCACAGTAGCTGTGGAGGCCTGTGTGAGCCCTGCCCAAGCTCGAACCAATCAACACTCCAGCATGGAGTGGGCGGGGCTTATGGGTCCACGCCCATCTGAGGCGGTATGGCCAGTTGATGGATGCTGGGGCAGGAAGCGTCAGGTTTTTCTCAGTGGTGTGGCCATTTGTAGGCTGACAGTACTTCAATAAGTGGTCCCATATCCATGTATTAGATTCAGTGAATTATAAAGAACAACAACAATAAGAAAACGAAACCTGAAGACATGAAGTTGATGGGGAGATGTGGTGGGAAGGGAGGGGTCTGGGAGGAGAAGGGGCGGGGAGAGTGAAGGGTGGATGGGGTCAGAGTACATTGTAAACATCATAAAGTTCCTCAAAGAATAAACAAAGTACAACATACAAGCAAAAGCAAGCAACTTGGAAACAATGTTCCCTTTGATTCTTAAAGACCCTCTAAAATAAAGGCAACGGACTTCAATACTACTTCACAAAGCACGGGACTTTTCACAACATTGAAATGAAAATTTAACTACCTTGGTTAAAACAGGACAGTCCTAACCGATGTATTTAGTACTTCATTAGCTAGGAGATTGAGCTAAGAAATCTAATAAATTGATATTTTTGTTGGACTAATTCATCATTTAGCTCCTTTTGGACATTTTCTTTTTTAAAACCGTAAACAACTTGGATTAGTCAGGACATTAGAAGTCACCAGCCATCTTTTCTGAACTTTCTCATCCACTTGCCTGGAAGGTGAACATCCCGAAAGCCGAGGGAAAGTCAAATTGGAAAAGAAACCTCAGGTTCTTCCATGAAGGACAAGAGCATGAAGGAAAATTTCTATTCTGGGGCCGTAGCAAGGCTTTGAAGCTATTTTAGCAGAACAGGCTTGTTCAGAACTGTAGGAAATTAATTTGACACTGGTGTCTGGGATGCACTGGATGGGTAAAACAGCCTTTCGGTGTTTATTGTGTGGTCCAGCTGAACATCATCCGGGAGTATGTGAACAGTAATAGTGGGAAAGAAAAGGAATCACTGTGGGAAGAATCATCCTTTGCCTGATGGAGTGAGGCTCCCTGGCTACCTACTTGTCTTTATCATTTTCTGCTTTATTATTTTTTTTAATAGATAGGTTCTGGCTAGGCTAGCTTAGCCAGTGTGGTGTTTTGAGTAACACTGGCCACCATAGGCTAATATATTTGAATGTTTAGTTACCAAGGAATGATACCATTTGAAAGGATTAGAAGGATTAGGGGGTGTGGCCTTATCGGAGGAAGTGTGTCACTGGGGGTGGGCTTTGAGGTTTCAAATGCTCAGGCCAGGCCCAGTCTGTCTCTCTCTGCCTATGAATCAGGGTGTAGCTCTCAGTTACTGCTCTGACATCTGCCAGCATGCCACCATGCTCCCTACTGATCACAGTGTCTCTCTATATCAATAGAACAGTGACTAAGATAGCCAGGAAGTTGCAGGGAACTTTATGTCTCTGCTCCCCCAGTACTGGAAGTACAGTGGCATCCTGTGGCACCAGGATTTTTATGTAGGTATTGGGATTTGAACTCAGTCCTTGATATTATATGGCAAGAACTTTACTAGCTGAGCCATGTTCCTGGCCCCCAAAGGATGAGATACTTTAATCTCACAGGGAAGTACAGAAAATGCTGGGTGACATACTTACTTCTGTATTGTGACAAAGCAACAGCATTAAACAAAAAATTGTTTAAAATCTTAAGTCTCAATCTCAGCAATTTCAAGTTCTTTTTTTTTTTTTTTTTTTTTTTTTTTTTACAAATGGTCAGGAAATTGTCTCACGACTCTCCTTTTATTGACAGGACACAGATTAAGCAATGCATTCACATGTTTACAGACAGTTCCAGAGTGAACGCTCGCCCAGCCCTTACATCATCCCAGACAGTTTTGGGTCAAAACAAAAGTCTAGAAATGGATAATTATTTCAAACTTCAAAAATGGAAAAAATTTGGACTTTAGAAACTGAAACTATAAACTTGACATCGGTTTAGACACCCAAACTGATTTTTAAGTAGTTTTGGAACACTTACAAAAGGAGTCAATGAAATTAAATGTCACCTGTTAAGTCCAAGTTTTCTCAGAACTCTGGCTCTTCCTAGCCTTCTTGACGCCACTTCATGCCTGAAGGTGCAGGGCCACTTCCTCAGGTCTGCCCTTAAAACCCACTGTTCTGATGGACAGGCACCAAGAAGCTGCTCAATCTGTCTTCGTAGACATGAATATCATATTGGAGTCCACATTCTTGTTAGTGTTTCTGCTAAGTTGGCATAGGACCCCGTCGTAGCTCATGGACTGGCAAACACCCCTCTGTAATGTGGTAGAGTCAGGAGTAGAAGGTGCATGTGTGTTTGCATTTGTAGGTAACAGAAGACACTTAGGTCAGTCAGAAGAACTGGTCAGGAGCTCAGTGGGTGAAGATGGCTTCCTCTAAGACTGACAACCCAAGTTCAGTCCCCAGAGATCCCTATGGAAGCAGAGAACTGACTCCTGACAAGTTGTCTTCTAACCTCCACATGGGTGTCGTGAAGTACACACCTCCAACCACCCCAAATGATTAAGTAAACATAATACAAAATCAAAACACAAAGAACACGTTTTGAATAAGAAAACATACATGCATATGTACTATACACACAATTAACTTAGATACAAGATGGGAAAGATGTCATTTGACTACAAGTCCTATGAAAAAGCCTATTTAAATACAGCATGATTTCTGTTGATGGAAGTATAATTTCTCAATCGAGTGACAATCAGTTCCCATCTGTCTAGATAAGCTTCCTCCTAGCTACAAGCTTTATTTGAAATTTCGGCAAGCTGAAACATGGCAGGTGAAAGAGCTGGCGTTCAGAAGAGGCTAGAAAACCAGATGGGTTCAAAATGACTGGAGGATCCAGAGATATGTGGTCAGAATATGTAAGGGCAGACTGACCAGGGAGGGGAGTGGGGCTCCAGAATCAGACAATGGACACAACCTGACAAGCCATGTTTGACTTAAATATTTTAGTATCCTCATTGAACAAAGTAAAAAAAAAATTCAGATGAACTTTAATAATATAATCTATTCAGTTTGATATATGCCAAACACCTAATTTTTTATAAATGCTAAACCATGAATGAGGTGTTTGTCACCCTCTGTGGCTGTAAGAGCATTTCCACTCTTGTGTGTATGGACTCTGGTGTCTGATTCTGACAGGCACATTCTCCATACTTAGCAGCTGGCCACTGCTCTATGGGGAAGTGTCACTGGGTGTTGTCACATAGAAAGTGACTTTGTCTTTTTTGGAAGATCTATCATAGAAGAGAATGACAGTGAAGGATTAAAGCAGAAGGGTTTGAACACAGATTTGAGTTGATTTTCTATGTGTTTACCCAGGTGAGAAATGGCGCAGAATAAGACATTGAGCCTCGTTTTTTTACTCGATTTACTGAAGCAAAGACTCAATGATCTTCACTTGAGGAAGTGGCCGAGGAGATTCCTGTAGTCGGCAGAGTATTAGTAAAGGTGAGCTTAAAGCATGAGCTTCTGTAGCATGAATATGCATGGCCCAGGGATGCATGGTCACTATTTGGTGGTGTGGCCTCTTAGAGAAAGTGCATCATTATGGGGCTGTGATTTGAGATCCTATGGCTTAAGCTCTGCCCAGAGTTGAAAGGGAGCCTCTACCCAGCTGCCTTCAGATCCAGATGTAGAACTCTCGGCTCCTCCATCACCATGTCTGCCCCCATGCCGCCATGGTGAGAGTGGACTGAACCTCTGAAACTGTAAGCCAGCCCCGATGAAATGTTGCCAGTTACGAGTTGCCTTGGTCATGGTGTCTCTTCACAGCCAAGAAACCCAAACTAAGACAGCTTTCTAGATTATAAAATGAAGGTATACAAATCATACAACTCATGTTGTGGATTTGGCCTAATGCTGCTTTATTATGTTAATTTGGTCCCCCCACCCCCCCAATTGCAGGAGAATCCACACATCTGCATATAAGATGCTGAGGGACCCTGCTCCTGGTTGGTTCTGATTGGTAAATAAAGTTGCCAGTGGCCAATGGCTGGGTAGAGAGACAGAGAGAGGCAGGACTTTAGGATTCCTGGGCAAGGGACTGAAGAAGAGGAGAAAAAGCTATGCCTGAGGGTGTGCTGGACAGAGAACATAGCTGTCAAGTAGGTGCTGGGGAACTCAGTGAGAAAAGGCTGCAGGTCTGGGTCTGGCGTAGTTTAGATGGAATATAGGTTTTAGTAAGTGATGGGTTGGTATTATTGGGAAGTACATCAGCCACACGGAGGTTAGGAAGTTGTCTTAGTTAGGGTTTTACTGCTGTGAACAGACACCATGACCAATACAAGTTTCAGAAAAGACAACATTTAATTGGGGATGACTTACAGGCTCAGAGGTTCAGCCCATTAACATCAAGGCAGAAACATGGCAGCATCCAGGCAGATACGGTGCAGGAGGAGCTGAGAGTTCTACATCTTCATCTGAAAGCTCCTAGTAGAAGACTGACTTCCAGGCATCTAGGGTGAGTGTCTTAAGCCCACACCCACAGTGACACACCTACTCCAACAAGGCCACACCTCCTAATAGGGTTTCTCCCTGAACCAAAACATACAAACCATCACATTCCACTCCCTGGCCCCCATAGGCTTGTTCAAACATGAGTCTATGGGGGCCATACTTAAACATACCATAATGCAAAATACATTTAGTCCAACTTCAAAAGCCCCTGTAGTCTATAGCAGTCTTAACAGTGTTACAAGTCCAAAGTTCAAGGTCTCTTTTGAGATTCATCCAATCACTTAACTGTAATCCCTCAAGCAAGACAGGAAACCACTTGGGTGAAATCCAAACTCTGCATCTCAATGTCTGATAGCAAAGCAGTCTTCAGATATCCAACTCCTTTTTCATCTTTGTTGCCACACCCACAGTGACACACCTACTCCAACAAGGCCACACCTCCTAATAGGGTTTCTCCCTGAACCAATCCTATACAAACCACATAGAAGTGGTCCAGCCATTGAGCTGTTTAAGGCATATTAAAAGAATATAAAGGCTGTGTGTGAGCTGAGCGTGAGCGTGTGTGTGTGTGTGTGTGTGTGTGTGTGTGTGTGTGTTTCATTCAGGAACCCAGAATATTGGGGTGGTTAGTGAGGAGCGCTGCTGCCACGAGGGTCATTTTGAGTAGCCCTAAGTAGGTACTGCAACAAACTCATTCATAGTGGAGGGAGCTCGGTAGAGTAATAACCCGCTCAAAGGAGAACTCCAAAGGCCACATGTTCATCACCCCATTAGGAATGCTGAAATAAATTCACCAAGCGATGCAGAGTTGGCCAGTGTTCAAGGAGTGAGGAATAATACAGCACACCTGCAGAAGCTGCATTATTCCTGGCTTTCTATTAGCTTTATTCCACAGAGACATGAAATAGCCCAGTTTACAAAGGAAGGCGAGAACCCAGACGGCACAGTTATTCGGAACAACATTAGT
Source organism: Apodemus agrarius (assembly GCA_964023405.1). NCBI lineage: Eukaryota > Metazoa > Chordata > Mammalia > Rodentia > Muridae > Apodemus > Apodemus agrarius. The sequence goes on along the minus strand of OZ030025.1, from coordinate 17,116,721 downwards.
TCCTGTAACTTTTCTTATCAACAGTGTGGAGGTGATGGTGGCCTGTCTGGGACGATGTCAGGGAGCAGAGTGGCCTGGCTGTGCCAAAACTGCGGTGACAATTCCGGGGATTAATCAAGAAAGCCTGGATAAACCATATCCTTATGCAGATCAAGAGTCCCCGTGACTGAGTTTTCCCAGGTCCTGAGGCCAAGCAGATGGAGAGGAAGAAGGAACCCAGTTGTTCTAAAGCGTAGGGCAGCATAATGCGTAAACGGCAAGTCTGGGGAGCCTGAGTAAAATGGGAGATTCTGATTGGTGCTTGGACCTCGAGTTGGCGCCCCCTTCCCATTATAATAAAGCAGATGTAGAAACAGGATCTAAACGAACTATATTTATGTAGAACTCATTGCTATGACATCCGTATTAGTTAGAGAGCCAGGAAATCTCTTCCGTGGACATACTTATCTCAGGAAACTTAACACCCCTGAACGCCCTGTTTGAATACAAAGTTGCAAGAAGTCTCCTTTGTTGGACCTCACTTTGACTCTTACTGAGAGTTTGTAGGGGAAGGTGGGGCTTCTACAGACACAGAGGGGGCGGGAGCTCGTGGTCCTGGTTAGTGCTTTAATTGTATCTTTTAACGAGATTTAAGATGCACCCAGGAAAGCCATTTTAAAGAAGGATTTTGGCTTCTGAATCTTACTCTCATAGTGGAAATCTTGCAACGCATTGGACAGAGAAAGGGCTGAAGTGTGTGCCTAATTAGGATCATTAGGACTCTTATTTCTACCTTTGTAGCGTGGTGCCGCCGCCGATAGAGTTAACGGTCCCACTTTATGCTCTTCCTCCCATGAGAATACTTCCCCCAGAAGGGTTTACACAGCCTCAAAGCAATCATAATACAGCACCCACTGAGCAGACACCCTAGAATGTATTATTATTATTATTATTATTATTATTATTATTATTATTTGTATAATAGGAAGTGCTGTCGGCCTTCCTTCAAAACCATTTCAGGGTATTTTCCCAGGACCTGCCACAAGCTCATATTTACTGAATTTTGCACATTCCCCTTCCAAGGCTATTTTCCTGTTAGCAGTTCTGTTGGAAGCACCGCCCTTCCTCTCTTAGGTGAACTACCTGGCTCTTTGGAAGACGGACACTCCGCACCTTGCTAGTTACATGGTACCCGCAGTGTCTTATTTCTGCTTAAAAGTAACAATGGCTTCTTTGCGTTGGATTTGCAACGAAAGTCAGACTCCTTTCCTTTTTTTTTTTTTTTTTTTTTTTTTTTGGTTTTTCGAGACAGGGTTTCTCTGTGTAGCTCCAGCTGTCCTGGAACTCACTCTGTAGACCAGGCTGGTCTCGAACTCAGAAATCCTCCTGCCTCTGCCTCCCAAGTGCTGGGATTAAAGGCGTGCGCCACTACCGCCCGGCCAGACTTCTTTTCAACTTCCTCTTTGGCTTTCTGTGCCCCAGTTACATACCTTTCTCCTTTGTGTCTCCTCCTAGATAAGTGCTTTTGTAACTTAGTGGTTTTGTATTGGACTATTCTTCCTTGACTCTGGATATCTGGTCCTTTGTGTTTCTGTCTTTGTCTAAAATGTACCCTCTCCAGGGACACAACCCTGACTCATCCATCTGACGTGACCTATTTATTTATGTTGTATCCTGTCTCTACCCAACCCTTTATAAATATCTCTTTCCTACTTTTTGTTTTAAATATGCTTCATACTTTGTGGATAAATCATCTGTATCTATCTAGAGTCTTGATTCCTACTCCCACAATTAGGGTTGACAGGATCGAATTATACCTATTTGGTTCATCTATTGATACCTAGGAAGGTCCTGGGACACAGTAGATTCTTTAGAAATATATTGTAAGATTAAATTAGATTTCATATGGTCCAGGGGTAAGGTCTCAGCTCTTTTAGTAATATGATGGGGGGGGGCGGAAGGAGGGGGCAAAGTATAAATCCTCATCCGAATTGCCTTGATGTTATTAAAGAAGGCAGTCATGTCATCCATATTAGTGGGGACGAGGTAATTAGAATCCAAAAATATGCTGAGCCCCTTGTATCTTATACACATAAACATCAATGTTCCCACATTCCCATGCACACACCCTCACATGCACGCACCTCTTAGACTCACATACTCACACGTGCATGACATGCTCACATACACACTCTCTTGTAGACACTCACATATACATATACAAGCACACGTATGTATACATAGAGTCACACTCCCCACTGGCGCACCCATTCACTCACACGTGCACACTCACATGTACAGACATGTATAGCCACCCCCAAAATCACAGCCCGGAGCGGAGGGAACCATAACAGTGGATTTGTCTCTTAGTGCCTACTCCATGTCCTTCCCTCTTCCCGTAGCCGTGGCTGCCGGGAGATGCCAGACTTAGCTTAGTACCGTGAAGATGCCAGCAGCATGTAGGATGCAGGGAGTTTTAGAGTAGCTTTTATTTTCTTTGAGAGAACAAAGCTTCACAATGAAGTTGACAAGAAACCAGAGGGATTTCCAATGTAATGGCCCTTCATCTATGCACCAGCAACTCCCCAGTCTCTCAGTGCCTCCCACCAGAGAGCTTCATTTGTGACAGTGAATGAAGCTACATTTGATGCGGTACTATCATCCTAGTGTGTGCAATGGCTCACTCTTGGTGTTCCATCTGCGGAATTTTTGGCAGATGTTCAATGACATCTATCACTCATTATAGAGCCTCGGAGAATAACTTCACTGCCCGGAAACTTCTCTAGGCAAACTTCTCCTTTGCAAAAGGGAGACATTGAAAACTTCTGTAATTGAAAATTTCAATTAATGTAAATTAGTAATTGAGGCAGTGAATGACTATATGACTCTTAGCCACGGTATAATGTGGCTTGATCATACCAGGCTCATTCCATCATGTGGAGGTGTGTAGAGATAGGTTTATTTTTTTATTTTTTTATTTTATTTTTTGTGACTTGGCCTTTGAACGAATGTATGCTTAGAAAGCCTGCAGAGGGAAGAAATAGACAAAATAGTAGAGAGCACAGAGTCGACGACTGAGAGTGATTCAAAGCCCAAAGAACAAAATTCAAATTCCGACAAATGAAAGGGAGGAAGAGGAACAGGAGGTGAAACAGGTATTTCGCATAGATAGCAATAAAGTACTGGCTCTTCCAGAGCTTTCTTAGAAAAGTCTTAAAGCACCCATACTTCAAAGAGACATTTTGGCACCAATTCCAAACCAGAATGCTCTTCTGAAGGACTTGGATCCTCTCCACAGCTCAGCCGCAGTGAAGACCGTGTCAGCAATCATTCAAGTAGCCTATAGGAAACTCGATGGCTCCTAAGGAGTTGGGTTTTGTTTTTGGTGTTTAAGCCATGCTCCATAGTAACTTATTGTTCATAAATTGTAAAGCTTTCTTTTCATTTTTACAACAGTCGCTCACTCCGTTTGTAGCCTACCCTGGCTCATCACTTCCTCTGTCTCCCATTTGGCCTTAAACTGATAGCAATCCTGCTGCCTCAGCATCCCGAGAGCTGGGATTACAGGGGAGAGCTTCACACCTGTTCCAAAGGTGTACAACTCAACTGTAGAGCTTTCTTCAAAACAATTAACCTTCATTATCTACCTTAGAACTAGCCTTTGTGGACTTATCATTAGTATCTAATGTCCTAAAAACATAGCAGTTGCTAAATCTAGGAAATCTATATGTATGAAGATAGTTGCTAAAACCGTTCACTGAGAATTGTTTTTAAAAATTAAAAAAAATGCCATGGTGTAATAATTAAAAAAAAAAAAAGAAAGTTTGCAGAGTAGGAGGTGTTCACTGTGTGAGCAGACTCACCTTTCATCACGGCGTGTACAATTCTGAGGTGATCCCTCCCTCCTTCTCTTGCTGGGGGGCCATCTTCTCTGTGGTGATGTGAAAGCTGTCTAGTCAGGAGATACAACAGTGTGTCTAGTACGGGGCGTAGAGGGAGCCGGTCATTGTGGAGCATACAAAATATGGCCCAGAAGAGATTAGCACAAGGATGATGAGGACCATCCCTAGTCTTTCAAATTTAATATTTTAGTTCAATTAACTCAGATATATTAGTGTATGTCAAAAGATCATCCATCTACTTAAAATTTTTGTCAAATTTATGCCAGTTGTGAGATTTTCAAGAATAAATAAATCTTCTGTAATGACTCCTGCCCCCAGGTCTGATAGAATGATAGATACTTAGCAAATAGGTAGAGTATGTGTTGAAAACAAATTCATCCAGTGACCACGTGGAAAAACACGACGAACTGGCCCAAGGAGTTCTAGGCTCTGACAGGCTCTTCATATGACATGGATGTACTTCCAAGATCTCCATTCGTTTAGAGAAGAAAGTCTTCCTATGTAGGAGTAAAGTTTAGTAGGATTACCACTTCTCTTGTCTGGACATTCAATGTTTCTGTGAACAGACGTATGCCCTAGCTCTCCAAGTATGACATAGTTATCTAAGAAGGCCTTAACATGGCTAATGGTTAGAAAAATGGCCGAACTTAGTGTGGAAATCCTGAGAAACTGTACAAGGCAATTGAGGCACTGGGACTTATGATGATATAAAGTGAGTGTCTATGGTAACGAAATGTAAAAGATGAAACTGACTGAGAGAGAAATAACAAGACATGAAGGATTACATCAGCAGAGGCACCAGAAAGAAATATCTTCGGCGGATGGAACACCCTGAAATAAGAAGAACGTACCTCAATTTGAGCACTGTGGTAAATTCTACGTGCTTTTCAGGGTGAGGCAACTGTTGGGTTGACATGTCCCTAATAGCTAAAAGATGACAGTGCTAATCAGTAATATTTTCCATCACTCACTACCAAGCTTTGGGTATGAAAGTTTTGACTAAATGGCATGTACTGTCATAGATTTGTATTTACTCATAGGCGACATGTTTGCCTCCTGTTTGCTGAAGCTGTTTACTGAGAAATGGATAAATAACATTTATTTAGGTTGTTTAAGAACATCATGTTATTCCAAGGGGGAGATAGAGACATTTCTACTGATTCCTTGAAAAAAATTAAATTGTAACCTAAAATTAATGTGCAGACACCGCATCTGAAGGTTAATTTATGTCAAGATAACATGGCACATGTGATTGGAGCCCTAAATTGTTTAATTATGGCTTGAGCTATTAAAGTAACAGTTTAAGAAAAAAAATGAGGATTTACAACCTAAGTAGTACTTTTTTTTTTCCGGTTGAATTAGATGAACATGGTGAACACTTTCTATTTAAATGTATGTGACTGTTCATTACGAATTCTGGTTCACTGACTCACACTTAAATTGGGCTCTCTCTTGTTCCAACTCATTATGGGCACAGAGGCATGCCTTTCCCTGTGTTTTAGGCTTCTCTTAGTTTTTGCGTTAGCCTGGGCAATACTAGGCTGGCTTAGGAAACAATACAAGATTTAAAAGAATAAGTCCTAGTGTCTTGAAGCAGGGGCCCTCACTCCTCTAACCTGGTCATCAGGAGCTCCACCAATAGCTTCAGAGGTTGTTCACACTGTCATGACAGCCATTGTCACCATGAGTATGGATGTTTCCATTTATATGGAAGTGCATGACCGTACTCAGCCTCACCAGGCCAGAGAGAGGCATCCCTCTCATGTGTGTGAATGCCAGAGGGCCAGAGTGTAGGCGGATGAATCCAGCTGTTCATGTTGTAAGATCTTCTGGGCTGTGGCTGAAAGGCTGTGTAGGTTTGTCATCAGTAAGGAAAGAAAAAAGAGAAAGAAAGAAAGAAAGCAAGCAAGAAAGCAAGAAAGCAAGAAAGCAAGAAAGAAAGAAAGAAAGGAAGGAAGGAAGGAAGGAAGAAAGAAAGAAAGAAAGAAAGAAAGAAAGAAAGAAAATGTCTGATTTATGCAGTGGTAGCTAATATATGATGTAACATATTTTTATATATAACTATATATAAATACACATAATGAAAACATGTGACTTCTTTAATATTGTGAGATGTCCTAGGTAAGTCATGAGAAGATAGTGACGTTATTTCTCTTCATTTGAGTAAGCAGGAAGATAGCCTCAGAGCGAGGTCAGAGTCATAGGCTCCGTACAAATAGGCACACACAGCTGCCACTGCTCCGGCGACCAAGATGGAACCAAGGTAGAATTGTTAAGGTGGGGTGGGGTCGAGGGAAGACGTTATCTCCCTGATGCTCCATTTGATTAAATCTGATTTCAACTCTTAAAGTGGCTGCTCTCTAACACTTGGGAAAGCTCCGTCGACAGCCAGAAAAGGTAATTATCCCAGGCAGCTTGAGACAATGTGTGCCCTGCCCTTTAAAATGATTTCTTTGCCATATTTGGTTTATCTGATTTCCCTGGAAATGCAAATTGGAACTTGTTTTAGGCGCATATAGCCAGGCTTTATGTAGGAGTACCTAGGAAACTTTCCTTGGTTACAACTAGGTAACCAATGAACTAGTTTTGTGTGTGTGTGTGTGTGTGTGTGTGTGTGTGTGTGTGTGTGTATGTGTGTGTGTGTGTGTGTTTAGCAGGTGCAAATAACTGACTGGCGTCTGGGGAGAGGATGGCATTGCTCAGAGGAGTCACACTCAGGCGAGAGCAACAGCACACTAATTTCGCAAGTAAATAGTGATAGAAACAGCCCCGTTATTGCCCTCCTAGGATTTGTGAAATGGACACTTTAATCCTGGAGACATCTTTCAAGTCTCTCGCTCATTAAGCACCCGGTTCCCCAGAAGACAGGAGAGCTTCCGTTCCTAAGAGCTGTGTCTACAGGAGATACCACATCTGCTGCGTTTTAGCAGACAGATGTCTGAGCGAGTCTTACGCATTTGTGGCGACTCTTCCTTCAGGATGGGGCCAGCCAATAAGAGCCCTGACTTGGTGCCAAGTTTTTATTCACCCTACTAAGCTGTAACCAAACACGTGTTCACGCTCTGGTATTTTTCCTCACCGTCACTCATCTTTGCTGAATGGTGTTTTTTTTTGTCCTGTATGATTGACAAGTGGCTTCTTGGGCTATGGGGAGAGAGCCTTGGTTGAGCTCCGTGCTATATTGCTAGTCACTTTTTCAGATGCAAATGTTCAGAGTGTCTCATTGCGAGCTGTACCTTTATAAACTCTGAGATGTGTGTGTTTTGGAAAGGAAGCTTTTGTTATGTTGGCCCATTAGTTATCTTAGACGAGGTCTTTCCATGGGTTCTGTACAGTGTTGAGCGGTGGCAGTGGTATCTGGGATTGAATCCAGCACCTTGGACATCGCAAGCATATATTCTACTACTAAGTTATAGCACCTACAAATTTAAAATATACACCCTGTGATATACACTTTGATATAATATCATCTTCCCCCCCTTTTTTTTATTTTAAATTGGCTTAAAGTTTTACGATAATATTTTAACGCACACTGAACGTGTTATTTTATTGTCCTACATGGGGCATGAATAACTTTAATAGTTATTTAAACATTTAATAAAATACAACAAGCCTCAACATCTATAATTGCAGTTTTTGCAGGACCAGTGATTCGTGAAGCAATTTACACTTCAGTCATCAATCAGGAAGAGTTCTCATTTAACTCTAGGGACTGCAGAAGCAGATGATGGTTTGACCTGGAGACTCCACGGTGGCCCATTCGCCCCTTCCATCTCCATACATGATTAAAAGCCTCATCAATCTTCGAGGCGTTGCAGAGAAAAGTTTTAAAACCACAGTACCTCACGCATGAACTACTTGAATATTTTCAGCACCATATATTTCTGTTTTGCTGAGAATATTAATGCGACGGCACAGGGGAACTTTGAATTGGAAGGAAAATGGAGATCTTTCTAGCAATTTTTATTCAAATTGTAGTTCTTTTTTTTTTTTTTTCCGGGTTGATATCAATATTTGTCTTGACGCTTGGAACAGGAATAGGTATTGGGCAAACACATAAGGGGAGGGACTTAGGGAAATGGGGTGAGATGCTAGCTGGGATTTCCCAGGTAATTCATATACGACTTAGACCTCAGTTATCCCTATCCTCTTTCCATTTTATCTGACTATCTCATAAAGGTTTTAGGATTCAATTTAGGACAGTACTGTTACTCTGGAATCGCTGCTTGCCTCTACATAACTTGGGAAACCCCGTCTACCGTTCTTCACCTAGCCCCGCCCACACTGAAAAATTCTGAACAAAGAAATGGCTCCAAGAGCCCAAGACAGTTCCACATTCTTGGCAGCTGTAGCAGCCTCCTCCCCTGATGCTGCCTGCCGCCGAAATCCCCAAGTGCTCAGCTCTTGACCACAATTGGGCACAAACCCAGTTCCTGGCCTGACACATCATCATCCCTTTGCCTATAAAACTCCTCTGCCCTAGACCAGGTTTGACTCTATTAGCCCCATTCATTGGGACTGATGACCCTGCCCAGGAACAAAGCCCAACAGACCTGCCTTTATCTGCTTTTATTCTGGTCTAATCTGGCCTGTATCTGAGTCACCAATGGAGAGCGTAACCCTACCAAGTGGTTCAGCAAGTCTCCCGAAACTTTCAAGACTAGTTGACTGTTTGCAATTACATTAACCCATCAAAACACTTTTTTCTTCCTCTGATCTCTCACAGCTCTTCTCAGATCCAATGGCTTACTTTTTTTGGTTTATGTTCCCTTAGGCAGGAATAGCATCCGACTCACCAATGCCTAGCCCTTGGTTATTGTGAAGATTGTTTAGTGAAGACTGACTCTTGTTCACCCTGGAAGAACTCATTGGCTGTATGCTGGGCTTCAGTGCATTTTAGGTCCGGTAGCCATCAAACGTGGTGGGTGTGTTGAGGCTGGAGAGTCAAGGGAGGACATTTGCAATCATTCCTCATTGTCATTTCATGGTGTAGAGTACTGGAAACGATTCTTAATCAGAAACTAGCATTCCTAAGACCTACTTTCCTTTACCAATGGCTTCTGTGTCTTTATGATGGTGGACAAGGCTCCTAGGCACTCTGACAGAATAATTTCCATCACTGTTAAAAGCAGTTGTTGCATTTGATTTCCAGCTTTAAGGGTGGTTCCTCCTCATCCTCTTATTACAAGAACTACTACTACTACTACTACTACTACTACTACTACTACTACTACTACTATTACTTAAAAAGCAACAGTGACAAGCCTAGGCTTTGATCTGGCTGACACTTCTTCATCGGTGGGAATGGGTATTGATTGTCTAAGTGACAGCATTAGGAGCAGGAAACTCTGGGAACTTTATGAGTTGTGGTCGAACTATAAAGTGTTGCTTATCCAATATTACTGTCTTCAGAAGCAGAAGTAGGCTGAGCGGTTCTTGCAGCATTGCTCTTACACAACTTCCGGCAGATGACACCGCACAGGCACTGAATTTCACACTAACTAGACTGAAGACGAAGCGCTGCTGGAGAAGGGGAAGGCTCGTTCTGCAGAACAGCTTCTGTAATGGGAACCTTGAGGATGGAATAGCCTCAAGGACTAAGGTGAGACAGTGGCTCCCCTGTCTGCTGTAGAAGGGTACAGGCACTGTTACCTGCCACCCAGCCAGACTACCTGGCCATCACGGAGAGACAGATGTCACATGTTCTCTCTTATGGGAAGCTCCAAATCTTCAGACGTCAGTACTCAGCTTGTAATAATTACAGGAAGCAGGAGAGTAAAATGGCACCATTGCCGGGATGGGGGTACTGGGGAGCACTTGAAAGAATAGTAGAGTACAAGTGGCCTGATCAGGGGAATGGGAAGAGGAGGGCTTCCTTAGAGGTAAATACAGAAGAAGGTGGGGGGAGGGGAAGTGGAACGACAGTGTGCAAATGACTGGATAGGGAAAATGAGGAAAGAGGGGGCTCCATAGGGAGAGAAAGGGAGGTAAATACAGAAGAAAGGGGTGGCGGTGGTGGTGAAAATAACAATGTGGATGCCTGAAAAAAAGCCACAAGGAAAAAAAAAGCCACTATTAATTATTTACCTAAAAACCCAATAATTGATGTAATTCTGTCTATAATATATAGAGTACAAAACATGTAGTTTTAATGAACTTTTCTTACCTGGGCTGTTTGTATTTCCTCTCATCTGCACTGGCCTACCTTCTTTGACCTTATCAGGATTAAAACTGATAAATGGAGTCCACATATCAAAATCTTACCACAAAAATATCAATATGAAAGACCAAGCCAATATCTGTCTACCCACCAAGCTTAACTAGTCCAGTAGAAAGGTTTGCAAATGGGAATTACCTAGATGAATCCCAAGACACAGAATTTAAAAGGACAATCATGTGCACATCATCAAAGACTTCAAGAAGTTTAAAACAGACATAAAAAAAACCATTTCAGTGTCTTTAAGGGGCTAGACCTCGGGGAGAATAAATGCCTGAGGTATGCCCAAGAGAGCAAATGTAAAACTGAAGGAAATGAAGACAACCCAGGGCTATAGAACAGAACCCAGTAAGGAGAAACAGTGAAGAAGACTCAAGGTGAAATAAAAGTAGAACTGAAACACTCAACTAGAAACTTAAAGGAAATCCTTAGAAGTTGAATGAATCAAGTAGAAGACAGAATATTAGGACTTGAAGATAGAAGAGAATCTAGATCAAACAAGCAAGGAATATGAAAACAACAACAACGACAACAACAAAAAGAAAACAACTCCCCCAACAACCCCACAGCAAAGAAACATGTCAGAAGTGTGAGATACTACATGTAGTCTTTTGAAGAATAATTCCCCCCCCCCGCCCCCCGCAGGCTCATCTATTTGACTGTTTAGTTACAGGGAGTGGTACTATTTGAGAATGCTTGGAAGGTGTGGCCCTCTAACTTGTGGGTGTGACTCATGCTGTGTTGTAATGTGTTCTTGTCTCTGTAGTTCTTGTTCTGTTCCCTGAGTTCACAGTGTCCAGCCATCGCACTGACCCATTATGCCGTAGGCCAGGGCCTAGTCTTTGCCACCGTCAAGCGACGGTTAGAGAAAAGCGATACCTTTTCTGCTTGCCTCCAATTGCTTTAGTCTCATGGGACTGCTTTTGGGATTCAGAGAGTGAGTTTTAGCTTTAGTCCCGTGTTAGAATTTCTGGATCTGCTGCTTGGATTGCCTGTGGCTTAGCTTTCAAGAGGCCAAATGCCCAGTTTTGTTGGGCATTTCAGTGTCCTATATAGTCACTGCTGACACAGTGTGCATGGGACAGGGTGTAGAGCATTCAGCAGAGGCTGGCAAACTTGACAACCCCAGTAGCATCCCCAGGACCCCATGATGGGGGGAGAGAACTTTCTCCTGCATGTTGTCTACATATGTGTCATGGCACGTACCTGTGTATACACACACACACACACACACACACACACACACACACATACACACACACCACCCAAATAAATTAAATGCCAAACAAAACAATTTCATGTGTTGAATTTCCACTTGAACAAATATGTACAGAAAATCATGTAATTCTTCTGTGAAATCCCAGCCTTGGCAGTGTAGCATTTACTCCATAATTGATCCAGGATCTGGAGTTAGACCAGCGGCAGTCTGAGGAAGCCGTCTCCCTGCCATGGCTCTCTTCCCTAACAACAGCTATACTGGGGATTTTCCAGAGCTGGTCCCATCTGGCTAGCAATCTAGGGATGGACAGAAGCAACCCTGAGGTTTGATAATTCACCAGAATGGCTCAGGGATCCAGGAAGTGCAGATGTTAAAGTTTGGCTTATTACAGAGGGAGGACATAAAAGTGAGAAATATGCGATAACAAGTCTGGGAGAGTTCTGTGTATGAGGCAGGAGCATTGATATTTTTTTTGATTTGTTAATTTTGACAGGACTATTAAACATATAATGCTGCACATGCATCTCATTGAAAGGGAGCAAATTTGAGCAAGAGATAAGCAAATGACAATGACCTTACACCTCTGAACATTTTCACAGTCTTGGGCAGTGTGAACATGTGTCAGCCTGTGCCTATAGGAGACAGCCTCACTGCCAACTATCCCTGACTGACCATAAGTCACTCACCTAACCCTTTTAGCTCTCAGAGCCTTCCTCCTTATATTGAACACAAGAGCTATAATAACTGAAGCATGGGTACATATACACATATATCAACATATACACCAACATATACATCAGTATATACATATATATCAACATATACATCAACATGCATATACATCAATATGCATATACACCAACATATACATAAATATACATATACATCAACACACACATCAATCAACATATACATCAATATAAATATACATCAGCATATACATCAACATATACATCAATCAACATATACATCAACACACATATATATAAACATACATATGCATCAATCAACATATATATCAATCAACATATATATCAATCAACATATGCATCAACATTAACATACACATATACATCATATACCTATACATGGATAGTTTGATTAATGCTTCTAATTTGGCATGATGGTTCTTCCTCCAAGATCCAAAGGCCACCTAACAAAAAATCCAATGCCAGATATGAGAAGCATTCTTTGGAGTTATCCATCCTGGATGTCTAAGAGACTCCCTAAACACACAGGCTGTTGCTGTTGCCTTTGGTTAACCCCGAGAGGTGGAAGGCAGGCCCCCATTGCTGAAGGAACTATGGACTTCAGACACAAGGCTCATAGACCCCTGAGCCGTAACTGATATGAATGCCCCCCCCCTCTTGAGGACTAGCTTTCATCTTACTATGCCATGCAAGCTTCCAAAAGAGGCAACCAACTGTCCCACCCAGCTATGACGTCGACGAACCACATAAATGACGAGGATGGCATAATAACCGTACAGGTGCATTAGTGGCATGAACACTTTGAAGGTTGCCAACTGTTCTCCAGTTGGACTCAAGACCAATGGGGGGGTAGTTAATCCATGCCAGTGAGGTCATGATTATTATAGTAGAGCCTACAACCACTAATTTACTAAGCTGATGTAATCCCTATTATTGTTAAGGAGAAGTTGTAAGGCACATGGACTGTGCTACCAGATGTCAAAAGAACTGGTAAGGTGGAACATGCTCAAATCCTGGGACTCTCAGAGACCTGAGATGGTAGGTGTGGACCTGCCCTCTCCCAGCCTCTAATGCCTGCTCTGGAACACATAGTCACGATCGCCAACTGAGAGGACCACGTGCACTCAGTCACGTAGCATAGCTCCTGGAGTTCTTCTCCATGCCACCGAGGTGTCTCGATGGCGTCAGCCATCAGCCAATAACCTTCCCTTCCTGGGTATTCTCACTTCCTTCCCCTGAAATGACATAACCCCTGCTTCACCCTGAATAAATTGTATGCATTTATTTCCATCCCCAATAAAGAAACATGAACAAGCTAAGATCATCCCAGAGAGCTGCTTCATTAGAGATCGCCACGGTTCACCTGTTTAAAGAGCCTTAACACTAAGAGTCCTGAAGAAGGTCTTTTTCTCTTCTTCTGCCCCTCCAGCACTTGGCACTCACTCCCAGTTGGACCTGCTCCTGTTCGTCTTGTTCCTGAATTCCTTTCCAGGTGGTATCCTGGTGGTACCCAGGTAGCTCTACCCTGAGAGGAGACTGGGGGCCACAGCATTCATCCCAGATCCTGCCCTCCCCTTCCGATCTGGTATATAGCATCGCTTTCATTCCCTGAAGGGAGACATGGGCTGCAGACTCCTTGTCTCGAACTTTGCCCTGCCTTCTCCCAGCTGGCGTACTGGCAGGGTGCCTGGGCACCCTGCCAGAGGAAAGGCAGAATGCAGTACCACAAACAATCTATAAACATTTGTATTTATGCCTACAGATGAGTGCAGTCTCCATCAGTCATCAAAGGAACTTTGCAATAGACTACTACTACTACTACTACTACTACTACTACTACTACTATTACAAAAACCCACAACCAATCAAAATGCAGAGTTTGTGGACCCCAAGTCCCAATAGATACATCCACAAAACACTCTGGCACCTAAAGCTCAGGGAACATTGCAGAAGAGGGCTTGAAGATATTCTAAGAGCCAGAAGATCAGAGAGTTTCCTGTGAGTCTGTGTTTCCTAGTAACTCCACACTATAAGCCTATAAACTCCACCGACATGACCACCCAAATGTGGGCCGGACAAGGAAGAAACCAATGAACCTGCCAACTGGATGGGGAAAAGTCCATGAGGCCTCAACCCTACACAAAGAACTATAGGTGACAGAGTCAATCAGGGAGTGGGTGAGGCCCTTCCCTAGGGAAGAGCACACCAATCAGTTTTCCAGTGCCAAATGGTCAGCTGCTGGAATCCAGTTCAAGAAAGATTCAGGTTCTAAAGAGGAGGTGTGGAGTCTTCGAGGGAAAGAGACTGACACAATATGAAGGTAAATCCAGATAGTTCACGTGTTTATAAAAAAAAACAAAAAAGGCTATACCTTTTATACTCCATATTTACATAGTAGCTTAATTACAGGTGATGTTGAAAGCCGACTTAATGATTCCAAGAGATGTACGAACTTTTCACAGATTGCTTTTAACCTATTTTGGCTCTCCTTTTCAACATCCAGAATGAAAGAGGTCATCAACCTTATTACAGTGCTTTTCTTTGAAGCAAAAGCAGTTAAGTTCAGCAAGCATCTTATGTTCCTATTGCTTTCTAAGGTTCAAGAACCATACCAGGTGGCCCTTCATATTTCTTCCTGCATACGCTCAGCCTTGGTGGTCAGGGAGCGCCAGACACTGAGTCTGGAGACTCAGCCTATAGAAAGCAATTTTCATTTCTCAAGGGGCTATGATGGAATGTTTGTAGTGTGTAGTGTAAAAAACATTGCGCTGTTTCCTAAAGGTGTTTCTATGTGTCTTAATCATAACAATATAGGCTTGTTCTCATATATCCCCAAAGGGAAGGGGCTGATATGTTTCTCCAATACACTGTCATACGACCCTAATTCCTTCAATGTATGCTCCTGTGTATGGCAGAAGGGGATCAAGCCAATCTAGTTTCTTCACAGAATCTGCTCCTTGTGGTGCATACCAAATCTTACCATTTATCCTGCAAGTCTCATACCCAGAGAACCACCCGTGAGCACTGTTCTGTACTTAGTAACTGAAATCTTGCCCTCAGCTGCTAAGGTCTCAGATTCTGAGTCTGGGACTATTGTTTCTCCATGTGCTTTCACCTTTTGGGCCAGGTCTAAGTGCCTAAGAGTTCCCAGAACCATCCTTCAGTTAATAAATCTTTACGCTATTCTTGGGCGGGCGGGGCGGGGAGGCGGTGTTGGGTGCACTCAGGGGATTCCTGTGTAGGAGTAGGTAGAATTATCGTGCTTTATGGTTCCATGGTGGAAGAGACCTTTTCTCCCAAAGAATTAGTTTGTTTAGCAAAACTGCCGTTGAATACATTCACACCCCCTACCGAAGCTCATACAAGATTTCCTGAAGGAAGGAAGCAAAAGGAGGTTCCTGGGGCACACAGCAAGAGTCATCAAAGAAGAGAGAAAGAGGATTCTGGAGAGCTGATGTCCCTATGCCAGAGCTCTGTCAAGCAGCCTTGATCACCATGTGGTCCATGCCCATCAGCCCTGTCAGCATAGTTACAAGCAACACTATCTGACCTTAACAGGTTGTATTTAGAATACGTGTATATGTGTATATATGCAGGGAACAGCCATTAGTCAAGAAGGAGGCCTTGAATTCGGAGAGTGGGAAGGGGCATATGGGAGACTTGGGAGGAATGAAAGGGAAAGAAAAAAAATTGTAATTAAATAATAGTCTCAAAAATAAAAAGTAAATAAAACCTTATGTTTGATACTACGTGTTTTCTTGTCTGTTGTTGTTCTGTAGAGGGGTATGGGCTCTCTGAGATTCTGGTGTTTGCATTTTAGAGGTGGGTGGGGGAGCGGTTGGGAGGCATGCTGCATTTCTGCAACTCACAGAAAGTTAGGGCTGGGGTTCTGACCTAATATCAGGTGATCAAATATCGAGTTCAGGCAGTGTTCAGTTCTTTCTATGGTGATTTATGTACTGTCTTACCTGGAGGAAGCCAGGGAGGTGTGTGGTGTACAGTAATGAGATAAAGCCCAGATGTGTTATAAAAGTGATATAATAATAATAATAATAATAATGATAATGTGTTTACTTAATCATCACCACATATTTCAACATTGGCCTTATGTATCGGAAAATGTAAGATGTTAAACTAACTTGACTTTTTGCATGTAACCAAACCTTTAAAGATTGTAAACTAAGGTTCTGGGATGTGAACTGTATATTGAATATAACAGCATGAAGGAACTCTGTATTTCTTTTTATTCCAAAAAACTAGAGGAACTCTATGTCTCTAAGCCATTTTGTACCAATCAATTTACTAAGGTCTACTGCCCAGTGTTTTCCTTAGGGATTGATATTTGTAAAACCATTTAAAATATTTTTATTTATTTTATGTATACGAGTGCTCTATCTACAATGCATACCTGCATCCCAGAAGAGGGCATCAGACCCCATGACAGATGGATGTGAGCCACCATGTGGTTGCTGGGAATTGAACTCAGAAATTTTGCAAGAGCAGCCGGTGCTCTTAACTACTGAGCCATCTCTCCAGCCCTGTAAATAGTTTATAATTATCTGATAGGACTAAATTATTTTCACCCACACCTGTCCTCTGTCTGAGGTGTGGCATCTTCAGTCTGTAAGTTTATATTAACAGAGCTCTTGAGGGTTTTGAAGTGAGTGCAGGGACTTCAGAAGATTTCCACTTAGCTCCAGGAGTTTGGGTGCTCTATCCGGCAAGGTCTGCCAATTAGACAAGTTATGGATTCTGAACTTGGCTCCCAAGAGGAATGCCATCTAGCAAGAAAGCATCATGGAGGTTTTCTTTTTTGGGGGAGGGAGAGACATGGTTTATTCAAAAAAATATTTCCAAGGTTGGTCACATGCATGGGAACCCTGATCTGTTGAGGTTTGGTCTTGCTGTCTATTGTAATGTTACGTGCGGGCCCCCAAGACCTGAAGTCTGCATGTAGTTCCAAATGACTCTGTCCCCAAGTTATTCTGATTGGGAAATAAAGATGCCAACAGCCAATAACTGGGCAGAAGAGACATAGGTGGGGTTTCGGATTCCCGGGCCTGGGGTTGGAGGAGAACCACGAGAGAAGAAGACGGCGAATGGAGGAGAGAGAAGCCATCATAGATTAGGTAAGTTCAAGAGAACATCTCCCTGAGGGCCAGCCAATTGAAGTTAAGAACAGCTCGGATGAGACATAGTAAGTGATAACTCGGGGTTATTGATAGGAAAGTAGATTCTTAGAGCATAGAGGGTAGACGTCTGCCCAGCTCTTGTGCTGTTTAAGTTTTATTGTAAATATAAAGATTGTGTGTGTGTGTGTGTGTGTGTGTGTGTGTGTGTGTGTGTGTGTGTGTGTGTGTGTGTGTGTGTGTGTGTGTTTTATCTGGGAACTAGATGGTCAAAGGCCAAGTAGCAACCCTGGATTGGGGTTAAATACCTTCTACAACACCTATCTAAATCAATGAAGCAGCAATTCCTTGTGCCTGTCCCTGAGAATCACTGCCCAAACAAGAGGATGCTTTCTTTCTATCTCAGAATTCTACTTTTGCCTGATATAGCTGTCACCTGGGAGGCCCTGCCAGTGCATGACAAATACAGAGGGGAACGCTCTCAGCCAGCCATACAACTGAGCATAGAGTCCCCAACGGAGGAGCTAGAGAAAGGACCCAAGGAGCTGAGGGGTTTGCAGCCCCATAGGAGGAACAATGATTTGAACCACCCAGTACCCCAACAGCTCCCAGGGACAAAACCACTAACCAAAGAGTATACATGGAAGGACCCATGGCTCCAGATGCATGTGCAGCAGAGGATGGCCTTGTTGGACATCAAAGGGAGGAGAGGCCCTTGGTCCTGAGAAGGCTGGATGCCCCAGTGTAGTAGAATGCCAGGACAGCAAAGCAGGTGGATTGGTGAGCAGGGGGAGGAGGGATGGGTTAGGGGGGGTTTGGGGTGGGATTGGGGGTGGGGAAGGAACCAGGAAATGGAACAACATTTGGAATATTTGAAATGTAAATAAGGACTATATCTTTAAAAAAAAGAGAGAAAGAGAAAAAGAATTCTACTTTCCCTTTCTAGCTCCTTCTGTCCCCAGGAAGCTTTAAGTGTGAATCTAAGGACCTGCGTTCTGCACAGGACTTGAACACATCTTCCTAAGAGGTGTCAAGGGGGCAGAGAAGCAAGCTGAAGACTTCCAAGCACCGTTGTCCTTGAATCACACTGTGGAAAAGCTGCTATGTTACATTCTAAGTCAGGGAAACGTTGACTGTCCATGGAGTGATGTATACAATGGAGTTGACAGTCAGGATGATGTATACAATGTTCCTTGGCACTACACTCTTTTAAAAATGTGTGTTTATTTCTCCTGCAAGCATGCATGTGTGCCACGTGTGTGCAGTATCCACAGAGGCCAGGAGAGTGCTGGATTCCCTCAAACTGAAATTACAGGGGGCGGGGGGGAAGCTGTGAGCCTCCGTGTCTGTGCTGGGAACTGAATCTGGGTTTTCGTCATGAGCAGCGAGCACCCACTCTTAACTGCTGAGCCTTAAGGGGTTTGTAGAAGGCTCAGCTCCAGCTTGTCTTAGGAGGAGACAGGGCATTTGAGAGCAGCGATGAGGCTCGAAATGCCATCCAGTCTGGATTCTCTGCTCCTGTGCGATAAACAGCCTTCTTCCACCGCCTGCCCAAAGCAAAAGAGCCAGATGACCATGGACTGAAAACTGAAAACTGTGAGCCAAAGCAAATAATTTCTCCTCTTTGAGTTGATTTGGCTCGGGTGTTTTCTTGTTTTTGCCTTTTTGTTTGTTTGTTTGTTTGTTTTTGCTTATTCTAGCATAAAAAAACCATAATGAACACGCTGTCCTTTTGGGCCTGTTCCATAGACTATTTTATATGCAAATCTTAGATTCCTTTATTCTCCCCTTCTCTCCTTCCTCATTTCTTTCCCTCTTTCTTTTTTTTTTTTTGATTTTTTTTATTGTATATATTCTATATTTACAATTCATTTCCCTTTTTCTGGTTCCCCACCCCCAAAGGTCCCACATGTCCTTTTCCCTCCCCCTGCTCCCGCATCCACCCCCTCCCTCTTTACTGTTCTTGTACTCTCCCACAATGATGTTTTGGTCCATTCTAGCACCAGTGTCCACTCCTTTCTTCTTGTGAGACATCACTTGATATGTGATTTGTGTCTTTGGTGTTCCAAGCTTCTAGGCTAATATCCACTTATCAGTGACTGTATACCATGGGTATTCTTTTGAGACTGGGTCACCTCACTTAGTATGACATTCTCCAGCTCCATCCATTTCTCTAAGAATTTCATGAATTCATTGTTTCTAATGGCTGAATAGTACTCCATTGTGTATATATACCACATTTTTTGTATCCATTCCTCTGTTGAGGGACATCTGGGTTCTTTCCAGCTTCTGGCTATTATATATAAGGCTGCTATGAACATAGTGGAGCATGTATCCTTATTGCATGCTGGTGAATCTTCTGGGTATATTCCCAGGAGTGGTATGGCTGGGTCCTCCGGAAGTATCATGCCCAGTTTTCTGAGGAACCGCCATACTGATTTCCAGAGTGGTTGTACCAGCTTGCATTCCCACCAGCAGTGGAGGAGTGTTCCTCTTTCTCCACATCCTCGCCAACACCTGATGTCTTCTGAGTTTTTAATCTTAGCCATTCTGACTGGTGTGAGGTGAAATCTCAGGGTTGTTTTAATTTTCATTTCCCTAATGACTAGTGATGTTGAACATTTTTTAAGGTGTTTCTCAGCCATCCGAATTTCTTCAGGTGAAAAGTCTCTGTTTAGCTCTGTACCCCATTTTTGGATAGGGTTATTTGGTTTTCTGGGGTCTAACCGCTTGAGTTCTTTGTATACATTGGAGATTAGCCCTCTGTCGGATGTGGGGTTGGTGAAGATTTTTTCCCAATTTGTTGGTTGCTGATTTATCCTTTTGACAGTGTCTTTTGCCTTACAGAAACTTTGTAGTTTTATGAGGTCCCATTTGTCTATTCTTGCTCTTAGAGCATAAGCAATTGGTGTTCTGTTCAGGAATTTTTCCCCTGAGCCAATGTCCTCAAGGGTCTTCCCCAGTTTCTTTTCTATTAGTTTCAGTGTGTCTGGTTTTATGTGGAGGTCTTTGATCCACTTGGAGTTGAGCTTAGTGCAAGGAGATAAGAGTGGATCAATTCTCATTCTTCTGCATGTTGACCTCCAGTTGAGCCAGCACCATCTGTTGAAAAGGCTATCTTTTTTCCACTGGATGTTTTCAGCTCCTTTGTCGAAGATCAATTGGCCATAGATGTGTGGGTTCAATTCTGGGTCTTCGATCCTATTCCATTGATCCGCTTCCCTGTCACTGAACCAATACCATGCAGTTTTTAATACCACTGCTCTGTAATATTGCTTGAGGTCTGGGATATTGATTCCCCCAGAAGTTCTTTTGCTGTTGATGATAGTTTTAGCTATCCTGGGTTTTTTGTTATTCCAGATGAATTTGAGAATTGCTCTTTCTAGCTCTATGAAGAACTGAGTTGGGATTTTGATGGGAATTGCATTGAATCTGTATATTGCTTTGGGCAAGATTGCCATTTTGACTATATTAGTCCTGCCAACCCACGAGCATGGAAGATTTTCCCATTTTCTGATGTCTTCTTCAATTTCCCTCTTCAGAGACCTGAAGTTTTTGTCGTATAAATCTTTCACATGTTTGGTTAGCGTCACTCCAAGATACTTCATATCATTTGTGGCTATTGTGAAGGGTGTCATTTCCCTAATTTCTTTCTCGGCCTGCTTATCCTTCGCGTATAGGAAGGCTACTGATTTACTTGAGTTGATTTTATAGCCAGCCACTTTGCTGAAGTTGTTTATCAGTTGCAGGAGTTCTCTGGTGGAGGTTTTTGGGTCACTTAAGTAAACTATCATATCATCTGCAAATAGTGATAGTTTGACTTCTTCCTTTCCGATTTGTATCCCTTTGACTTCCCTCTGTTGTCGAATTGCTCTAGCTAGTACCTCAAGTACTATATTGAAGAGATATGGCGAGAGGGGACAGCCTTGTCTAGTCCCTGATTTTAGAGGGATTGCTTTGAGTTTTTCTCCGTTTACCTTGATGTTGGCTACTGGTCTGCTGTATATTGCTTTTACTATGTTTAGATATGGGCCTTGAATTCCTGTTCTTTCTAGGACCTTTAGCATGAAAGGATGCTGAATTTTGTCAAATGCTTTTTCAGCATCCAATGAGATGACCATGTGGTTTTTTTCTTTGAGTTTGTTTATGTAGTGGATTACGTTGATGGATTTCCGTATATTGAACCATCCCTGCATCCCTGGGATGAAGCCAACTTGATCATGGTGAATGATTGTTTTGATGTGTTCTTGGATTCGGTTGGCAAGTATTTTGTTTAGTATTTTTGCATCGATATTCATAAGAGAAATTGGCCTGTAGTTCTCTTTCTTAGTTGGATCTTTGTGTGGTTTTGGTATCAGGGTAATTGTGGCTTCATAGAATGAGTTGGGTAGTGTTCCTTCTGTTTCTATTTTGTGGAATAATTTGAAGAGTATCGGTATTAGGACTTCTTTGAAGGTCTGATAGAATTCTGCACTAAAACCGTCTGGTCCTGTGCTCTTTTTGGTTGGAAGACTGTCTATGACCCCTTCTATTTCTTTGGGGGTTATGGGTCTGTTTAGATGATCTATTTGATCCTGGTTTAATTTTGGTATTTGGTAACTGTCGAGGAAATTGTCCATTTCCTCCAGATTCTCCAGTTGTGTTGAGTATAGGTTTTTGTAGTAGGATCTGATGATTTTTTGAATTTCCTCAGTTTCTGTTGTTATATCTCCCTTTTCATTTCTAATTTTGTTAATTTGAATACTGTCTCTGTGCCCTTTAGTAAGTCTGGCTAGGGGGTTATCTATCTTGTTGATCTTCTCAAAGAACCAGCTCCTGGTTTTGTTGATTCTTTGTATGGTTCTCTTTGTTTCAACTTGATTGATTTCAGCCCTGAGTTTGATGATTTCCTGTCTTCTACTCCTCCTGGGTGAAATTGCTTCTTTTTGTTCCAGAGCTTTCAAGTGCGCCATTAAGTTGCTAGTATATGCTCTCTCCTGTTTCTTTTTGGAGACACTCAGGGCTATGAGTTTTCCTCTAAGCACTGCTTTCATTGTGTCCCATAGATTTGGGTATGTTGTGCCTTCATTTTCATTAAGTTCTAAGAATTCTTTGATTTCTTTCTTTATTTCTTCCTGGACTAAGGTATCATTGAGTAGAATATTGTTCAGCCTCCAAGCGTATGGGGATTTTCTGTTGTTTTTGTTGCTATTGAAGAACACTCTTACTCCATGGTGATCTGATAAGAGGCATGGGATTAGTTCGATCTTTTTATATTTGTTGAGATCTGTCTTGTGTCCAATTATATGGTCGATTTTGGAGAAGGTACCATGAGGGGCTGAGAAAAAGGTATAGTCTTTTGCTTTAGGGTGAAATGTTCTATATATATCTGTTAAATCCAATTGCTCCAAAGTTTCGATGAGTTTCTCCGTGTCTCTGTTTAGTTTCTGTTTTCCTGGTCGGTCCACTGTAGATAGTGGAGTATTGAGGTCCCCCACAATCATTGTGTTAGGTGCAATGTGTGCTTTGAGCTTTAGTAAGGTTTCTTTTACAAATGAGGGTGCCCTTACATTTGGAGCGTAGATGTTTAGAATTGTGAGTTCCTCTTGGTGGATTCTTCCTTTGACTAGCAGGAATTGACCTTCTGTGTCTCTTTTGATGACTTTGGGTTGAAAGTCAATTTTATCTGATATTAAAATGGCTACTCCAGCTTGCTTCCTGTGACCATTTGCTTGCAAAATTGTCTTTCATCCTTTTACTCTAAGCTAGTGTTTGTCTTTGACTCTGAGGTGTGTTTCCTGTAAGCAGCAAAATGTAGGGTCCTGTTTCCGTATCCAGTCTGTTAGTCTATGTCTTTTTATTGGGGAGTTGAGTCCATTGATGTTAAGAGATATTAAGGAATAGAGATTATTACTTCCTGACATTTTTGATGTTATTTTTGTTTTTGTGTAGTTATCTTCCTTTGAGTTTGATGGAAGAAGTTTACTGTCTTGCTTTTTCTTGGGTGCCATTTCCTTCCTTGTGTTGGAGTTTTCCTCCTATTATCCTTTGTAGAGCTGGGTTAGTGGAAAGATATTGTGTAAATTTGGTCCTGTCATGGAATATTTTGATTTCTCCATCTATGTTGATTGAGAGTTTTGCTGGGTATAGTAGTCTTGGCTGACATTTGTTTTCTCTTAGGGTCTGCATGAGGTCTGCCCAGGATCTTCTAGCTTTCATGGTTTCTGGAGAGAAGTCTGGTGTGATTCTGATAGGTCTTCCTTTATATGTTACTTGGCCCTTTTCTCTTACTGCCTTTAATATTCTTTCTTTGTTTAGTACATTTGGGGTTTTGATTATTATGTGACGGGAGGTGTTTCTGTTCTGGTCCAGTCTGTTTGGAGTTCTGTAGGCTTCTTGTACATTCATGGGCATCTCTCTCTTTAAGTTAGGAAAGTTTTCTTCCATAATTTTGTTAAAGATATTTGCTGGCCCTTTAAGTTGTAGATCTTCACTCTCATCTATCCCTATAATCCTTAGGTTTGGTCTTCTCATTGTGTCCTGGATTTCCTGGATGTTTTGGGTTACAAGCCTTTTGGATTTTGCGTTTTCTTTGACTGTGGAGTCAATGGTTACTATGTTATCTTCAGCATCGGAGATTCTTATTTCTATCTCTTGTATTCTGTTGTTTATGTTTGCATCTACAACCCCTGATTTCTTCCCAAGGTTTTCTATCTCCAAGGTTGCCTCCTTTTGTGATTTCTTAGTTGTTTCTACCTCTGTGTTCAGATCTTGGATGGTTTTGCTCAGTTCCATCATTTGTTTGTTTGTGTTTTCATGTAATTCTTTAATATATTTTTGTGCTCCCTCTTTCATGACTTCTGCCTGTTGTTTCAAGTTCTCCTGCATTTCTTTAACTGATTTTCTCACTTCCTCTTTATTGGTTTCTGTCTGATGGCCCATATTCTCCTGGAGTTCTTTAAGTGTTTTTTGTGTTTGGATTATAAGAGCTTCTACTCTATTTATGTTCCCCTGCATTTCTTTAAGAGATTTGTTTATGTCTTTTTTGTGTTCCTCTAGGAGCATCATGACCTGTGCTTTTATATCTAACTCTTGTTTTTCTGGTGTGCTGGGGTATCCTGGACTTGCTGTGGTTGGCGAATTGGGTTCAGATGGTGCCATGTTGCCTTGATTTCTGTTAATAACGTTCCTACGTTTGCCTTTTGCCATCTCTTTATCTCTGGCGTTAGTTGGTCTTATTGTAGATGGCGCCCTGCTGAAAGCACAGCACGCCTGTCCCCAGGAGACAGATCCCTTCTGGCAGCTTGTCTGTGCTGGACTATGCTTGCTCTGAGTCTAGGTCCCTGACTCCAGCTGCTAGAGTTCCGAGCTGTGCCCCGAGGCGGCCCAGTGGCCCCTTGCTGCTAGTCCGCTCAGAGAGCTGGTCCCGGCCGGTAGTCTGCACCCGCAGCTGAGCTTTCTGTGCCCGGATCTCCTGCAGAACTAAGCTAAGCTATAACTCTGGTCACGCACCTGATTCCAGCCGCTCACTGCGTCCAGTGTGCCCGCTGTTTGCGCGCGGGGGTCTGGGGCGAGATGGCTGCCCCTGCTGAAAGCACCGCGTGGCCTTGGCTGAGCTGCTCGTACCCAGCTCTGCTGCTCCCTTCTGGCTGCGTTGTCTGTGCTGGACTATGCTCGCTCTGAGTCCAGGCCCCTGACTCCAGCTGCTAGAGTGCCGAGCTGTGCCCCGAGGCGGCCCAGTGTCCCCTCGCTGCTAGTCTGCTCAGAGAGCTGGTCCCGTCTGGTAGTCTGCACCCACAGCTGAGCTTTCTGTGCCCGGATCTCCTGCAGAACTAAGCTAAGCTATAACTCTGGTCACGCACCTGATTCCAGCCGCTCACTGCGTCCAGTGTGCCCGCTGTTTGCGCGCGGGGGTCTGGGGCGAGATGGCTGCCCCTGCTGAAAGCACCGCGTGGCCTTGGCTGAGCTCTCCCTCTTTCTTTTTAAAATTTAAATTTATTTATTTATTTATTTATTTATTTATTTATTATTTTTTGTTGCAAACCCCCTTCAATCCTTTTGCTTTTTTAAATCTTTTTTCAATTATTATTGGATATATTCTATATTTGCAATTCATTTC
This sequence comes from Apodemus agrarius, assembly GCA_964023405.1. Lineage (NCBI taxonomy): Eukaryota > Metazoa > Chordata > Mammalia > Rodentia > Muridae > Apodemus > Apodemus agrarius. Next base: position 17,091,467 of record OZ030025.1, on the reverse strand, counting down.
CCTTTTTCTGGTTCCCCACCCCCCAAAGGTCCCACATGCCCTTTTCCCTCCCCCTGCTCCCTCATCCACCCCTTCCCACTTCCCTGTTCTTGTATTCCCCTACACTGATGCATTGATCCTTTCTAGCACCACTGTCCACTCCTTTCTTCTTGTCAGACATCATTTGGTATGTGAATTATGTCTTTGGTGTTCCAAGATTCGAGGCTAATATCCACTTATCAGTGACTGCATACCATGGGTATTCTTTTGAGACTGGGTTACCTCACTTAGTATGATGTTCTCCAGTTCCTTCCATTTCTCTAAGAATTTCATGAATTCATTGTTTCAATGGCTCCATTGTGTATATATACCACATTTTTTGTATCCATTCCTCCGTTAAGGGACATCTGGGTTCTTTCCAGCTTCTGGCTATTATAAATAAGGCTGCTATGAACATAGTGGAGCATGTATGCTTATTGCATGCTGGGGAATCTTCTGGGTATATTCCCAGGAGTGGTATGGCTGGGTCCTCTGGAAGTATCATGTCCAGTTTTCTGAGGAACCGCCAGACTGATTTCCAGAGTGGTTGTACCAGCTTGCAGTCCCACCAGCAGTGGAGGAGTGTTTCTCTTTCTCCACATCCTCTCCAACACCTGTTGTCTTCTGAGTTTTTAATCTTAGCCATTCTAACTGGTGTGAGGTGAAATCTCAGGGTTGTTTTGATTTGCATTTCTCTAATGACTAATGATGTTGAACATTTTTAAGGTGTTTCTCAGCCATCCGAATTTCTTCAGGTGAAAAGTCTTTGTTTAGCTCTGTACCCCATTTTTGGATAGGGTCATTTGGTTTTCTGGGGTCTAACTTCTTTGTATACATTGGATATTAGCCCTCTGTCGGATGTGGGGTTGGTGAAGATCTTTTCCCAATTTGTTGGTTGCTGATTTATCCTTTTGACAGTGCTTTTGCCTTACAGAAACTTTGTAATTTTATGAGGTCCCATTTGTCTATTCTTGCTCTTAGAACATAAGCAATTGGTGTTCTTTTCAGGAATTTTTCCCCTGAGCCAATGTCCTCAAGGGTCTTCCCCAGTTTCTTTTCTATTAGTTTCAGTGTGTCTGGTTTTATGTGGAGATCCTTGATCCACTTGGAGTTGAGCTTAGTGCAAGGAGATAAGAGTGGGTCAATTCTCATTCTTCTGCATGTTGACCTCCAGTTGAGCCAGCAACTCAGAGATTCCTTTATTCTCCCCTTCTCTCCTTCCTAATTTCTTTTCCTCTTTCTTTTTTAAAATTTAAATTTATTTATTTATTTATTTATTTATTTATTTATTTATTTATTAAGACAAAGTCTCCCATAGCCCAGGATGTCCTCAGGCTAGACCGGAACTCCAGATTCTCCTGCTTCTGCCTCCCAAGTGCTGGGGTTACAGGCATGTATGCCCATGTCTGATTTAGTAAATCTGCTTTGCATTTTATGAAAAGAATTTGAGGAGTCGGAGACGCTATTTGGCATTTTTTTTTTTTTTTGTGACTTCTCTGACTTAGGTGAAATGGGCTGGGTGAAATCCCATTGCCAAGTCTGTCTACTTAGAGGTGGGGCTATCAGGCCAGGATGTGTCAGAAGCGGTGTAAAAATCAGAAAACTAGTTTTATGTGGAGGTCCTTGATCCACATGGAGTTGAGCTTAGTACAAGGAGATAAGAATGGATCGATTTGCATTTTTCTGCATGCTGACCTCCAGTTGAACCAGTACCATTTGTTGAAAAGGCTATCTTTTTTTTCCCCTACTGGATGGCTTTAGCTTCTTTGTTGAAGATAAAGTGACCATAGGCGTGTGGGTTCATTTATGGCTCTTCAATTCTATTCCATTGATCTACCTGCCTGTCACTGTACCAATACCATGCAGTTTTTAACACTATTGCTCTATAGTACTTCATGAGGCCTGGGATACTGATTCCCCCAGAAGTTCTTTTGCTGTTGAGAACAGTTTTAGTTATCCTGGGTTTTTTGTTATTCCAGATGAATTTGAGAATTGCTCTTTCTAACTCTATAAAGAACTGAGTTGGGATTTTGATGGGGATTGCATTGAATCTGTATATTGCTTTTGGCAAGATGGCCATTTTTACTATATTAATCCTGCCAAACCATGAGCATGGAAGATTTTTCCATTTTCTGAGGTCTTCTCCAATTTCCTTCTTCAGAGACCTGAAGTTAACCAGACACACTGAAACTAATAGAAAAAAAAAAAACTGGGGAAGACCCTTGAGGACATGGCCACAGAGGAAAAGTTCCTGAACAGAACACCAATAGCTTATGCTCTAAGATCAAGAATTGACAAATGGGACCTCATAAAATTACAAAGTTTCTGTAAGGCAAAGGACACCATCAAAAGGACAAAATGACAACCAACAAATTGGGAAATGATCTTCACTAACTCCACATCCAACAGAGGGCTAATATCCAATATATACAAAGAACTCAAGAAGGTAGACTCCAAGAGAGCCAAATAATCCTATTAAAAAAATAGGGTAAAGAGCTAAACAAAGAATTTTCACCTGAAGAATTTCGAATGGCTGAGAAGCACCTTAAGAAATGTTCAACATCATTAATCATTAGGGAAATGCAAATCAAAACAACCCTGAGATTTCACCTCACACCAGTTAGCATGGCAAAGATTAAAAACTCAGGTCACAGCAGGTGTTGGTGAGGATATGGAGAAAGAGGAACACCCCATCCACTGCTGGTGGGATTGCAAGCTGGTATAACCACTCTGGAAATCAGTCTGGCGGTTCCTCAGAAAACTGGGCATGACTTCAGGAGGACCCTGTTATACCACTCCTGGTCATATACCCAGAGGATTCCCTAGCATGCAATAAGGGCACATGCTCACTATGTTCAAAGCAGCCTTATTTATAATAGCCAGAAGCTGGAAAGAACTCAGATGTCCCTCAATGGAGGAATGGATACAGAAATTGTATATTTACACAATGGACTAGTACTCAGCAATTAAAATCAATGAGTTCATGAAATTTTTAGGCAAATGGTTGTAACTGGAAAATATCATCCTAAGTGAGGTAACCCAATCACAAAAGAATACACATGGAATGCAGTCACTGATAAGTGGATATTAATTAGCCCAGAAGCTCTGAATACTCAAGACACAATTAACATATCAAATGATTCCCAAGAAGAAGGAAGGAGAGGGCCCTGGTCCTGGAAAGGCTTGATCCAGCATTGTAGGGGAGTACCGGGACAGAGAAATGGGAGGGGGTGATTGGGGAATGGGCAGAGGGAAGAGGGCTTATGGGACTTATGGGGAGGGGGGAACCAGGAAAAGGGAAAGCATTTGGGATGTAAACAAAGAATATAGAAAATAAAAATAAATAAGTAGCCGGGCATGGTGGCGCATGCCTGTAATCCCAGCACTTGGGAGGCAGAGGCAGGCGGATTTCTGAGTTCGAGGCCAGCCTGGTCTACAGAGTGAGTTCCAGTACAGCCAGGACCACACAGAGAAACCCTGTCTCGAAAATCTAAAATAAATAAATAAAAATAAATAAATAAATAAATAAAATTCAGAAAACTAACGAGTATGGGCAGGAGGAGGCGTGGCTCTGTCAGTGGGCGTGGTAAGTGTCACCGCCCCCACATCTGTTAGGTGCCAATCACAGCATAGCCTGCTTTATGTTCCATTGCAGGGGAAATTGAAGATTAAAGTGTTCTCAATTTAATAGATGATAAACTGAGGGGTTACAATACCCCATCCCTATCAAAACGGTACTTCAGTAGTGGGAACAATTTGAAGCAGGACTTGTTTGATCCTAACATCTATGTGGGAGCCTAGCTTTGTCCCTATGTGTACCCCGTGAGAATTTAAAACTTTATTCTGTTAGCAATGGAGGATTTTATCTCCTGAGTATGAAAGCTGTCATTCCTTTGTCAAAGAGAGGATGGAGCAGGAGATAGATAACAGAAAAGTTGGTTTTTAGTAGAGGATATGGTCTCTGCCATTCATTGTGTCTCAGGAATAGTCTCAATTTCTTCTTCTTCTTCTTCTTCTTCTTCTTCTTCTTCTTCTTCTTCTTCTTCTTCTTCTTCTTCTTCCTCTTCCTCTTCTTCTTCTTCGTCTTCTTCTTCCTTCTCCTCCTCCTCCTCCTCTTCTTCTTCCTCTTCTTCTTCCTCTTCTTCCTCTTCCTCCTCATTTGGTTTGTGTTGTCTCCTGTTTGCTAAGAAAGGAACCATGAAGGGTGGGGGAGGTGTTTCTGAGTGAGGAGAGAGAGAACCAAGTTAGGTGAGATTTCCTCTTTGTGGGATCGGTTTCTCCATGAACTTTGATTGTAAGGGAAGGTTTTGATTTTTAAAGAACACAGCTCCCATTCACTCCTTTCAAGAATGCTGTTCTGATAATAAAGACAGGAGTGGAATTAGAGTCAAGCAAACATTAGTTTTGTATACTTCAGCTTCTCAAAATCAGAATTCAGTATATAAGAAAATGGGATTTAGAGAAATCACTATTATTTTAATATGATATTTTATTAATTCATTGAGAGATTTATAAATACATACAATATATTTCTATCATTTTCACTCTCATTCTTCTCCAACTCCTCCCTGATCCTTTATTCCTTGTCCTCTATGGTTTTCTGTCTCCTTTTTCTTGAACCAATTGAGTCTAATCAGTCCTTCCCATATACACATGGATGTAGGCTTACACTTTTTTTTTTTGCAGCCTACTTTTCATCAGGGTTCAACCTCTGCTCTAGCCCACCACCCAGCTGAGGTAGTGGAAGAGAAAAGCTATTAGGATATAGAGGAAGTGGACCTGTTCAGCAATAGTTCTTGGGACAAGCCAGATCTTGTTGGGCAGCAGCAGTTCAGTCCTGTAGCAAACACCGAATATAAATCAGCAGCTGCTATCCAGTCCCAGAGGGCACACAAGAACAGGTGGCTGCTGTCCAGTTCTGAAGTTAACGCCTCTTTAACCAGCCGGAGGTGAGGTCATGCAAGGAGCAAGGAGAAACCTCACAAGCAGTTCTTGGGCGAGCGTCTTTCAATGGCAGCATTTGGAGCAAGCCAAACCAATGCTTAGTGCTCATCTCCCACTGTCTGTGGGGTCAAATCCACTTCACATAGGCATGGGGCCTGGCACATGGTTAATCTACCAGAGACCATGCCTTTAAAGAAAATCTGTGTTCCTTCCCCTAACAGTCCTCAACATTTACCACAGCCCTATGTGTCTTCAGGATATGACAGGGCATTGCATTCATGGATAAACAGAAGTTGTAGTTGCCTGCAGAAGACCCTGAACAAGACCAACCCAGGCGACATTCCAGAATGGATGGAGGGGAGGGGAGATCACTGTTCTTAATGTTACAATGAGTGTTTAGAGAAAACAATTTAGGGATCAAATTTAGGTCACTCCTAATCCTTTTATGACTTTGTGGCTTGATCACGAAGTGATTTATTTGGCTTCTTTCTGTCCCATGACTGTAATTGAAGTCTTACATATGGATTTTGCAGACAAACCTTGTCAGGAAAGTGGGAAAGACAGAACCACCTCTCTTCATTTGGTTTGTCACCATCAGGAATTACTTTACTGTGGCTTTTTGTCTCCTTTTGTCACTTGAGGCTCAGAGTCAAAGGAGCAGAGACAAGCCCCCTCCTTGCATCACATCCTCAGAATCTAGAAAGCCAGCCAGAACTTCTTAAATACTCAAATTAAGAAAGAACTATGTACTGGCTCATTTTGTATGGCAACTTGACACAGGCTAGAATTATTACAGAGAAAGGAGCTTCAGGTAAGGAAGTGCCTCCATGAGATCCAACCATAAGGCATTTTCTCAATTAGTGATCAAGGGTGGGAGGGCCCATTGTGGGTGGTGCCATCCCCGGGCTGGTAGTCTTGGGTTCTATAAGAAAGCAGGCTGAGCAAGCCAGGGGAAGCAAGCCAGTAAGGAACATCCCTCCATGGCCTCTGCATCAGATCCTGCTTCCTGCCCTGCTTGAGTTCCAGTCCTGAATTCCTTTGGTGATGAACAGCAATGTAGAAGTGTAAGCTGAATAAACCCTTTCCTCCCCAACTTGCTTCTTGGTTATGATGTTTGTGTAGGAATAGAACCTCTGACTAAGACAAACTGTTATAAGACATTTCTTTTAGGAAGAGAAATTCTTTCAAGGCTCCAGTTGACATCCTGTAGACAGGAGAAATTATGGCTGCAATTGGAACAAAAGTTATACCAAGTGGAATGACAGTTACATTTTTCCTTAGTCAACCCCCATCCTCCCAATGATAGATCTTGGCAAAGATCACCAACTCTGCTAATATTATAAAGACCATCATGTACTTTAATATGGCTCTCCTGGTGCATTCACATATCCATTTACCAGGTGTTCCTGTCCCAAATTTAGCCTGACTCAAATAAGCTCCCAACTTTAACCGGCTGTTTGCCGGGAACATGGCGCACATCTTGCTAACACAGCCACACGGCCATTTAATTGGGAGGTCTAGAAAGAGGGCCTTCTATAGATCAAAGGATCAGCATCTTTGTGTGTGTTTGTGTGTGTGTGTGTGTGTGTGTGTGTGCAGTTGTGTGTATGTGTGCACATGCACACACAGGCCAGAGGAGATGGTCAGGTGTTTAATCCCTCTCAGACTTGTTTGCTTAGAGTGGGTTGTTTCTCACTGACCCGGAGCTAGCCGGCTAAGCTGACAGAGCACCCCGCAGATTCCCCTCTCTTGGCGTGCACTTCCTCAGTCTGCGAAAGGCTGAGATTCCTGGTGTGCACTGCAACCTCCATGTAGGTAATGGGGATCCAAACTCATGCGTTGAGCTCTTACACACAGAGCTGTTTCTCCAGCCCCCAATTCTGTATCTTTAATAATTAGTGAATTAAAATGAAGACTAAAAAAGAAAAAGGGTATGGTCTTCTAAAGGAAGTTAGGAAATAATATAGTTGACTACGTTGAGGGTTTTACTTCCCATCAGAAAAAAAAAAAAAGCTACTTGTCATTTAATGTTTTAAAATTGTCCGTAATTTTAGTTATATTTTAAGGAATACATAAGAATGGCAACATTTAGCCGGGCAGTGGTGGCACATGCCTTTAATCCCAGCACTTGGGGGGCAGAGGCAGGTGGATCTCTGAGTTTGAGGCCAGCTTGGTCTACAGAGTGAGTTCCAGGGCAGCCAGGGCTAGAGAAACCCTGTCTTGAAAAAACAAACAAACAAAACAACAAACAAACAAACAAAAAACAAGAATGGCAACATTTTATAGATTAATGGGGTGTTTTTTTTAAAAAGATTTCTTTATTATATGTAAGTACATTGTAGTTGTCTTCAGATACTTTTTCTTCTCCCTCCGACACTGCTTGCTTACTTGCTGTAACTGTCTACAGTCACCCCAGAAGGGGGCATCAGTTCTCATTACAGATGGTTGTGAGCCATCATGTGGTTGCTGGGATATGAACTCATGACCTCCGGAAGAGCAGTCGGTGCTCTTGACCGCTGAGCCATCTCTCCAGCCCCGGGTGGTTTGTTTTTTTCTTTTTCTTTTTCTTTTTTTTTTTTTGTTTTGTTTTGTTTTTGAGACAGAATTTCTCTGACCGTCCTGGAACTCACTTTGTAGTCCAGGCTGGCCTTGAATACAGGGATCAGCCAGCCTCTGTCTCCCAAATGCTGGGATTAAAGGCATGTGCCACTGCTACCCAACTTAATGGGGTGTTTTAAAAAAATTTACTTGTTTATTTATCGTGGGTGGGGGCACAGACATGATATGATACAGCATGTCTGTGGAGGTCAGAGGGCAACTAGGCAGAGTCTACTTTCTCCTTCTGCTCTGTGGGTTCCAGGGATTGAACTCAGGTCGTCGGAATTGGCAACAAGCACCTGTACTCACTGAGCCTTCTCACTGGCCCCTAATGGGGTGCGTTTGACCCATATACACTGTAGTATTTATACCAGGTTGTCTGTGTTCTCTAACATTTATTACTTCCTATGGTCAAAACTCCTTTCTTCTCCTGCATTTCTAATATAGGACTCTATTGTTATCCGTGGTCACCCAGTGCCATGATTCTGCTCACAGTGTTTGTTCCTGGGCTATCTATGGTTGGCCAAGCTTTTCTCATCTCTCCCTTCCTGCTACTTTCCCTAGCCCCCTTATAACCACTGTTTGGCTTCTGAGAGATCAACTTGTTTAGATTTCCAATGTACAGGAGAATCAGCTGACCTTGCTGGTCTGCGCCAGGTCTGCACCAGGTCTGTCGTAACTAACTCATGACTCCCGTTCCCACCCATGTTATAGCCAGTGACTGGGAGCCCTTTGTTTTCTCTGGAGAGCAAGTTGGTGTAGGGGAAGCCATTTTGAATCCTCAGCTAGGGAAAGGCAACACTGTTGCCAGCGGAAGTGGACTTTTAAATCCGCTTTTGGAATGAGGAAGGTTGTGGCTGTAAGAGTTCTATGTGGTAACAGGCTTTCCAGCAATAAGGAAACTCGTTTTAAAGCTGGGCTTTGAGTGAATGCAAAATACGAATATTTCATCACCGTGAAGTCTTTCTAAACATTTGGAGTACATTTCCCCTAAGTTTACTCTGGGACTGGAGAGACGGCTCTGTGCTTAGAGTATCTGACTGCTTTGTAGAGGATCAGAATTTAGTTCCCAGGATCACCATGGGTCAGCTCATGACAGCCTGTAACTCTAGATCGAAGGGACCTAACATTCTCTTCTGGCCTCCATGAGTACCCGCACATGTGTGGTCTATGTGTATAGGTACACACTACATAGAAATAAAAGCAAAACAAGCCTTTAAAAAGTCTAACTTGGTAATTCTTTCTTTTTGTATGAGTTATAATTTACACCCCCCGTCTTCAACTTTCGTTGCTTTATAAATCTATTTTTGCTTATCCAGTTCTTCTCATCTTACCTCTTTATAGGAGTAAGTTGATTGTTATGTGAAATAATCAACGTGTTAGAATTTACATATAATACTCTGACAAGTATTATGTCAATTACCTTATAGATTTTTTAATCTTATTGTATATTTTGGGGGGATTCATCATCCTTTATTATCTGAGAAATCAAATGCTTTTTAAAATTCATCTTAGCGGCCAGAACAAATGTCATGTCATATACTTTTAGCTTATCAAAGACTTATAAATTCATGACGTTGTTTCTATCTTAACATTTTGCTTCTTCACAGACCACTTTTATTTGCACTTCCTGTTGGTTTGCTAAGATGAAGTCATTGACTCCTTTTTCCATTAGAAAAACCTGGTTTTGCTATTCTCATTTCTTTTGAAGAATAAATTTTTAGATACAGAATTCTAGTGTAACCTTTCTTTGTGTATAGAGAGTTACAGCTTAACTCTTCTGCCACATATTGTATCTGATGACAATTCAGATACATTAAAAAAACAACATTTAAAGAGAGGTCTTGCTGTGAAGGAGCTTCAGTTTGATGGTGTTCTTAGCTCTGTAGTAATTTATAGCCAGTCTGGGTTGCAGACTGAGCTTCTGTCTTATGTATGTAGTATATATAATGTTTTAACATTTTATGTTTTTATGTGTATAGGTATTTTGTCTATGCACTATGTGCATGCAGCGGCATTCAGAGGCCAGAAGAGGTCATCATATTTCCTAGAACCAGAGTTACAGATGGTTGTGAGCCACAATATGTGAGGTGGAAATTGAACCCGGGTCCTCTGGAGGAACGGCTAAGGCCCTTAATCTCTGAGCCATCTCTCTAGCTCCATTAAAAAAATTCTCCTTTTTTTCCTTTGGTGTTAAGACAGTTGGGTAGATTATTATTATTATTATTATTAATTCATTTTTATTTTTATTTTTTAACTTGGGTTTTGAGACAGTGTCTCTCACGATATTCACTTACCATGCAGTGCAGGTTGGTTAATCCTCTTGGCAAACATCCTACCACATCCTCCAAAATGTTGAAGTTCTAGGTAGGAGCTGCCACACGCTGTTTGGTCGGCCCACTTAAGGGACATTCTTTCCTCTTCTATCCTCTCTTCTATAACTGTTCTAGCTGAAATGGAGACATTCTAAAGACAAACACTTGTGTCTGTCCTTTGGCTATCAGATTACTGAAAGAGTGGACCCCAAGACATGAGAATTTCTCAGGAGTCTCATGCTGTAAGCCGGTTGTCACTAGAGCTGGAGAGTTTGTCTCTTAGAAAAAGAGTTCATACTCTTGTGACAACATGTCAGATCACCTTGCAGGACGCACTGGAGCTGAGGCGGTGATGAATCAGTGACAGGCTGGACCACACCTTGACTAGGACTGCTTAGCTAAGAACACATCTTGTCCTTACTTGAAGATAACTTCATGCCAAGACTTAAGAATGGGCATTGAGGTTTGGTCTGTTGCTGTGTATTGTAATGCTCAGTGCAGGTCCCAGACACCTGGCCTGCACATGGACCCAAGTGCTGCTGTGTGACCTTGCCCCCAAATGATTTCTCATTGGTAAATAAAGAGGCCGAAAGCCAATAGCTGGGGGAGAGACATAGGTGGGTTTAGGGTTCCCGTGGCGTCAGAAGAGACCACGAAGGGGAGAGGAGAAGGAGGAGAGAGAAGAAGCTGCCATGGGGTGAGAATCTTAAAATAACAGCCATGTGGGTTGGCTAATTGGAGTTAAGAGCAGCCCAGATGAAACATGGCAAATTATATAATGGGATTATTGGCTGGGAAATAGACATAATAGCAAAGAGGATGGAACCTGCCCAGCTCCTGTGCTGATTAAGGCTTATTATAAAGGCTGTGTCTTTTATCCAGGAACTAAAGGGTTAAAGGGGGGGGTAGAAACCCCAGATTGGAATTAAATATTTTCCACAACAAATATGCTTGGGGTCAGTGTGTGTGTGTGTGTGTGTGTGTGTGTGTGTGTGTGTGTGTATTTATTCTCTCTCTCTCTCTCTCTCTCTCTCTCTCTCTCTCTCTCTCTCTCTCTGATGGGTGGCCACACTGAATTCACCTCCTCTCTCTGCTTTAATGGAGGTCAGATGGCCAACGCTATATTGTTATGGCTGCCAGGGCCTGAGCTCTGTCCCTCATGTCTCCGGCAACTCCTGCCTCAGAGCGTCTCACTGTCTCTTCAGGTATTTGGATACTTGCCTAATATCTTTACACCCATTTCTAAACGCTAGTTATTGAAAACCACAAATATATTATTTGGCTCATTATTGGATTCAAAAGCTAGCTTTAAAAAGGTTTAAATGAACTCATAGGTTCTGCTGATTTTCTTAATATTGGCTTTTCGTATGATGATAGCTGTAGCTAGAATTTTGAAAGAGATCAGAACTATCAATTTTCATCTTTACCGATGTTGAAATTTTTATGTTGCTTTTTTTCCCTGTTACTCTTTGAACATCGGGCTGCCTAAAGCCTTTGAAAAGAAATAATGAAGGTCTTTGTATGTAGAAAAACCTATTCTTGCTCACAAATGTGTTTCCAGAAGAGGCTAACAGTGATTTTCTGCTACTAGGAGTAAACAGTCAATTCTTCAGAGAAATTGTTTTTTTGTTTTGTGATTCTTTGAAAATCTGTTTCCTTTGCAGACAATGGTTTTCAGCCCGGAGAAGAACGATCTGGTTTTGTCCCCATGCTGGTTGGTTTACACATTTACACTGTGCAAATGTGTCAAGGCAGGTTAGCACTTTAGTATTTCTAGGGTGCCCTGGCAATGTCCAGGGTGTTAATGGAACATCTATGGCGTCTGGAGAGAAATTTAATGTCTTAAGTGTTGTTTACTCAAGGCCTCAGAAGATCTGCCAAGGAGGGATGGGTATTTTGTACAGCCCTGGATCAGAGAGCTGAGGGTTAACACTTTTCGCTGACTAATCTTCAAGATGAAGTGTGATGTATGGGCAGGAAAGACTGGCTGCTGAACACAGATCTACTTGCTCCACAAACTGTTCCATAATTGGATTGGACACATTCCTGTTACCTGACCGACTGCCAGTGAACCTACATCTTGTTGTTTTGCCTGAGCATTGGGCAGTCCTGGAGGATGGGTTCCACCCTGACTGTGGGTAGAGTACCCTGAGGTTGTACAAGACCCTTCACCTTGACTCCCCATGGGTGTATGTTACAGTGACTCTGTTTTCTGTACTATATTTCTTCTCTCTTGATGGAAGACAGAGTTCTGCTATTCATGTAGTGATTTTTGTTATTGTGATGGGGATGGAATCCTGGCCATTGTGGTTGATGGTCAAACTCTTTTGCCCTGAGCTATAGCTATGTGACTTGGAAGGGAAGATGTTGTTGGATGTATGGTACCTGAGGCTGTATATAGACGAACTTAATACTGACTCTGAATACAGTTCTGAAGGAGGCAAGTCTAGAGGTAGTATGTGGAGACTTCAAAGTCCATTCTCATCCCGTGGGTAATGAAGGGAAACAGCTGGGGTGCATCAGGAAGATGGTATCTGCTGAGTGACAGACAAAGAGGAGGGACTCAGGGCACCAAGACACATGGGACCTTATGTGCCGTGTTCTTCATACTGTGCCCTAACAAGGTGCGAGTAACATTTTTAATATATCAGGAATTGCTGTTAGTAACTGCAGTGAGAATTTTGGTTTCTTTAAAGCCACAGAAATGTTATGTGAATACACTTTTGGTGTGGGATCTGGGGGTTGCTTCAGATTGTCCACAGCAGCTGACTAAGATATGTCTTGTGCTCTGGCAGGGGCGTGGTTCTGCCAGCTGCAGACAGTTTATGTTTGGACTTCTGGGGACTCTTCAGAGGGTTTATAAATGCCAGAGCCCAGAGAGGCAGCTGCTGTTCCTGCTGCTCCTCCTCCTCCTGCTGCTCCTCCTCCTCCTGCTGTTCCTGCTGCTCCTCCTCCTGCTGCTGTTCCTGCTGCTCCTCCTCCTCCTGCTGCTCCTCCTCCTGTTGTTCCTCCTCCTGCTGCTCTTCCTGCTGCTTCTCCTCCTCCTGCTGCTTCTCCTCCTGCTGCTCCTCCTCCTGCTGCTGTTCCTGCTCCTCCTCCTCCTGCTGCTCCTCCTCCTCCTGTTGTTCCTCCTCCTGCTGCTCTTCCTGCTGCTTCTCCTCCTCCTGCTGCTCCTCCTCCTGCTGCTCTTCCTGCTGCTTCTCCTCCTGCTGCTGCTCCTCCTCTTGCTGTTCCTCCTGCTCCTCCTCCTGCTGCTCCTCCTCCTGCCGCTGTTCCTGCTCCTCCTCCTCCTGCTGCTCCTCCTCCTGTTGTTCCTCCTCCTGCTGCTCTTCATGCTGCTTCTCCTCCTCCTGCTGCTCCTCCTGCTGCTGCTCTTCCTGCTGCTTCTCCTCCTCCTGCTGCTCCTCCTCCTGCTGTTCCTCCTGCTCCTCTTCCTGCTGCTCCTCCTCCTCCTCCTGCCCCTCCTGCTGCTGCTCTTCCTCCTGCTGCTCCTCCTGTTGTTGCTAGTTGCTGGTTGCTGGTTGCTGGTTGCTGGTTGCTGGTTGCTGGTTGCTGGTTGCTGGTTGCCGGTTGCTGGTTGGAGATATCCTAATGCTGAAGATTGTACTTTCCCCAAGGAACTTGAATCCCCTAAGCATCAGGAAGTAGTTTAACAATACTGATGCCCCCTTTCTCCTCTAAGCTTTTTTCTTTCCCACCTAATGTTGGGGGCTGAAAAGCTGGAGAAGAGGAATAGGAAAAAGTAAAGTAGCCAAAAGTCTGGTTACAAGTAATAACTTTAAAGAATATTTATTTTAAATTGTGTGTATATGTGTGCGCGCAGGTGCACATGAGTACAGGTTTTCTCAGAGGCCCTAAGTGGGCATTGGATCCCTTAAATCTGGTGCCATAGAAGGTTGTGAGGCACTCACTGAAAGTGCTGGGGACCCAACTGAGACTCTGCAAGACCAGGAAGGACATGCTCGCAACCACTGAATTGTCTCTCCAGTCCCTGGTAGTAATTATTAATGGAAATGTTATAATCATAAAAATCCATGGCTAAGATAAAAGGTTGGAATGTATCAGTGTGTTTAGGGACCCTTGTAGTTACTCTACACTCCCTCACCTAGGACTATTTGAGGGTAAGGTCCTTTGTGATCTTGATCGCATCTAAAAATCTCAATTTCTGCCTGTCACATGTGACATTTTCAGTTTGTTTATTGGTACCTAGATGTCTATCTGCCATACCTACTCCCATGATCCTAGTAATAGGTAATAGTGTTTGGTCATCTTCTCTTACCACTCTGTGTGTGTGTGTGTGTGTGTGTGTGTGTGTATGTGTGTGTGTGTGTGTGTGTGTGTGTGTGTTATAAGGGATTATAAGAAGTAGGCACTCTGATGAACTTCATTCCACAGATGAGGGACTCAGACACAAGAGTTAAATGCTTGTTCATAGCTACATACTAGGTGATAGGGATTGGCTGTATTTGCCCGGCTCAAGTAAAAGAAAAATCTCTTTTTCCTTCCCAGCCTCTACAAGACGACCCTAAGACTAATTATTTATTAACAAATGCCTAGGACATAAGCTTTGGCTCATTCCCCGACTATCTCATAACTTATTTAACCCATTTAAACTATTTCATGTCTTCCACATGGTTAGTTACCTCTTCTTAGCTTCCTATGTCCAAGTTTGGGGTGAATCTCCTCTTTATTCTACGCTGACCTCAGCTACCTCCTGGTTTTATGCCTGTCTACTCGGCATTCTGGGTGGATCACTCACGCCTCTTCCTATTTCCCAGAATCCTCTCTCTTCCTGCCAGTGTCCCACCTCCTATTTCCTGCCTCAGCTCATTGGCTGTAGGCTTTCTATATTGACAGGTATTGCTTATAAGATTCTCTTTACAGTCTCATTTCACTGAATGTCCTTTAGGTTCAGAGATGTTATCCCAAATGACAGGATTTTACCTTTTAACGGTGGACCACTATTTTGCTGTGTATATGTAACGCCTTGACGTAGGCATTTGTTGATGGACAGTTAATTTGCTCTCATATCTTGGCTATTGTTAATAGCTTGACAGTGAGCATGTATGTATAGCCTTGTCTCTTGTGATAGATTTACCTGTCAATTTTACATAACCTTGAGTCACCAGGGACGAGCCTTTTGAAGAAGGGTTGTCTACAATAGGTTGGCCTGTAGGTATGGTTTTAGAGCATTGACTTAAATGAATGGATGTATGAAGACCTAGCCTACCTTAGGCAGTGCTTTTCCATGGGCAGTGGGTTCTGAATTGTGTAAGAAGAGGAAACAGCAAGCAAGCACATGAGTGTCTGTGCATTTATTTTTCTCTGTTCTGGACCATTGATGTAACACAACTGGCTGTCTTAAGATTCTGCTGCTGTAACCTACTCGTAGACATGGACTCTAGCCTGGAATCATGAGCTAAGAGACACCAATTGCCCTCCCTAAATAGCTTGTTGTCAGGGAATTTTATCATAGCAACATATGTGAAACTAGGGTACTTTTGAAACACTGATTTAATTTCTTTTGGCAAATGCCTAGCATTTACCCTTGCATTGGATGACTGCACCAAAGAGTAGAGAAACATTTTTGGGAAACGTCAATAACAGCTTCTCAAAATATGTCCACATTTTCACTAAAGTGCTTCTGTACAACAAGATAAATTGTTGGGCTTGACGAGGGATTCCAACAGAGAGAACAGCAGAAAATATCTATAGTCCTGTGTCTCCTAAGGAGCTAATATGCAGAGAGAGAGAGAGAGAGAGAGAGAGAGAGAGAGAGAGAGATTAGCAGAGCTCAAGCAAGCTTGATAAAAGATACTTCTCAAAAGAAGATGTGTAAATGCACAGCATGTATAGAAAAAGATGCCCTGTGTCCTTAAAATTGTCTGTTGAACAAACCAAAACCACGAGACATCCTCACCTCACCAGGTCAGAATCCTGCGACCTTCTCCCTCTATATTTCCCATAGAGAGAAGAGGTGCTTTTAACTCCCAGTGTCTTAGATAATGTGTCCTGTGTCAAAATGTTTATAGATTCAGGGCCCTTACCCAGGGCCATTGAGGATTTTGAGTGAGTGACCACCTATTTCATCTCTGTATTTCAAGAGGGCTTCTGTTCCACACCTGATACTGTTTTGCTCAAATAACTCCTAACCCTCACAGTAGAAGAAGATGAAGGAAATGTCTGTATTCAAATGCTTTAACCTGTGCAGCAAAAAGCATGATTCTTTTTCCTCTCATAAAAGCTGAGATTTCCATAATGGCAAATGTAAAGGCACCTGGAAGAACCCAGCTGTTATTACAATGAACTCTAACATGATGGCATGACATATGTATTTCTTCGAGCTTACAAGAAGGCCCTGGGGGAGTCTAAATGCAGGTACGAAGCTTTGTAAAATTGAGATTCATTTGAGAGAATTTCCTGCTCATCGTCTTTGATTTGAAAGCCACCAGCATCATAATGTCACAGAAAAACAAAAGAAGGACATGTGCAAACCATATAGAACACTAGCGGTTTTTTACTTTTATTACTAGTAAATAGGCAGATGTTTATTTCAATGTCCCCTTTGCATTTAATCTGCAACAAAAGGCTTTTCATGATAATCCCTACATGCAAAGCCTTTCAGTTTCGCTATTGTTTGGCAACTAATGAAACTGAATGAGTTTCCCTTAGTCCCAGGGATCCTCAGAGGCATCTGACTGGCTTGTCCCCTCTGCTCCTGCTCTGATAGGATAAGGGACAAAGAGGCAGCAAAGCCTTGCTCAGGACACAGGGTTTCCTGCTTACTGTTTCAGTTAAGGAGAACAACACACGAAAGTATCTTGACGTGACTCTAACCAAACAAGTGAAAGATCTATATGACAGGAACTTCAAGTCCTTGAAGAAAGAAATCGATGAAGACCCCAGAAGATGGAAAAATATTTCATGCTCTTGGATTGGCAGGATCAATATAGTAAAAATGGCCATCTTGCCAAAAGCAATCTACAGATTCAATGCAATCTCCATCAAAATCCCAAATCAATTCTTCATAGATCTAGAAAGAGCAATTCTCAAATTCATCTGGAGCAACAAAAAACCCAGGATAGCTAAAACTATTCTCAACAATAAAAGGACTTCTGGGGGAATCAATATCCCTGACCTCAAGCAATACTACAGAGCAGTTGTGTTAAAAACTGCATGGTAGCCGGGCGGTGGTAGCGCACGCCTTTAATCCCAGTGCTTGGGAGGCAGAGGCAGGCGGATTTCTGAGTTTGAGGCCAGCCTGATCTACAGAGTGAGTTCCAGAACAGCCAGGGCTATATAGAGAAACCCTGTCTTGAAAAACCAAAAACCAAAACCAAAACCAAAACCAAACCAAACCAAACCAAACCAAACCAAACCAAACCAAACCAAACCAAACCAAACCAAAAAAACAAAACCCAACCAACCAACCAAAAACAAACAAACAAACAAAAACCCAAAAAACAAAAACAAAAACAAAACCAAAGCAAAAAACACCACCACCACCACCACCACCACCACCACCACCACCACCACCATCAACAACAACAACAAAAACCCTGCATGGTATTGGTATAGCGACAGACAAGTAGATCAATGGAATAGAATTGAAGACCCAGAAATGAACCCACAGAGTTATGGTCACTTGATCTTTGATGAAGGAGCTACAACTATCCAATGGAAAAAAGATAGCCTTTTCAACAAATGGTGCTGGTTCAACTGGAGGTCAACATGCAGAAGAATTCTAATTGACCCACTTTTATCTCCTTGTACTAAGCTCAACTCCAAGTGGATCAAGGACCTCCACATAAAACCAGACACACTGAAACTAATAGAAAAGAAACTGGGGAAGACCCTGGAGGACATGGGCACAGGGAGAAAGTTCCTGAACAGAACAACAATAGCTTATGCTCTAAGATCAAGAATTGACAAATGGGACCTCATAAAATTACAAAGTTTCTGTAAGGCAAAGGACACTGTCAGAAGGACAAAATAGCAACCAACAAATTGGGAAAAGTTCTTCACCAACCCCACATCCGACAGAGGGCTAATATCCAATATATACAAAGAACTCAAGAAGTTAGACCCCAAAGAACCAAATAGCCCTATTAAAAATGGGGGTACAGAGCTAAACAAAGAATTTTCACCTGAAGAAATTTGGATGGCCGAGAAACACCTTAAGAGATGTTCAACATCATTAGTCATCAGGGAAATGCAAATCAAAACAACCCTGAGATTTCACCTCACACCAGTCAGAACGGCTAAGATTAAAAACTCAAGAGACAACAAGTGCTGGCGAGGATGTGGAGAAAGAGGAACACTCCTCCACTGTTGGTGGGACTGCAAGATGGTACAACTGCTCTGGAAATCAGTCTGGTGGTTTCTCATTAAATTGGGCATGACACTTCCAGATGACCCTGTCATACCATTCCTGGGCATATACCAAGAGGATTCCCCTGCATGCAAGTAAGACACATGCTCCACTATGTTCATAGCAGTCTTATTTATAATAGCCAGAAGTTGGAAAGAACCCACATGTCCCTCAACGGAGGAATGGATACAGAAAATGTGGTATATTTATACAATGGAATACTACTCAGCAATTAGAAATAATGAATTCATGCTATTTGTAGGCAAATGGTTGGATCTCAAAATATCATCCTAAGTGAGCTAACCGAATCACAAAAGAATACACATGAAATGCAATCACTGATAAGTGGATATTAATGAGCCCAGAAGCTCTGAATACTCAAGGCACAATTAACAAATCAAAAGATTCCCAAGAAGAAGGAAGGAGAGGACCCTGGTCCTGAAAAAACTGGATCCAGTTTTGTAGGAGAGTATCAGAACAGAGAAATCGTGGGGTGGTGGTGGTGGTGGTGGTGATTGGCGAATGGGCGGAGGGAAGAGGACTTATGGGACATATGGTGAGGGGGGAACTGGGAAAGGGGAAAGCCCTTGAAATGTAAACAAAAAAATATACAAAATAAATAAATAAATAAAAAAAAAGAAGTTCAAAGCCATGATCTGTTACAAAAATTGAATCCTATTGGTTATATAAGATATTGCCTTAAATCATTGATACAATGCACAAAAACATATAATCCCCATAAGCTCATCCTATCTATCTATCTATCTATCTATCTATCTATCTATCTATCTATCGATCTATCTATCTACCTACCAATGTATCTATTATCTTTTGTTATTCATTTTCCAAGGAAAGATGTGATGTTAATTGTTTAGCTGGTGATATTTCATAAATCGCTGCATGTTTACCCCCACAAAAAAGAAAAGAAAAATCCTTCAACAAATGACCCCCTTGGCCTTCAAGGCTTCTCTCCACATTGGATTTATGCACTCACTGCTAAGTGGATATTAGCCTAGAAGCTTGGAATACCCAAGACACGATTCACATATCAAATAATGCCCAAGAAGAAGGAAGAAGAGGCCCCTGGTCCTGGAAAGGCTCAGTATAGCAGTGTAGGGGAATACCAGGACAGGGAAGCAGGAAGGGGTGGTTTGGGGAACAGGGTGAGGGAAGAGGGCTTATGGGACTTAAGGGGAAGGGGGAATCCAGGAAAGGGGAAATAATTTGAAATGTAAATAAAGAATATACTGAATAAAAAAATTAAAAGAATCAAGTGGGGTAGCTTCATAGCCAAAATTCTAGTATCTTTTTGTTTGTTTTGACACAGTCTCATGTAGCTCAGGCTGATCTTAAAATTCCCATGTAGTTAAAGTGGACTTAAACACTGGATCCTCTTGCCTCTACCTCCCAATTGCTGGCATTGTATGCTTGTACCATCGTGGTGCCTGGTTTGTGTAGTACTGGGCATTGACGCTGGCTAGGCAAGCTGTCTGCCATCCGAGGGCTACATCTGCAGCTCAGGCCATTGGCATCAATGCTGAGCTTGTTCAGAACAGGCACAGAGGAGAAGGTTGTCTGCCCTTAGTCAAGACATTCCTCTCTTATACTCAGATAACAAAATATATAATCTGAGATTCTCGGGGTCTAAAAGAGGACAAATACTTGGCATTATTCTTTTATCAACGTCTATTAGAAGCTGGAAGACAGAACTCTTGAGAATGCGAACATGTCTTAGCCTGAAAGAGCGTGTTAATTTCCTCACAAAGCCAATCACCTGAGGCTCTAGAGCCATGTTCTGGCTTGTTTGAAAATGTCAGGTTTGGTTGAATAACTTTTCTGTGATCCCTGTCTTAACATTTTGTTCCATTTAATTGCTTTAAGTCAGATGGTGAAGAGGAAAAGTTTTGTTTGCTTTCCTTTCTGACTAAATATGGGTAGAATAAGACACACCAGGGAGAGGAGGTCTTTTGCCTTCTTGGTGGTAATTGCATGAGTCCCATCATGTTCCTCCTTTGAACTGTGTCTGGAAGGCAGATCAACTTTACTGGGGGTGCGGGTGATTCAAGGCATATATAATTTTGGGGACAGGGCTCAGAATATTCAGGATGGGCAAAGGTCATTGGTTGAAGGCTTCCAGAAATGCCTCATTAGCATGGGGAAGCATTTCAGGAATCTCAGGTGCTTGCTGAATGAGTTCTTATTGGGAGAAAGGAAGTCGAATCTGTCATCTTAATCAAGACTACATGATATTCTGTACAGAGAGGCATTTGGCGATTTTTGAACTCTCCAGAAGAGGTCTGAAAAGGGGGGGGCGCTGTAACCACTAAATTGTGAGGAGCAGAGAGATTCCAACTGAAAGAACAGAAGAAAATATTTACAATTCTATGTCTCCTAAGGGGCTAATATGGAGAGAGGAGAGAGAGAGAGAGAGAGAGAGAGAGAGAGAGAGAGAGAGAGAGAGAGAGACTGAGACTGACTGACTCATTAGTAGAGCTAAAGCTTGATAAATGGTGGACACTAAACCTAAACAGGTATTTCTCAAAAGAACGTGAGGAGCAGGGAGTCCTATCTGGACTTTGGGCTATGGTAAACTTTGACTTTAATTAGCAGGGCAACAGCTATCCAGTCAGTTTTATCATGAACCACGACTGACAGTTCATTTAAAAGTCACCAAACATTTATTATATGTGTAGTTATATATGTATATATGTGGGTGCACATGAATGATGCCGCATGTACAGAACTTAGAGTATAACTTGTGGGAGTCAGTTCTTTCCTTCCACCATTTGGGTTCTAGGATTGGAGTTGTCAGGCTCAGTGGTGAGTATCATCATCTGCTGAGTCATTTTGCAGGGCCTCAGTGTCTTTATAAGGACTCTACAGGAGTCTGAGTGACTTGCTTGGGGGTTAGAAACCTAGCAAATGATACTCATGAGATGTTCTGACAGTTGATAACCTGAATTTCAAGCATGGACCGTTCCTGGTTCGATAGACAAGGTCTTAGATGTGTTCATCCCAACAGTATTTGATTTGAGTTTTCTCATGTCTCTTTTTTTGGTTTGGCATCCCATTCTTCCTTTCATCTTTTAAAGTTATATCTTGGTTCCTTTTCACTTCAGTTCATGCGTGTAAAACACAGATGAAATGGCATTCCCAGAATAAAGCTACTTCGGTGTTCAAAATTCTACAAGGTCGGTTGGGTTTGACGGATCAAAACCTCTGTGATTGCGAGATTGGAATGCTGTGGATTTGGAACCAAATTATATTGGTTTATCTTTAGCCCGTAACAGCTACTCATTTCCTGCCACTGTGTCTGACCTAATTTCCTTGTGAAGATCGGGGATGGGGGATGGGATCTCATCAAAGTTTTGTAAAAACCATTATTTGTGTGCATATGCACTCATACACCCTGGCTTGCGTGTGGAGGTCAAAGGGCAAGTTGTAGACATTGTTTCTCTCATTCCATCATTTACCTCAGGTTGTTAGGCCTGGTGCTAAGTACCCTTACCTACTGAGCTATCCCCCCTGCCCAGTAAATCTCTTTAAAACTTACTAACTTCCGCCATTTTGGAATGTATTGTCTTCTACCGATTTAAGAGCAAAACCGAGTCCTGTAGCCCAGAGAGATTGCTGAGCTTTGATGTAACTGTTTACCTGATGTTCCCTCTAAGAACCTAAAAAGTGCCCAATGTCTGATCAGTTTTATTCTTACTTGTGCTGTCCAGGTGAAGCCAGTTGAACAACACTTCCAACAGTCAAACTTCTTCCTTTAGTTGGTGGAGGCCATTTCATCGAAAGTTCTACAAATCAAAGAGATAGCTTTTTTTTTTTTTTTTGGTTTTACACTTCTTGTCTTTTCCTTATTATTTTAAATTGAAAGTTGGTTGGATCTTTTCACCCTCAAGTCAGTTCCACCTTTTTCTTTCTATTGCAACATTGATGAAATATCAAAGAGTTGAAATTTGCTCTGGAGACATGCCAAGGGACTCCAGACAGCCACAAAGGGATTTCAACTAAAATCCGCTGCTCAGAAGTCTCCTGACAAACCACTAAGGTCCAAACCTCTGCCTTGTTCACTACCGTTACCACCTCGGCTGAGTCTACGGTGTGTGTATTTCTTTCAATTCACACTCTTCACTTTGAGGGCGAAATCTATGGCATTACATAAGCAGACCCAAGATTGTATTGGTTACAGCACTTTCCAAGCGGAGCACTGTCTGTACACCTGTACTCTGCTTGTCCTCAGGCAAAGTGAGGAGGAATGTGGCTTGATTGGGAGAGGACTTCCCTAGCAGGTGTGAGGCTGGCCTTTGGTTGGGACCCTAGCACTTCATAAACAAGATGGAGGCAAAAGGATCAGATGTTCAATATCATCCTTCTCCACTTTAGAAGTTTGAGGTCAGCCTAGAAGACATGAGATTCTGCACGAAAGATATTAGTAGTAACAGAATGGAATACTATGTAGAAAGCCACAAGCCTCAGATACAGAATTAAGTAACTGTGAGGCACTAGACTGAGGCCTCACAGTTACTTACAGAGGCAGCTAGCATCTTGGCCATCCAATAGATTGCTGTCTGGTTGATTAATTTTAACTGCATACTAGCATGTACCAAGGTGTCATGAGCTCCATGGGCTTTTAGCAGAAAGATTGGTGTGCAGTCTCTTATTGCAGCTTCAATGTCACGGTGACCAATTTTCCCTTAAGACAATTTTTTTAACCTTAACTATTTGAGTAAGGATATTGAGCTTTTTAATCTCAAAAGTGCCTTGGTGTCTCTCATGGTTCACGGAGAATTGAGGCTGGATGCTTCTGGAAGGTACTTGTCTACCGTGTCTTGACAATCAGCCTTTGATCTTTGGAGTACAAGACCAAATCGAGACTTGTCATGAAATTATGAATAGCCCTGGGATTTGAATATGGGCTTAGGGCTGGGTTTGTCTAGAATAGCTTTTCTCCCGCTGTATAGCCTCAAAGCAGTCACTGGGATACAAAATTGTTTGAGATACCATTGAGTACGATTTTCCTCCAACCCTCTGGGCTCAAACGATGGCCTCCCTCTTGGCTCTAAAGCTCTCTTTAAAAGCACTTCATTGTGACCTCTTAAGGGACTAACCTAAGTCCTAGCAGTACCGTGGGCCTTTCATACAGGTGTCCCACAAAGGTGGTCCACGGTGCGCTGGATAGTCTCTCTCTTATGATCGTGTTGGTCCAAGAGATTCTGTGACGTTTAACGCTGGAAAATGTCAGCCATGGTAAAACTCTGGGTGTTTTATTTGAAGAAAACTAATATTTAAAAGCACATTTTCTCTTAGAGATAACGACAAGTTTCTTTTTAGGAGAAATTGCAGAATTGATGCTTAATGAGACAGAGTGTGAATAAAGGTGGTTTTCTTTTTCTTTCTTTTCTTTCTTTTTTTTTTTTTTTCCCTAGATGAAGCAGATGCTCCAGAGCTTGTAGACATGAGGAGTGAGAAAGTTCTGCTTGACCCACTCATCTCCTGGGGTTTTTATTATCTGAGATGTAGACATGAGCTTGGCCAGGGGACTTCACCTATTCAGTAATTAGGAGATTGGCTGCTATGGAAACAGCCATTCCTTTCTATCACAAGACCTACCTTTCACCCGGTTGCAAAGAGTGACTTCTAGATGTTTTAAGCCCAAACAAATGTGATTTTGAAGATATCTTATTTCTATGGGAATGGAAGCTTAAGTTTATTTTGTTTGTAACATCGGTTTTTGAAATACGAATATAGTGCTAGCTCTGAACAGCTTGATAAGACCTACTGGATGACTCCATCGCTGGAGGTCGTGGGGTGCGGGGGTAAGCAGATGAACTGATAGAACTGTGGATGTTACAGTGTGTCTTTGGCAGTTGTCTATTTGGTTGATGTGTTTGATCAGAGACTAGATACACAGCAGGAAACCTATGGGCAATGTGTGAAAAGTGACAGATTGGTTGAGTTTGCATGAAATGAATCTGACACCTGTTTTCATCACCTTCTGTTTGTTGAACTGTAAGCTCATTAAGGACCTTACATAGAGAAGGAAATGTTTGCTCAAAAACTGTTCATTATAAAGGGGGGGGGTGTTGAGGTTACATCGTATCTGGGCAGCTTTGAAAGTGGTGGCTATGACTTATCTAGACAGCTGGGCCACAGTGGTTAAACCGTTGAATCCGTGATGACAGGGCCATGAAATGGTAAGTGTTGGACTGATCATTTGACTGAGTGAAATTCAAGATGTGGAGCAGATATCCTGACAAACTGAAGACCGCGGAGGCACTTGGGATATGGACTGACACCATCCACTCTCCCCGCTGGAATTATCCATTGCTGACTGTCTCTTGCACACAGTTACTCACAGATGTGCGCCATTTCTTTCTCCTTCATTATGGTTAGCACGATGTGATGGCCAGACCAAGGGGAGAGAAGCCATGTCGTTATATGAGCTACGAAATCCAGTCCTGACTCTCACGTTCAATCTTCCGTCCTCCCACCTCTGCATATTCTTAGGGCAGATCTCATGGTCGGTATCAGGGGTATTAAAGGTTCATATCTGGTCATATAACTTCAGGGGCCTTGGCATTTTTGCGATACGTCAACGTGAAGTACACGGGTTGACTTCATTGGATAGTTCTTATTCCGCCAAACGAGGACTGCTTCGAAGGCAATTTAGGCTGCGCCCCCCCCTGCTCCCCCCCCCCCCCCGCAGAACTGCTCATTGCTTATTTTCACAGACCGTAAGCGAGTCTTATTTCGGTAGAGCCTTTTAATTAAGACACTGCAATGAGCTCTCCTTCTCTGGGCTTTCTTTTCCAGAGCAGGCCTACAGCTGTCCTCTCACAGTTGGGTATTTGTTTCCCAGGTTACAGGGACGGCAGAGGGATGTCAAAGCTTCGGTCCCTGAGGCTCTGTGTATGTGGCGCCTGGCCCCTCCCCTTACAGCTCTTCAGTGTTCTCGCCCTCACCCCTCTTATTCCTAGCTTCCTCGAGCAGAGAAAACTCATACAGGGAGAAACAGGACGTATACCTGGCATGCTCTAGGCAAATTTGGTTTTGACTAGAGAGTAATTAATTTGTGAGTGACGAGGAAATGGTGATTATGAATTTGGGGCAGAGATTTTTCTTTCTAACCTGTGTCTGATAACCTTATCTGCAAAGCGTAACATTTTGTTTTCTTAGCCATAGTTACGAATGAGATGTCAGTGTTGGGTGGCTTCCAGACACAAATGCTGTCACACCTCGGAGAGCCTGGACACCAACATGTATTAGAGGTAATGGATAATTTTATTTTTTAAAAAAATACTTATGATTTTAATATAAGCTGTGATGAAAGCCCCTTCCATTGAGCTTTGGCTAGGTAAAATTTTATTAAAAGTGTAAGTGCTGTATTTCCTGCCTAGAAAAGCTGAGAGGTTAAACCTTATTAAGTTCTCAGCAAAATGTCATAAAAATTTAGCCATGCCACAAACCCCTGGGATGCCGTGAGCCCCACTGTGGAGCACAAGCACAGAGACAATGCTTTGGTTGGTAGACGCTGTAACCAATAAGTTCTCATGCTTGCCTATGTAATATTTCAAACATACCTTATATTTAATTTTTCCCCCAGAGTGAAAGGCCTGAGGCGAAAGAAATGTACAAACACAGCAGCCTCAACCTAGGTAAATGAGATGACAGATTTTCCTCAGTAAGTTGTCATGAGACCTCTGTGTGGCTTTTGTATTTTAGTTGAAATCCCCTCCGTGGCCTTTTGGAGACCTTGGGTGGTGTGTCTCCATAGTAAATTCCAATGATTTGGTCTTTCATATCAATGTTGCAATGCAACAGAAAAGGTGAAACTGATTCAGAATAGAAAGATATGATAAAACAGCAACAAAACAAACAAAATTAACAAACAAAAACAAACAAACAAACAACAACAAAAGGCACACAGGCTCATGAAAGAAAAGCAAAGACTTTGAAATTTGTGAGAGTTTCAGGGTCGCCCTACTCAGCCGACCCATGATGGGGACTGACTGGAAGGGGGCTCAGAGATGTTTCAGGGAGCTACAACAGGGAGCTAGCGACCATAGGCATCACTTGTATCCATTTGTATCTACTTTAGGATTGTCGGCTGGTGTTGCAATTCCCAATTAATGTATTCAAATCGATCCCCGTGGAAGCTACCCGCCCCAGTGTTCTGGATTCCCGAATGAAAGACACTTACAGGCAGCCTTTATGTTTTGACATGCCTTAAACAACTCAGTGAATGGCTGGGCCACTTCCTAACCTCCACATGACCAATCTACTGCCCCCCCCCCGATATTCCCAAGTTGTTATGTACTAGAATCTATGTTCCATTTTTGCTGCCCTGGACCCAGTCAGGTTCCGGGGGTTGAGGGTGGGGCTTTTGGGGCTGCTCTTTTCCCCCTCCTGCCTGGCCACACCTCAGGCTCAATCTTTGTCTTTTGGGAATCTTAAAGGTCCTGCCTCTGTCTCCTTGCCCAGCTATTGGCTGTTGGCATCTTTATTTACCAATCAGAACCAACTGGGGGCAGGGTCTCTCAGTCTTATAGGCAGGATGCTGCAAAAGCGGTTTTGGGGAACGCAATTAGCAGGAGAATACAAGCAGCTGCAGTCTGGAAGCCCACATGCCCCGCATACTGTAGAAAAACCATACAAATGTGACCTATGCTCCTTCCACTGTGGTTATTGTGCAACCCCTGCCCTATCGAAGGTGCAAGAATAAAATGGGTACCAATTAAAGGCACTAGGTCTTCCCTAAGCAGCCAGAAAACTTGGGGGCTTTTATAAAATAGACAATCTGGGAGAGAGCAGAAGTGCATGAATCAATTCAAGTTCATCTTCCAATTAATCAATTTAAGTTCATCTTCCGGAACCAAACTCCCTTAACGATTTTACGCACGAAATCCCAAATAGCCAGACCCACTCTTATAAACCTGCCGAGAAAACCACCCTAACTGATGGCCTGCTCAGAGACGCCCCCAAACCCCCACCCGAAGAACTCATGATCAATAACACTTTGTGTTAGGATTCTGTCTAAGCGCCACCCCACAGTTACCTGGCAACGGCTAGGTATGCCCCTCCCACAGTTTCCTGGCTACCTGGCAATAGGTCTGGCCCATTTTAAAAGGGACTGCTTGCCCCTCCTCTCTCTCTCTTGCCTTACTCTCCTAGTCTCTCTCTTGCCCTCTTGGGCTCTTCCCTTCGCCCCTCCCTTCCCCCTCCTTTTCCCCCTACCTTCCCCTCTCTCTCCATGTGGTCATGGCTGGTCTCTACTTCTCTCCTCTCTCTCTCTCTCTCTCTCTGCCTTTCTCTGCTTCTGCTCCCTTGTAACTCTCCTCCTCATGCCCTAAATAAAACTCTATTCTCTACTATACTGTCTTGTGTCTGGTCCCTCAGGGGGAAGGAATGTCTCTGCATGGGTCTGCTGAGGCACCCCCTTCCCCTACACGCCCATAGAACATATCTTAAGAGCCGCTTTCTCTTTTTGTGATCACAACGCTTTGAATCAGCTCTCTAGCAGAAGAGCCGTCCAGCTTGCTCCCTGAAAAGCAAAACTCGCGACCCTAATGTCATTTCCTGCTTATCCCTGATGTCATTTCCTGCCCGCATGAAAAGCCTTTCATGATTCCGCATCCCCTTTCTTCGTACAAGTAGTAGTTTCTGCGGTCTAACAAGTATCCCTCAGCGCTCCTCCTGTACAAGCCCAGACCCTCAGCCATTGTATGGTCAGACCTATGGTCCAGTGGCAGGATTGAGCCGTGAACCAAGTATCCTCAGCATAGAAAACAACCAGCAAAGTATTCCAGCCCCAATAGGGCAGTCCAGGACCTTCAGTTTTGATACCACTGTCGGCACGGTGACATATATTCTGCAGATAAAATCCTTTACACTATTCACGTGGGCATGCCACGGGGATGAAAACCCTTTTCAGTGTGATACGTGTGGACACAGACATTAAAACAAATATGTTTTCCTTTCATTTTCCAACATTGTTATCAACTGGCTTGGTTTTGGAGGCTGGGTTTGTAGCTCCGCTGACCTACAAGAGAAAGTCACAGACCACCAGACTTTAGTAAGACAATTAAGAGTGTAATTGAGTACGCTAGGAGGGTGACTGAGAGTTGACTTCAGCCTGGGAGACTTTGTTTGTTTGTTTGTTTGTTTCGAGACAGGGTTTCTCTGTGTAGCCCCGGCTGTCCTGGAACTCACTCTGTAGACCAGGCTGGCCTCGAACTCAGAAATCCGCCTGCCTCTGCCTCCCGAGTGCTGGGATTAAAGGTGTGTGCCACCACGGTCTGGCTAGCCTGGGAGACTCTTGAAGCAAGGAAGAGGAGGGGTTTTAAACTCAAATCACATCTGGTACAGGTGTATTTCTTTACAATACCTCCGGTCTTGTAAAACATCACACAGGGAAATCCCTCCTAGGGAACACAACTGTTTCTATACATTGGGACCCTTTCTCAGCAAGGAAGGAGGGCCCTTTGGGTTTTGTAAAACATTTTTTTTTCAGACGAGAGGCCATTTGTCTTCAGGAAAACAAGGCTCCCAAGGTACTCTGACCCTTCCTAAGTCATTTGTTTGCAGGCAAATATGGTTCCTAAGTGGAGACGGGGCAGGCCAATGCAACCTGACTGTTTTTAAGTCATTTCAACTTTGATCATCATTAATAATGAACAGATTATGCATTCTATTCTTAAACATAGTTTCGATAGTGACAAAAGGTATTGTTAGGGTGATTTATGGTCAGGGGTATTTATGCATTAGACAGTTCGATGCATTAATGTCTTTTTCCTTTCAACTCATGAAATTTGAAATACAGTCATAATCTTACCAGGTATTCAGTTGTCTACGCTTGCCCTTAGTCTCTCAGGGTTATCCGTATCCCGATGCTTCCGTATATACATTGCAACTAAATTTTATTTTCTTGTGAAATTTGTGTAACTGTCGCTATGATGAAACACCATGGCAAAAGCAAAAGTTGGGGAGAAAAGGGTTTATTTGGCTTACACTTCCATGTTGCATAGTCTATCAGCGAGGGAAATCAGGACAGGAACTCAAACAGGGCTGGAACCTGGAGGCAGGAGTTGACACGGAGGTCACGGGTCACGGAGGGGTGCTGCTTACCGGGTTGCTCAGCCTGCTTTCTTTCTGAACTCATCACCGAGCCCAGTGGTGGCCCCACCCACGATGGACTGGTCTCTCCCACATCAGTCACTAATTGAGAAAATTCTCCACAGGTTTGCCTGGAGTCCCATCTTAGGAAGGCCATTTCCTCAGTTGAACTTCTCTCCTTTCAGACGACTCGAGCTTGCGTCAAGCTAACATAAAATTAGCCACCAAAGTCTGTTACAACCTATTTCAGTGTTTGGAGAGAAGCTGCCTTTAAATTTGCTCTTAACGGAAGCACTGTTTTCATTCATGAAGTTTAAACTGTTTCATTTCAGTTATCTCAGGGTGATAAATAAATTTTCTTTTGGGGGGGAAAATATAAAACAATTATTTTTCAAATTTAAATTATGAAAATGAGAGTCCTAAAAGTTGGAAGTCAGGTCTAAGTTGAAAATTGTGTTTGATATTTAAAATATGTTTATGTGATGTTGAGTATAAATATGTTCGTGTTTTACTGATTTTTTTCTTCTATTTCCAAGTAATGTTTTAAAGCTACAGCTAAATACACAGCAGTGCTCAGTGCCCTTTTAAATGTGAAACTTTTATTTAAATTCTGCATCCTGATACTATTAGCATCACATCAAACTGATAACTATATTTATAATCTCATTCTTCCCCGTCTTTGATAACTGGAGATGAACTGGAATTCACTCGTCTTATTACAAGACTTCAAAATCCCCCAAAGAAAAGAAATGACAGAGACAACTCTCTTTAAGTTTTTCAAAATGTTTACCAAATGAATGAAGTATTAGAAGATTTTAGCCTGATAAAGATTTTTCATTTGTCTTGGGGGGGGTATGTTTTCTGAAATTTGCTGTTGTTGATACTTAGGTGAATGGAAAATATTTTATATGCAAAGCACAAATCTTGCATCATGGTTGTAAGATATATGATACCATTTAGGGATCACAAAAGCAGTTGAATGCTAAGCAAGTTTTATCTAACATGTAGTTCCTTTTATGACTAATACTTTGCTCTTTTAATATGTGAATACAAATATAGCACCTTTTTAATAACCTCAAGTTTTCTTTTTTGAAAGATAGAATCAAAATATTTTTTAGTAAGTGTATGCTACATAAAATGTCAATAAAAGACTTATAGCAAAAACAAACAAACAAACAAACAAACAAACAAAAAAAAACAAACCATTGATTCCAAGGCTCGAGAGATGGCTCTGTGATGAAGAGGACTTGTTGCTCTTGCAGAGAATGGGAGGTTGGTTCCCAGCACCCATGTTAGGCTCACAGTCACCTGTCACTTCAGCTCCATAGGATCCAATACTCACTCCTGGCCTCCTTGAGCACTACCTCCCTACACACACACACACACACACACACACACACACACAGACACACACACACACACACAGACACACAGTGGATGTTGGAGGGCAGGGGGAGAGAGAGAGAGAGAGAGAGAGAGAGAGAGAGAACATATGTTTAGAATTTTGGTTCAAATTGTCTTCAAAGAGTAAGCACTGGGTAGTACAATAGTCTCCAGGAGATTGCAACTCTACTTGGGAGCTACAGGACACAGTGAGAAATATCATCTCTGTTCTATTAGGTTTAGTGTATCTGGTTTTACATTGAGGTCTTTGATCCACTTGGACCTGAGTTTTGTGCAGGGTGATAGATATGGACCAATTTGCATTTTCTAATGTAGACATCCAGTCAGTTGAGCACCTTTTGTTAAGGATACTTTCTCCCCACCCCACCCCTCCCCCACCCCCAACCCTCCACCCCCCACCCCCGCTATGGTATGGTTTTGCCTTCTTTGTCAAAAATCAACTGTCTGTAGGTGTGTGACCTTATTTTAATGTCTTCTAATCAATTCCATTGACCAACCCGTCTGCCTCTATACCAATACACTGCAGTTTTTATTACTATTGCTCTGTAGTACAGCTTGAGGTCAGGGATGGTGATACCTCCGGAAGTTTTTTTTTTTTTTTTTTTTTTTTTCCTATATTCTATGTTTACATTCCAATGGTTCAGGATTGCTTTAGCTATCCTGTTTTTTTTTTTTTTTTCATATGAAATTGAGAATTATTCTGTCAAGGTCTGTAAGAATTGTGTTGGGATTTTGATGGGAATTGCATTGAATCTGTAGATTGCTTTTGGTAAGATGGCCGTGTTTACTATGTTAATCCTACTGATCTATGAGCATAGGGAATCTTTCCATCTTCTGTTCTTTCTTCAGAGACCTGAAGGTCTTGTCATAGAGGTCTTTCGCTTGCTTGGTTAGAGTTACACCAAGATATTTTATATTATTTGTGACTATAAGCCTGGGATGGGGAGGACACAGGGAGTCTACGGTGGTGACCCTAGCTGAGATTCCTACCAGAGGGGGATAGAAAGCCTAAAGTGGCCACCTCCTGTAGCCAGGTAGGACTTCTGGAGGAGGGAGGGGAACATCACTCCACCCACCAAACCTTCAACCCAAAATCTGTCCTGCCTACAAGATGTGCAGGGTTAAAGATGGAGCAGAGACAGAAGGAACAACCAGCCAATGCCTGGTCCAAGTTGAGAGCCATCCCATGTGAGAGAGCCAGCCATTGACACTATTAGTGATACGCTGCTCCGCTTGCAGACAGGAACCTGGCATAACTGTCTCCTGAGAGGCTCCATCCAGAAGCAGAGGGAGCAGATGCATAGACTCACAGCCAAACAGCAGGTGGAGCCCAGGGAGTCTTGTGAAAGAGTGGAGCATAGAAGTGAGCAAATCGGAGTGGTCAAGGACACCATAAGAAGACTGTAGAGTCAACTAACTGGGACCATGGGGCTCACAGAGCTGGAGTCAAGTCAGGGCACATACAGGAGCTGGCCCTAGGCCCCCCTACATACTTGTAGCAAACGTGTACCTTGGTCTTAATGTGGGTCCTCTAGCAAGTGGAGCGGATGCTGCCTTGTCTTCCTCTCTGCTCCCCGACATTGGATTCCTTCCTCACCTACTTGGTCTGCCTGGTTGGGCCTCAGTGGGAGAGGATGTGCCTAGATCTGCTGGAATTAGGTGGCTCAGGGTGCCCAAGGGGTTGGGGTGGGGCTCCCCTTCTCTTTGGAGAGGAGGAGGGGAGGGATGCTAGAGGGAGAGATTTGTAAGGGTGGGACTGGGAAGAGAGGCGGGAGGGGGGTCTCTGGGGGGCATAAAGTGAATAAAAAAGTCAATACATAAATTAAAAAAAAAGAAAAGAAATAAACTTTGCATTTCTTCAAGTAAGTTGCCTGACAATGATCAGTATTGCTAACTTGATAGGAGACAAAGTTAATCTTGTTTTAATTTTAATCTTTCTATCTTACAGAGGAAGTGATTTTTTTTTCCTCACAAAGACGTATGGGTTGAGTTTTAATTCATGTATGGTAAGATTCATGATTTTTAAAAGTCCAGCTTAGTGAATTTTGACAAGTGTGTTTTGATATGTAATCAGCACTGCAGGCAGCTTCCCCAGAATTTTGCCTCTAGCTATGCAGTGTTATGCTTCTGCTGCTGCTGCTAGCCTCTAGCCTCTAGCCTCTGGGCCTGTCACCTTTCCAAAGACCTCGAGGGACGTTCATCTAGCATGCCCATCTCCACAAAGCGCATTTCTCTTCTCTCCACGATTTCTCCACATCTTAGCAACCTTATCAGCACACCGTTGCCTGTGTTGGTTAACTCTTTCGTTAGCTTGACACAATCTAGTCTCACCTAAGATGGAAACTCAAGGGAGAGACCACGCTCATCAAATCGGTCTGTGGGCTAGACTGAGTCATTCGTTTGATAAATGAGTGATGTAGGAAGTCCCTGCTCACTGTGGTAGTACCGTTCGTTCCACAGAAAGTGGTCCATGGGATGTATAAAATAGGTAACTGACTAAGACAGTAAGTATTGTTCCCTCATGATCTCTGCTTCAGCCCCTGCCTACAGGTTCCTGCCTTGAGTTCCTGGCCAGACTTCCCTCAGTGACCTATGACATGGGAGTGTCAGGCGAAACAAGCCCTTTCCATGCCAGGTTTGGTCAGGGCATTAGGAACCAGACTCAGACGTGGTCTTTAATATTTTCATATTTTATTTAGCTTTTTCCAGTTAGCGTGCTAACAAATAGGCCGTGGCTTTTTCTCTTGATGACAGCAGCCCCTGGTACCAAGATTTTATACCGGGATGGTTACCATGGTGATCTGAATTGTTTCCAGAGCTCAGTATTTGGTCAACTGAGGAAACACGTTGTTTGTCTTGGGACTGCCTATCCACCCCAGGCAGTTGGTCACCTGGAGACCTAGTCATGGAGACCCTTCCACTGTGTAGGTCCATCTCTGAAACACAAGGCTTCCTGGGATGTAGTGACAGAGAGACTCAGTTGAGTTCTTATCCCTAGGTTGTGGCCAACACTTTGGTTCATGGCATCACAGTCAGAACGAGTCCCTTGGTGCTGCCCAAGTGAAATTGGCTGGGAATACAGACACCACAGAAGCCAACAGTTGTTGAATGTCTACAGGTTTATATATACACGGTTTTGGTTTTTTTAAAAAATGAATTTATTTAATTTTTCTTTTTGAGAATTTTATACATGAATATCATATTTATATCATTTTCACATGACGCTCTCCCTGCTTCAATGTCTCTCATGTCCCACCTTCTTCCTCTCAAATTATCAATCTTTTATTCATTTTTTTGTTTTTGTTTTTTTATTAGATATTTGCTTTATTTACATTTCAAATAGTATCCCCTTTCCTCATTATCCCCCCTTCCTGAAAACTCCCTATCCCATCCCCTCTCCCCCTGGTCACCCTCCCCCAATTTCCTGACTTGCATTCCCCTATTCTGGGGAATCGAGCCTTCACAGGACCAGTGGCCTCTTCTCTCACTGATATCTGAAATGGTCATCTTCTGCTACATATGTAGCTGGAGCCATGGGTCCCTCCATGTGTACTCTTTTCAACCTTTTATTCTTTAATTACTATTTTTACAACTATATATATGTGTGTGCATAGACCTGTTGAGTCTTTAGCATTGCTTATATGTATACATGTTTAGGGTTGACTGTTTGGGAATCGATAACCTATCAGGGGCCCACCCTGTGGAAGACTGATTCTTTCTTAGTAGCCACTAATTGCCTGTAGCTCTTCATTAAGGTGTGCAACCTTGTAAGCATTGCCCTGTCTATACGACCACATCAACTGATGTCATTGTACAGTCTTGTTTAGGTGGACATGATACTAAGATTTTTAAGGGTCCTGCTCTCTGTCCTTTGGGGTGGTTCCTAATGACTTATTTTTATGATATAAGCAGCCAGGGGACTGTGTATGTCTGTGTGATGGAGCCCGCTGAACCATTAGGATTTGTATTTAAGATGCTTTGGATTCACCCTTATGACTCCCTCATAATATGCAAATTAAGCATGCAATCCTGAGCTAGTAAACTGAATTAGGTGTATTATAGGAGATGGCTTAGTCTTATTCAAAACTTATTAATGAAAAAATGTTAAAAAAATATTCTGTCCCCCATAGGATGAACCAGTTTATGCTACTGTAGGGAGGGCATTTGAGAACAAACTAATTGCTCTGCTTTTAGTTAATCAGAATTTACTCTGATGTTTATCCTTACAAAAAAAAAATAAAAAGTTCCTTTCAGTAGAAAGGGTTTGTAAGGCTGTCCATATGGGGAATAGGCTAGAAGATGTGACCTGATCCAGTGTAACTTCTGTAGGTAAACTGCGGCCTATTACAGGGATCTTTATTGTAGGTAGTGTGGTACAGTCACAGCTCTGAGTGACACATTGCACTCCCATAATGACATAAACACCAAGAGGCTTTGGCCTTCAACACGCCTTGGCAGAAGATGTATTCCATCTGACGGAGTACACTTGCAGTAAAGTATGAGATTGTGACTTTAACACTTTCTTATTTTCTCTAGCATTGAGAGATGCGTTCTGGCAGCTGAAAAGGTGACTTCAGAGTCTGATGCTTTGAAATGCTTCTTAGGTAGAAGGTTAATTATCATTGCACCGAGTTTGCAACAAGAAATTGGGACTTGGGGATGACATCATGCTGAGTGATAAGGACAAAGGAAGAGGCATTCTGTCATGCGTTGGGTGCTGAGCCAAGGGTGTTTTTGTGTGATCTCTAACAAAACAGGTCCAAGGGCTGGGGAGTTATTAATGAGATTTCTGAACAAGCAAGGGACCTGGGTTTTGATTTAAGTGGCTACCCACTTAGAAAGTGAGGACCATCCTTGTATGTCTCCGAGTGCTGAGAAGGCAGATGCTGTCAGCTAGAATACCCACATTGGTAAGCCTCAGGGTTGGGAGAAAACATGTTCAAAGAATGAATGGAAGAATGACTTGAAAAGTAAGGAGAACAATACACATCAACCCCTGGCCTGTGAATGTGTACAGGCACACATTCACACACAGAGACACTATATTACACACACACACACACACACACACACACACACACACACTAAAACTAAAACTAGTCCAGTACTCCAAATCATGTACAGAATCACGTAGCCTCAATACATATGCATCCATAAGGGTACGGAAGTGTCTGATGAAGTCAGGTTTAAGGAAATTGAGGAAGGTTCCGTGGAATCATGTGTCAAACACATCCTTGGTGGAGAAGAATGGAAAATCCTTGCTATTGTGGTCCTTCGAGGCCTATGTGGCAAACTGGTTTATAGCTTAGGAAATTACCTAACCTGAAGGGAAGGGAGGCTGTGGTTTTCCTTTTGCTAACTCTTGATTCCCGACATCCTTGCAGATGTCCTATCTGGGGATGATTTTGCAGCCGTGTTCTTTTGTTCCATTCTTTGGGATGGTCACACAGGGGACTGCTGTCAATAGAGAGCGATTCATCTTTTGAGCAGAGCTCAAACTTTGGCACACTTGCTGCAACCAGACATCGATCCGCAGCCCGGGGTGCTTGCCCCTTCTCCTCTAAAGGTCTGCTAGTGATTGCTTTCTACTGTTAACAAGACTAAAATACACTCCTTTTCTTGTGCATGGCTCTCAATGATACACGGCTCTGCACAGTGGACTTTTCTCTGTCACCTTGTATTGTGAAATACCTACTATGTCGTCTTCAGTCATCAGACCATTACCCAAGTGTAGAAGTTTAAATTTCGTGGTGGACTGGCAGGTCTTCTGAAAACTTTCTTTCGGAAGTGGCAGATAGTGACTTCCACCCACATTTCATTAGCCAAAGTAACGTCTCAGGCTCTGCTTTATTTCAAACGAGGAAAGGAAATTATATCCCTATTATATTTTCCAAAGAGGGGGAACTAGAAATTGTCTCAGTATTAAGCTCCCCGGTACTGCTATGTGCACCGGGTGTGTAAAGACTTACATTTTTCAAGGCATACACAGATGTGCAGATCTTCAAGTAGACTGTTGAAACTTCTACTAATGTTACAGGATTATTTTTAAAGCTGACCTGAGACCACAAATGCAATGATGTTAATCTTCTTGATCCAGGATCAATTAGTAAAGTGATCCTCAGGTCTGTCCATTGTGAGCATACAGAGCTTAATGAAGACAGCCTCATTTTTTTTTTCCAATATTTTAGATTGATAAAGTTCAGACACGCAGACAGCTTGAAATGATTTAATATTGAAAGAACATTCATCGACCGGCTAGGTTCGACCAATGAATACTTTCTAAACTTATTTTATCACACATCTACCATCTATCCATCTGTCCATCTGTCCATCATTCTGTCTAGTTTTTGATGAATTTCAAAGTAAGTTCCAGAAATCATTAAATGTCCTCCTACACTCTTGAGCACGCTTACATTAAGTGGATTTCCATACCTATTTCTGGTTATTTCCACAGGAACCCAGAAAGTCATCAGCGTTACCATTCAGTGGGTTTTGATAAATGCTTTATCTACCTGCACCACTTGTTTAAGGTACAAAGAATAAATGCCACTCTTGAATATCCCCCTTTCTCTTTTATCGTTGTGGTGGTCTGCATAAGTTTGGCACCCCCATTGATTCATGTGATTCAATGTTTGGCCATAGAGAATGGCACTATCAGGAGGTGTGGCCTTGTTGGAGTGGGTGTGGCCTTGTTGGAGTGGGTGTGGCCTTGTTGGAGTGGGTGTGGCCTTGTTGGAGGAAGTTTGTCACTGTGGAGGCAGGACTTTGAGGTCTCCTATGCTCAAGCTCTGCCTAGTATGGAATCAGACCCTCCTCCTGGTTGCCTGAAGAAGACAGTCCCCTTCTGCTCCCTGTAGATCCAGATGTAGACCTCTTGGCTCCTTCTCCAGCACCGTGTCTCCCTGGATGCTGCCATGTTCCCACCATGATAATAATGGACTGAACCTCTGAACCTGTAAGCAGAGTTAAATGTTGTCCTTATAAGAGCTGCCTTGGTCATGGTGTCTCTTTACAGCAATAGAACCCTAACTAATATAATAGTAAACTATCTTTTGGTGCTGCTTTCTGCTCCTCAAAACTATCAGTCACCTGAAGTTTTTTTCTCCATATACTTTGTTGTGTCTTATTGGGAATTTAGTATAAATGAGATGATTTCACACCGAGTTTATTCCTTTGTGTGAAGCTTAGCGTGCTCTGAGACTCACCTGTTGTACTCAGAACATGTTAGTTTCTCTTTCTTATTGCACAGCATTCTGTGGCACGCAAAACTTTTTCATTATTAATGCACTCCTGGGCCCTCTCCAGATTTTAGCTCTTTGAAAATAGTTCCTAATTCACTCTTCTTAAGAAAAAGATCTATGACTTCTTTTGGCACATTTTCTATTTCCTTCAGAAAATATCTGAGATTTGGAATCAGGTATGGTAGATGCCTGTAATCCTGGCACTGGGTGGGTAGAGGAGGGGATGTCTTGCTTTGGAGGGCCACTTTGGCTACATAGTGAGACCCTGTCCCAAATAAAACAAAAGCGTGTGTGTGTGTGTGTGTGTGTGTGTGTGTGTGTGTGTGTGACAGAGAAAGAGATAGGGATTGAGAGAGAATGAAGTACAATTATGAGTTCTGAGTCATGGGTAGGCCTTTATAGTCACCAGGAGTCTTTCAAGGGAGCTTTAGGGGTATTTGTGAGCACTTATACATGTGTTAGCACGTGCACATATATAATTGTGAGAGGGAACTTATTAGATTGGTTTATAAGAACAGAAGAGGCACCATAACCAAGGCAACTCTTATTAACAATTAAACATTCAATTGGGGCTGGCTTACAGGTTCTGAGGTTCAATCCATTATCATCATGGTGGGAACATGGCAGCATCTAGGCAGGCATGGAGGAGCTGAGAGTTCTAGCTCTTGTTCCAAAGGCAAACAGAAGACTGTTTGTGATGGTTTGTATATGATTGGCCCAGGAAGTGACCCTATTAGGTATGGCCTTGTTGGAGTAGGTATGCCACTGTGGGTGTGGGCTGAAGACCCTCCCCTTGGCTGCCTGGAAGTCAGTCTTCCACTAGCAGCCTTCAGATGAAGATGTAGAACTCTCAGCTCCTCCTGCACCATGCCTTCTTGGATGCTGCCATGTCTCTGCCTTGATGACAGTGGACTGAACCTCTGAGCCTATAAGCCAACCCCAATTAAATGTTGTCTTTTATAAAACTTGCATTGGTCATAGTGTCTGTTCACAGTAGTGAAACCTTAACTAAGACACTGTTTTTCAAGCAGCTAGGTGGAGAGTCTCAAAGCCCATTCCTGTCGCACCCAACCTTGACCCGCAAGGAAGGACACAACACCGGCGATCTTCTTCAAGCAGTTTATTCAGGATCCTTGTACCATGGCATCTCTCTCTCCACCTCGACCCTAGCACTCTCTTATATCCTAAAGGCTGGCCAATCCCTGAGGGACACGTGG
Source organism: Apodemus agrarius (assembly GCA_964023405.1). Lineage (NCBI taxonomy): Eukaryota > Metazoa > Chordata > Mammalia > Rodentia > Muridae > Apodemus > Apodemus agrarius. The sequence continues at coordinate 17,052,241 of OZ030025.1, read as the reverse complement.
GCAAAGCAGATAGGCTACTTCAAAGCGGAAGGACAGCATCTGATGGCACAAAGCCAAATAAGGAGTTGTTTGTCTCAAAGGGCACTCTCCCCCTGGGGGGAGGAAGGCGGAAACCAGCGCCATCTTTAAGGCGTGGCACTTCACAGCCCTCTACACATCCCTACAATGACTCACTTCTTCCAATAAGGACACACCTCCCAACAGTACCACTCCCTATGGACCAAGCATATTCAAACCACCAGGGAGGCTGAAGGTTTTGGAGTCTGACATTTACTGGCTATGGCAACAGCCCAAACTGTACCTGCTTAGGAAGAGAACAATGCTGATTTGGGCATGTTTCTCTGTATCCTGCCTTTGATTGCATCTGGGCTCCCAGCCCACTGGGCAGTGTCACGTATCTTCAGAGCAGATCTTGCTAACTCCATCCTCGCACTTATGTGTATGGCAGTCATTGACGGACCATCCTCATGGACATACTTAGAAGTGTGTTTTGCTGAGTGTTGTATAAGTGTGTCTAACTGGCCAAATGATCAACCCAGAATATCAATCATACTTAAGCTAATTTGTGGACACATGGGCGTGCCTATGCAGGTATGCGTGTACATGTGTGTGAACATCTTGCTAGGTTTACATCATACTGAGTTTCTGCTATCGGGATGAGCATTCTGTTTCCCCATCTTCTCCCCTACATTAAGTGCTGCCAATAATTTGATTTCTAAGCGGCTCTGGTGTGCATAGGTAGGCAGATTGCTGCGGCTCCACTCTGCACGGATCTGACATGAGTTCTCACACACTTCTTGCTGCATGGATTGGCTGACAGCGTATGTCCCTTTGAGAAACATTTGCTTTGATATTTTGCTTGGACAGGGTATTTTATTTCTTAATTATTGAGTTGAATCTCTTTATATTTCCTGCGTACGTTTGTCAGAGATATGTTTTTACAGACATTCTCTTTCTAGAAAGGATGCCAGCAATCAAACTTCTCTTGGTATTATTTTTGGAAGAACAAAAGCTTTTACATTTCAGTTATGATTTTTTAAAGAGGAATCAGCCATTCTCATGACACAGATATATTCCTGAATTTTCTTCTCAAGTTCTGTCAAAAATAGTATGTAACTTCCACATTTCAGTCTATATCCTACCTTAGATAATTTGTATGTGTGTAGTGTGAGCCATGACTTGATGATAGATGTACATCGTTTTCCTTGCCAAACTGTTATATTACTCTGTTGTCTGAAACTTTACCCTGTTGTCGGAGTCTTTATGCTGTCTCCGTTTGATGTCTTTATTCAAGTACCTCACTGTACTGGGTCTTCTAGCTTTAGAAGTAGTCTCGAAGTAGGTGGCCTAACTCCTTCAACTTTACCTGACATTTAAAAAAATTTATTTTAGATTCAGTAGGTTCCTTGTCACTGAGCAGAATACTCCATGACCCTAACATATACTCTGTACCCCAAGCTCCAGGGTCTCCCCAAACATAAGTATTATTTTTAAAAATGTTAAGAGGTTTCAGAATAATGGCAGGGATTATGAAGACTTCATAGGTTGAGTTTGGGGAGCGCTGACATCTAAAAATAGGAATTTCTGGATCCATGCCCACAGTCTCTCTCCAGTCATTTAGAATCTTTTAAAATTTGGTGCCGCGGACCGTGGCTGCTCGTGGCAGCTTTGGTTGCAGCCTTCTGCAAGCCGTAGCTCCTCATGGGAGTTCGGTTGCAGGGGAGACCAAGATCCCGGGGTCAGGAAGGCACGAATTGGCGAGAATGACGACACAGACGCAGGATACTTCATATTATAGAAATATCTATATTTTCTCTAATGAGGAGCCCTGTTTTATGGCTCCCTACCCAGAGCATCAGGTTCTGACAATTACATAGTAAAAATGAGGCACGCTAGCTTACATAGGTAGCGCCCTTAGGTTACAAACTAAAACATTCTAAGCCATTTCTGTCTAAGCTAGAGATCTTGCCTAAGTTAGCAAGATTCTTCTCTGAACTAGCAAACTTTCCTCAGAGCCAGGCATCTTGCCTGACTCCGGGAATCTTTTCTCTCTAGACTAACCCATTCTCCCACTAGCAAGCTTTCCTCAGAGTCAGGCATCTTGCCTGGCCCTGGGAATCTTGCTCTCTAGACTAAATCATTCTCTCACTAACTAACTCATGTTCCCACCAACTAAGAAGCTCTCTTTAGAGCCAGGCATACTGCCTGGCCCTGGAAAGTCTGCTTTCTAGACTAACTCATCTTCCCACTAACTAACTTTCTTCTAAGTCTTATGTTTTTTCTGCTCAGAGGAAATCTCTGCTCTCGGTAGACAATTGCTTGACATAGTAAAGGATGTAGCTAGCTAAGCAGGGATAATTTACATGACCATACCTTACAGTCTCCTATGTTGGGTAAGCCTGGACTTGTTTTCCACTTAGCCTCATTAATAATTTATGAGCCTCACCCGAGGGCTATAGGTGTCTGAATAGGACCGAGGGCTATAGGTGTCTGAATAGCCGGTGAATACATTGGCTTAGCAAGACAAAGGATGGCAGCTCAGTAAGCTGTTTTGAGGAAGTCTGGGCTTAGGGACTACTTCATATGTAGATATACAACAAGCTCGAGGACTAGGCAGGATCTGAATTATAGCATATTATGAGAGCTATGAAATATTTTCCTTAAATTTTACATGGTCGTGGCTACCAGAAATAAACAGGTTAGGAAAGGTGCCAAAGGAACATTTATGGCTTCCTGTAGTAGGCTTTATGCGTAGCAATTTGGTTCAGGCAATGGTCTGTCCCACGTGACCTCAGACTACTGAAGGATCTGGCTCGTGCATTCGCTTGCTCACCACAGTTTAGTTCTTTGGAGTTCATTTGAGTTGCTTCCAATCTGCCCCATGTTGTCATGTTTCAGGCATCACCGGTGGTATGGAATAAGCATGTGCCTAGAATTTCACCCTCCTCTCTGGCTCCATCTTTTCTCTGTCTCCCTCCTCACTGTGTAAGGTCTGCGGTACCTTGAAATCCCAACCCCTGCTTTTCTGGATCAGCAGACTAGTTTCCTACAGTACAGCCACTGGGTATAAGTATGTCACAGACAGGCTCAAAGTGTTAAGTGGGAGTTCAATCAGTGCTGGCCCAGCTTCAACGGTCAGCTATGGAGAGTATGGCAGCTTTAGTCTGCTCTCTAACAAGCCCGTATAATTTAAAGCAGACTCTAGACTTAGTGGTTGTCATCTGTGGGGGCAGTCAGACCTGTAGGATTTTACTAGTAGAAGCCAGTTCATCTGGTTCTGACATTTATGCTTTAGTTTTAGTTAACTCTTGACTTTAGTATCAAGAAACAGGTTTATTGTGACTTATTAAACTTCTATCCATGTGGGTGAGGCAAATCTGTCTCACTACAGCATTTGAGAATGAATAAATGAGCAGATTGACTGACTGACAGATTGACTGACAGACAGACTGACTGACCGACAAGCAGACAGATTGACAGACAGGAACACCACCCCCAAACCCTCAAAAATTCCCAAATCAGAAACTCTATAGCTATGTGTTATTTTCTTAATTTACTGATTTTAATACATATTTATATATCCCATAATAGGGAGACCTGGTGCTTCCTTGACCCCAGAGTCCAGTGAAACCCCCAGGGGAGGCACCTGAGGGTACCTGAACTCAGGATCTTAATCTCCTTCTTTAAGTTTTCTGTGTCTACATTTGGCCCATGATTTCTTTTCTGGAGTATCTCACCTGCATTATTTACATATGCTGTGTGATTTAGGAATTCTTGTCCATCTTTTTTTTTTTCTTTCTCCCCTTGCTGTAAATTGGATGTCTCGTATATGTGGAAGGTTTAAGGAGCAATGCTTATAAACTATTCCTGTCTCTATTAATTGCGTCACAATTTACATCTCTTGAGACTCATATGCTTCAAGGCAGCTGATGTCCTCTCGGTGTGTGACTTTACTCCTCTGGGTCTCCTCATTTTCCATTTTTGTTCCCTTTGACACCGCTGCATTCTCAACATCATGGGAAAAGAAATGAGAATTTATTTCAAGCATGACCTCACAATGACTCTTGTCATATTCATTCCATCATAACCTTAGCTACTTTATACACTGCAAGACAAACACTTTCTTGGTGGCAAGTGTTTTAGGAGTTTAGTGTATATTTTCTAAATATTATGGATAGAGTGCAATGATACCTAAAGCAATTCTTTTTTTTTCATATTTCAAAAAAAAATCTTTAATCTAGCTAAATAGCTCGCAAAAGACTTTGAACTTTAGAAATACACTATCAATCTAACAGATTATTTCCTGGAAGAGGGATTTTGATGAAATAAATCTTGAGCGAGACTTGGAGTGAGTTTCTGATGCTTGATACAGTGATTCTTATATCACTGTGTGTCCTGCCATTCTGTGTGGCGCATGTAGCTCTACCAGATTAAGATGTACAGGCAGGTGCACCTACATATCTGGTGTCAATGGAGAGCCTGAAGCATAGACTCAATGAAGAGTCCGAGATGTAAAGTTCCTGATCACTGCACGACTTTCCCTGGGATATGAGAATAAGCTTCTGTTTACTTCAGGCAGGTTACCCACAAGAGACCCAAGAAAGGACTCTGCCCAGGGCTAGCTCTGACCGATGTGTCTACTGCCATTGGCTTTTGGGCACATGGGTGACTCAACAGAGAGACATGTTGTAGAAATTATCTAAAATCCCGGCCTGAGGTTTCTACTCCACCTTGCTTTTATTGAGTTCCCGGGTGAAAAAACATACTCACGGTCTTAATTGTTTTTACAATAAGCCTTAAGCAGGACAATTGCTTGACCATTGTCTATCCCCCATGCTGTTAGAATCCACTTTCCTATCAATATCCTGAGTTATCACTTAACTATTTACTATATTCCATCTGGGTTGCTCTTAACTCCAATTGGGCAGCCTTCAGGGCCACACTCTCTTGACTCTTAAACCATGTGGCTTCTCCTTCTTCTCTTCCTGCCCATTCTCCATCTTCGTCCTCCAACTCCAAGCCCTGGAAACCTAAATCCTACCTATGCTTCCTCTGTTCAACTAATGGCTATTGGCATCTCTATTTACCAATCCCAATTAACTGGGGGTAGGGTCACTCAGCATCTACGCGTGGACTCTCTTGTCTCTGGGGCAACCAGTTTTAGGAAGGGGGATGCCCAGTGGGGGTGTGTGTGTGGAGGGGGAATACCCTCTTAGAGGCAAGGTGGAGGAGGTATCAGATGAGGAATGGTAGGAGGAGGGACCAGGAGGAAGGCAACAGCTAGAATGTAAATAAATGAAATAATTAAAAAATGATTGCCTGTGGGTGTGTACGTGTCGCTTCTGTGGAGAAGCGGACATCAGATCTCCTGGAGCTGGGCCTATAAGCTGTTCTGGGCTGCCTGACAGGAAGTGCTAGGAACTGAACTCTGGTCCTCTGGAAGAGCAGGCGGAGTCTCTGACCAGCAGACACAAGAACGACACCGATGCCAAGTAGGGTTCCAAGCAGCTTCCTCTCTTTTTATTTCAGTTTCTCTTCCTTTTATCCCCAAGCCAACTCTTGCCTCCCACCCACACCATCTTCCACAGCCAATCAGCACAAAGCACGCATGATGCACAAGGCTCACAGCCAATCAGCATACCACATCACGTTCTGCTTCTATGGTTAGGGCTCCTACTGTGTTGTCTACTAACAGTGCTGCACAGAGAATGCACAGAAGAGGCTCAGGTACCTACCCTCAACCCAAGCCATCCTTGGTCCTTCCTCCTCCCAGCTCTTCCTCCCTAGTCTCTGTGGAATACCTGTGCTTGTAGAGTGAAGGTTCTTGTGGCCCCCACCCTCAAGTATTCCAGACTACTGGGACTGTAAGAAACTGCTGAAGACTGGAGAACTGATTTATTTTTAATTTATTAGATATTTTCTTTATTTACATTTCAAATGTTATCCCCTTTACTGGTTTCCCCTCTGAAATAAAACCCCATCCCATCCCCCTCCCCCTGATCATCAACCCACCCATTCTGGCTTCCCTGTCCTGCATTGCCCTACATTGGGGCATTGAGCCTTCGCAGGACCAAGGGCCTCTCCTCCCTTTGATGTCCTACAAGGCCATCCTCTGCTTCCTATGCGGCTGGAGCCATGGGTCCCTCCATGTGTACTGTTTGGTTGGTTTGGTTAGTCCCCGGGAGCTCTGGGGGGGTGGGCGGGACTGGGCGGTTCCTATTGTTGTTCCCCCTGAGAACTGATTTTTAACAAGTGATCACTTCCTGCAGTTGGAGAGGGATTTGCTGAAGCTGTTGGTTTATGGCGGCAGTGAGTGTTTCCTGGGGTCCTGGAGGGGTCCTCTCAGATAGCAGCATCAACTTTTCTCGTACATCTTAATCACGGGGATCGAGCTTTGCAAACGCTTGCCTGTCTGCCACTGCCCGGTGTTGTCAGGATCCTGGGGTTGTGCAAGTGATGGCGGTACTTCAGAGGCGGTGCCCGTTCGACGGCACTCTGTCTTGTGTTTTGAACCTTGAGGGGCCAGCCTTAGCAGACAGAACAAGGTCCACATGTTTGACATCTTACTCTTTGCTCTGCCCCCATTTCCCCGGGTTCTGATCTTCACTCTACTCCCTCGGTTTAAATATCACAGGTAACGATTGTCTTATTGAACAGGAGGTACTAGTGCTAGGCACTGTCGTACGCGGTAATAGGGTAAGACATCGTGGGAAGTGCTAACAGAAGGAGCGAGGCATTGTAACTAGCTGCTGGCAGTAGCTGCTGCTACATGTTATGGTCAATGCTCAAACAAGGTGTTAGTTAGACTTTCTGCTAAGTGCTTACACTCTTTCCTGCACAACACACCAAGTGCTAACTCTAGGTACTGCACATTGTGCTAAGTGCTCAGACTAGGTACTAGACACTGCGCTGAGTGCTGATACGAGGTGTTAGGCATTGCACTGCAGGCTAAAACCGGCTCTTGGTGTTCTGCTTCCTTGTGAAGTGAGTGGATCTGATTTCTATCTTCACGAAGCACAGAGACCATCACTTTGGAAGAGTGGTTCAAAGCAGGAATCTGTGTAGTTGTTTTCAGAAGGGAGAGACACTTCCTGTGGGAAGCAGTCAGGGCGCTGGTGGCCATCCGTATCTGCGTTCTGCTTGTTGGAGCTGCTCTGCCAGATGCGTCAGGGATGGGTGTATGGGCCAGCCTGGAAGCTGTTATCTGTGCCAGCCAGTGGCAGGCTTATTTGTTTCACGAGGGGGGGGGGGAAATTGACAGAGCAAGAGACAGGTTAGTCCTAGAACGTGACATTAGCTCCGAAAATGCAATGACTTTCTATCACCCGTACCTTTTCATAGCAGTGGATGGAAATGGGCTGTCACTACTGATGTATGGGGCATTATCACAGTGCCATACAGTGTCTGTGGGATCCACGGTGATGTAATTTACTTCTTCATAGTTTCACAAGAAATCACTTGACTTCTGGGTTGCCACTAATTAAACTGGAGACACAGTGGAAATTATTTTGCAGGGCAATTTGTCTGTTATGTGTCAAACTGATGGTGCAGACCCTGAAAATAAAGTCTTTTAACAGTACTCTTCTTGGAACAGTTTTCCCATGTAATGTCCTTAATGGTGTGATTTTTTTTTTCGTGATGGAAAATTTACGTGTACCTTCAAGGTGGGAGTTATTTTGGTGGCATGAAAACTTTTTGAAAAGCTTTGATGGTGTTTTATCAAATGTTTCTAAAATTTGTATTCTTCTTAGATGGAAGCTTGTAGGCCATTCCCTACCAAGCTGTCTGAAAGATCTGGTGCTGTCTTTGGAAGAGTTGTCACGTGACATTGCTTACAGCCCTGAAGCTTGTCAGAAACCTGAGGGCACGGGGAAAGTCTGATTTAACACTTTGCTTAACAGGTTCAGGACATTAACCTGAATACTATATATAGCTAAATATCAG